>JASAUF010000467.1:4547500-4947500 GCA_030180095.1 Magnolia changhungtana | reverse complement strand
TGAGTGTGGATCGTCCGTATTGAAGACACAAAAATTTCCAGTGCTAGCTGTTGCTTCTCATTCCTCCACGATATTTCCGATGACTCAGTCACTCAGCTAACGAGATACGACTGATTTCTATCTCGTTACACAACACAACACAACTCTAAAAGTGTGTGGAACTTTTTCTGGGTCCCATCATGATTTTTGTGCTACATCTATTCTGTCCATCAATATTTTCAGATAAATATAGAGCATAATCATAAAATGAGGTACGTCCAAAGCTGAAGTAAATCACCCCACACAAAATAGCGGAGATTAAACAAATTACCGTTGAAACTTTCCTGTAAGGCTTATTTTCCATCTGACCTGTTCATAAGATCACATATATCTGCATAAAGTTAAAATACAAATATCAACTTGATTAGAAGGCTCTGTGGCCCCAATAAGTTTTCAACCGTAGCATGAATTCTTACTGTCTTCAGTGGCGTGGTCCACTTTAGCTTTGAATTTTCAATGTTTTTGGATTTCAATTTCAATTTTAGAATGTTCTGAAAAAATTGACGGACAGTGTGGATCTAAGAAATTTATCATAGCAGGGCCTACATAAATTTCACACACCAATAAATTCGGTTGCTTACTGTGTGGTGCACGTGAGCGGATTAGATGAGACCGGGCTTCACCAAAGACGGTGCAGCCCTAACCAAAGAGCCCACCTTGATTTGTGTATTCTGTATCTACTCTGTCCATCCAGTTTTTCGGTTCATTTTAGATCATGATACCAAAATTTAAGAAGATCCAATTATCAAATATCAGGTGGACTATATTTTAGGAAACAATGGTGATTGAACACGCTAGCTGCCTTTAAAAACTTCTCAGGGCTCACCTTAAAGTTTCCGTGTGTTTTATTTTCCATTTCCATCCAATCTGTTGATGAGTTCACGTGAGCTTGGATGAAGAGGTAAACCAAATATAGGCTTGATATAAAACTTTTGTGGCTTATTAATCGTCAATCACCACTGTTTATTATGATACCTGCTTTGTTGTTTCTATAATGCCTTAAAATTATCTGGAAAAATGGATGAATGGAGTGCATACAAAATAAACAAGTCAAGGTGGGCACCATGGTAACTACCACACTCTCTTGGGTAATGCCCGTCTCACCTAATCAGCTCCCATGGTGCAGGACATTCCAAGTGCAGAGAAGAAAACGGATAGTATTGCCATATGGAACTTCCATGGGCCTCATCATGCTGAATGAATTAGATCCAAACCGTCCATTCATTTTTCCATACCATTTTATGGAATTAGACCGAAAACAATGTAAATCAAAGCTCAAGTGGCCACACCATAGAAATAGTGAGAAATGTATGCTTACAGTTGAAAATTTCTTAAGGCCACAAAAAACTCTAATCAAGCTAATATTTTTGTTTTCTCTTTATCCATGTCAGTGTTACCTTAGAAAGAAGGTTTTAATGGTGGTGTTTTAATCCCCACTGATTTTTATGTTGTGATCTACTTCAGCTTTGGATGTGCCTTGACTTATGGCTTATTCTTTCGAATGATCGGTAAAAATTGATAATCTGTTTGGATCTGAAACATAATTAATCATTGTGGACGTTAAAAGTCACCTTGTGTATCACGCAATGTATGGGTAGAGAGAAATCCAGCGTGTTGTTAGGTGGAGTCACCGGCCATGACGTGGATCAATCATAAGCGGTCGCACCGAATTTTACTGTCTTCAACACAAACAATCCGCACTCTCCACATCATTTCTCGTTACTCTAGGTGGGGGACCACCTTGATGTTTGTGAGAAATCCACCCCGTCCATCTGTTATTTGAGATCATTTTAGGACTTGAGATCAAAATTGAGCAGGATCCTCTCTCTCCGTGGATAGAGACCCTCATGGCCTGATCTTTACATTGTCCACCATCCACGATGATGATTATATGAAATCCACTTCAACGGTTAGATGCCACACCAAAATTTGACCCCATGGCCCCAATTTAAAGTCCATCCACAATTCAGGTGAGCCACACCAAGGGAAACATTTTGGATGGTGAGTGTTGTCCTTATACATTGTTTCCAATCATATAATCAGAGTAAATTTCACGTAAACATCATGGCCACCTATCTCTGACAGCACACATGGCCCAATCAAATCCTTCCACATGGGTCACCGGCCCACCTATATCTAACAGCAAACGTGGCCCCAATCAAATCCTTCTAAGGTCACCACGTAATGCACCTCCATAAAAAATTCTTTTTAAATTGTACTCCATAACTCATGTGAGTACAGAAATGGTGTGACATTTCAAAACAAGTTCAAGTGGATGTAAGAAATACATCGCTGTGGGCCCACGTAATTTTCACACATCAATAAATGAACCCAAGCTGGCTTGAAAATTGATAGGGCGCAGAACGTGCCTGGCCCATGCTCTTATTTCCACCCTTACCAAACAAGGAATTCCATTTTGCAGAAAGTGATCGTGCGGAGGAGACGGCAGCTTCCAGGGATGGTGATGATCGACGGCTCAGACAAGGAGGAGAGTTTGTGAGTGCTTGGTCACGACGCATGAGGCAACAGATATGGTATTGTTTGAGAGATGACAATATTTCAGTGTTCTCAGTTTGGGGATGGCAGGGTGTGGGGAAGTCACGGATCATGAGACAGATGATCTCTGAAATGGAGATATTCAGAGAATCTGGCCGTCTGTTTGATGTGATCATACGAGTAAGAGCACCGGGGGTCGAGAGTCTTGCTGAGAATATGCAGGCAAGACTCAAAGGAGAATATGACCGTTTGCAAAAAGAGTCGTTGCCTGTAACAAGAGATTTGTTAATGTCGTTGGATGAAAAGGGGAGAAGGAATCGTTTAATGGAGGTACAGATGGGAATGAAGGAGGCATTGGATATCCCAAAGTCCATGGACTTCTCCACAGCTGCTAAACAAATCTCGGCTAAGCTAAGCGGCCAGAGGTTCCTCCTCGTCTTAGAAGATGTTTGGGAAAGCATCAACTTGGAAGAGATGGGAGTTCCAGTCATGCCCCCTGCTTTCACCAGCGACAGCAAAGTGGTGATCACAACTCAATCCCAAGAAGTCTGTAACAAAATGAAAACCCAAGTAAACATCAGGGTGGGGGAGGGGTCTAAAGAAGACGCCTGGGATTTTTTACAGGAAGAGGCAGCCGATGTTGCTGCCAGCATTGGTTTCTCAATAACCAGAGACATGGTCTTCAAATGCTTCTCTTATGTCTCCTTGCTCTGTCGAAACCGATGCTCCATCGATGGAGATTCCTTGATAGAAGAGTATTGGAGGTCAGAGGGCCTTTTAGATGGATCCTTCAATGAGGAGGATAATAAAGAAGCAGCTTTCAAGAGATTGGGGAATGTACTGCTCAAAGAGCTTGCAGAGAGATGCATGGTGCTATTGTCTCTGGTGTCAAATTACCTACGCTCCTTTCTAAATAGGTGGGGGGGACAATATTTAGTAGAAGACCTATCCACGGTTCAATCTTTTGAAGGGGAATTTATGGATTGGCTACAAGAGCAATTAACAATGGAGAGATCTCCACGAGGACAATATCGTGTGGATATGAATTCTCAGGTGATGGAAGTGATTGGTTCTCAGACGTTCCTAATGAAGTACAACTTAAATAGGGAAGAATCATGTCAATGGATCTCATTATCCAATAATCAGGTAGAAACACTCCCACTCTGCTCTCCAAATTGCCCTCTTCTCTCAACATTGTTTCTCAACAATAATGATTGCTTGCAAGAAATCCCGGATGCTTTTTTCCAGAACATGACCAAACTCCGAGTCCTCGACATTTCTTTCACAAGCATCACTTCCCTGCCCTCATCCATGTCCTGCCTGTGTGAATTACGGTTGTTGAAGCTTCAAAGCTGCTGCAAGCTAGAGGCTCTTCCTGCATTCCTAACGGATATGCAGAAGCTCGAGATCCTCGATCTCCATCAAACTCCCTTGACGAAGATGGTGGAGGTATCCTTCCACGACATGCAAAGCCTCCGACGTCTCAACATCTCAGGTGCCCGCAACCTCAGCCGGCTCTCACTCAAGGGTTGTCGCTCTCTAGTGAGACTGGTCAGCCCAGGTAAACATTCAAAACTTGAGGCACTTGATCTTTCAGGCACGAAATTGGAAGAGCTCCCGCATGAAATTTTCAATCTGACTAGCATGCGGTTCCTGGACCTGTTGGGAATGGAGCATCTCAAGACGGTTGACTGGAGAAAGATAGATCGGCTTCCAGAAAACTTGAATTGGGATCGATGTGGATTGGACCTACTGCATGAACAGCTCCAAGACAGCAGCAAACGTCGCATCTCAGTCACTGATGCCAGTGTTTTCAAATCTTTGCACCAAACCTCGAAGCTGTGGAAATCCTGCTTTCAAAAATTCCATTTCATGGTATGCACCTGCAAGGGAGGGCACAAGGATAGATATGGTCGTTTTAAAGGAAGCCAATTTCTCTACCACCATGTTTATGCTCAATTTAAGCAGTCTTTGAGCTACAACAGATGCCTGGAGGTTTGCTACGGTGAGAATTCCCTAGACGATATTAGAGGAGTTATTTCAGTGACAGAATTCTTTCATTTGTATGGCAATGCGTTCATTAAGGCACTGTCCGAGCTCAGCATGAAGATGGATAACCTTAAAGAATGCTGGATTGAGAAATGCCATCAATTGGAATATCTGATTGTCGGACGAACTATAAACATCGGTGTGGCAAACGTTAATGCAGCAGACATTAATGCAGACACCGAGGACACTGATGCAGACACCGAGGACACTGATGCAGACACTGAGGACACTGAGGACACTGATGCAGACACCGAGGACACTGATGCAGACACTGAGGACACTGAGGACACTGATGCAGACACCGAGGACACTGATGCAGACACTGAGGACACTGAGGACACTGATGCAGACACCGAGGACACTGATGCAGCAGACACTGCGGACACTGATGCAGACACCAAGGACACTGATGCAGCAGACACTGCGGACACTGATGCAGCAGACATTGATGCAGCAGTTTGTTTAGAAAATCTAAGGGTGTCAGATCTTGCCAAGTTAAGAACAGTGTGCCGATGGCAGTTGGGAAGAGGGAGCTTCGCATGCCTAAAGAATATATATTTGGAATGTTGCCCGAAGCTCATCAACTTCTTCTCTTCCAGCATTCAGTTACAAAATCTCAAATTACTAGAAATAAAATTCTGCTGTAGACTGGAGAAGGTCTTTGAAAAAGACAGCGTGGTGGGACAAAACGCATTTCCACAGCTAGTCGATTTACGACTTTGGGAGCTACGCAAACTGAAAAGCATTTGCGGTGGGCACTTGCCAATGCTAAAGAAGTTGAAGATTCGAGGATGCCCGCTGCTGGAGAAGCTTCCTCTCCATAACACAAATGCTTCTGCAGCAGAAGTCAAGATTGAAGGTGAGCTGAAATGGTGGGAAAGCATAAAATGGGAAGGCAGCGTCAAGCCACACAACATCTGTTTCAAAGAATGGCGTCCGTCAACCAAGTGATTCTTCTCTGCTTCAACTACAATCTGTTTACTATTTTATTATTCTCTTCTTGAACTATAGTAATTCTCTTATATTTGTGCTATGTCGTGGTAGAAAGAGGAGGGTGTGCCATTGGACTTGTGTGACGTAGTCTTAGTGGCTTCGAATTATGAATTTCATTAACAAATTGGATGTGTTGCTCTTTTTGCGTGATTTTGGGAAAGGTTTACACGTACAGGATTTTATTTTTATTTTTGCAAATCATGCTTGCAGCAGTAAGCAGGACTTAATTTTTCCTTTTATTCTCTTGTAGAGGTGTTAGATGATTTTGGTTCCGGGGCCATTCTACTTTGTATGAATTTGTTGGGTTTTTCAGGTTTCATTTATGTTCCCTAATTTAGATTTAATTTTCTATTATATCAAAAAAGAAAAAAAAAAAAAAGAAGAAAAAAAGCAAGGTATAAGCTAGTGAGCTCAGCCCAACCCATGGATGAGGCTGGAACTTGGGCTGGGATCATCCCAAACCGGGACTGGTCCAACTCAATTGTTCCATGATGGTGATCTTTAATTCGTTATATCATTCTCGTAATCATGTTTATCAAATCCAGAGAAATAGACACTGTTGGATAAAAGTTCGGGTTGGGTCATATGAAAATCCGTATGCTGAGTTGAGGTAGGCCTGAAAATTGGGTCCCATCACATGGCCAATTGCAGTCTTAACCGGCGTGTCTTTTCTACTTTTGGCAATCGTTTGATGTTGACATCTCTCGTTTTAATTAGGGATTTTTACCACAAATTTCCACACAAATGGAGCACTGAAATTACCATAATGCCCACCATGCATGTGTTTTTTTAGGAAGTGGTAAAGTAGAAAATCTTGGGGCCTGTTACATATTTTTATGATATCCAAGCCGTCCAATAGATGTAATCCCCTATGGTGTTGAGAACAACCAAAAAATTCGTCAATCTAAAAGGAGGATGAGGCACACCATAAAAAATAATATACACCACTTAAAAACATCAAAATATAATCACAGCCCACTAATGATTCAATAAAAAAATATTTTGGGTCCATGTGATTATTATGTTTGGTTGAATACGTTTGGCATGCTAATGTCATACACAAACTATGTGGGGCGGCCGCTTTTTTTTTTTTGACTTCATTACTTTCCAAAGAAAAACAATAAACAGGGTACTTCGGTACTTTTCCTTCTCAAAAAGGACGAACTTAATTAGTCGTTATTAAAACCTTAAAATATTTATTAATTTATAAGAGAAATTTCAATTTTAGCAAGATTCTCCCATCAATATCCTGGGAAATTCTAGAGAAAAGAAATTCCCGATAATGAGATTTGTCACTGCAAAGACCTATAAATGGCCAAGGGCCAATCTTAGATGCACTGAAAAGATGGTGACTATCTGCCATCCAAAATGAGGATTGCAATGGAAACAGGTAGGAGCTACTTTCATCTCATTATGTGGAAGGAACCATTCCTCTGAAATCCGAATGCACATGACAGATATAATTACTAGATGCATCCATACGAGTAGATAGAGCTTTCAATCTCAGTATCTGCACTAAAGAATCAAATCCCTATCGTATTATTATTTACACCCACATTAGAATGAAAAGAGGTCAAGTTCCCTATTAGTTTCTCAACCTGGTTGGTAAGTGTGAGGCCATGGCTAATCTATCCAAGCCATTGATCTGACGCCCCCCATTCATGGATCGATCATTTCCTGTATATCCTCCCAATTGATCAACTCTAACCTTCTTGTTGTTAAAAAGAAATGAACCAACAAACCGCACTCACAGGAAGAAAGGCCAAGGATTTGATGGCTAGGATCTTCGGATTTGGGATATTATTGGAGGAATCGTCCATCCATGAAGGGGGACTACAGATAAAATAGCTTCGAAATGACAATACACTAATCGCTTGCATTCAAACTTTCATTTGTGCATAACCTAAGATCAAATCTGTTAACTCCGGATGCTCCAGTCCACATGCAAAAACTGTAAAATGGCATTATTGAAAGATGAAAACAAATGTAGTTGGAATTGTTTCCCTCAATTTCAGATTGATTTTGTACTGATCCCACAGAATGGATAAAAAGGTTCATCCGATGCATAACATCTGAATTTACAATTAATCTTCTATTTTCATAGCTGCTGTTTATAGAGAAGTCCAAAAGGAAGCATATAGACCATGAAATCCTCCACTTTTTATCTTCCATGAGTCGCTTACTTTATATGGTTTCAAGATTTTGAGGATGGCGGTTTTCACAAGCTTACAACTTCAACCAGCTGTTCTCTACAATGTAAGGTTCCCTTTAGATACTAAAAACCATCGTTCAGAGGGACTTTGTTATATCTTCGTGTCCAGCTGAAAGTAGGCACAGAGAAGCCTGATGCTTGTCAGGATCATTGCAATGGTTCAAAATGGTTAGCCACTTCACTACATCTGCAACCAGGGCATCCAACATGCATTTGAATGTGACTCTTAGCAATTCATTGAAATCTTTTGATCAGTTTGGAATGAGCAAAGGCCATGATAAAATTATGCATCAGTAACCATAACGGTCATTCAATGAGGTTCGCCCATCACCCAATCGTCCTGCATGAATTCAATGTGATTGGTCACATATATTAAACAAGCGCATAGTCATCAAAATCCTACTATTTAAGATTTAGGATTTGAGTTGAATCTTAATCAAAACTATTTGAATCTCACCTTGAATCCCTTTTTATATGAATCCTACGATTCTATAATTTAAATCTTACAATTTACAATTCAAATTATAGTTATTCTCTTCTATTTCAAGCTCCACTTGGCGTCCATTTTATGTTTTTAAATCGCTGGGGGCATTTTAAGAATCATTTAGAAAAGGTAAATTACTTTATTTTGTTCATAATAAAAGATTAAACAGTATATACTATCTTCAACATTAAATCATAGAGCTACTCTTTTTTTTTTCTACTTAACTGTTGACCTATATTTATTGTGGAATGAATGAGTGAATGATGGTTAGAAATCAAAGTATCTTTTCTTGTTGTTGTCAGTCCATAGAATCAAATGCCACTTTTCCAAATGTCAACAGCATCGTCAGATTCATGCATTTTTTGTGGCGCTTCATCATGTTGGTTCTCTTTCACTTCCATGTCCTCTGTAGCGCCAAGCCATATAGGCTTTGTGACTGCGTATGTGGCCACTTTGCTTTCTATGCCGTCACTAACATCTTTATCACCTTTTGGAGGTTTACTTGTTTCTACCGTAAGACTTTTATCTTTATGGGAGGAACCATTTGCAGGCTTTGCTAGCGTAGAGCTTTTCTTTTGCTCCACTGAAAGCCTTTTTGTGACGTTGGAAACAGGAATATCTGGCTGGTTAGATTTTGATGTCTGGCCTTTTGAATCCCTCCTCCGATCAGCTTCTCTTGTCGGATCAGCAATTTTCAGTAAGAATTGGATCCGATCCAATTCAGATTGCAGAGCACAGTTCCTTCTGAAGTTGCGCAGTCGCAATGATCACTGGTACATAAGTAATCAATGTCAGCAGATGGTTGGAAGAGTTGACTGTATGAATATATTCCTAAAACAGCAACAACACGTAAGCACAACTTTGGACAAGATGCATGGCTAAAAAGGGTGTCAGGATCAGGAGTGCAACTCGATCAGGTTGGGCCGGGTTGGGGGTCAAACTGAGCCCAAGCTGACCTCAAGAGGACCCAACTCGCAGCCCAACCCAACCCGACTTACACCATACTCGATCCAACTGGACCCAACCTGACCAGACCACACCCAACCCAAATAGATGTAATTATTCCCAACACATCCTAATCCAACCTGAATTTGCCCAACCCGAATCCACCCTGACATCAAATCAGGCTGGCTTTTCCAATACGAACCCAAACTGAGGATTTTGACAACCAGATCCAACACAACTTGAAGTTGGGCGTTGGAAATGAAAAAAAGAAAGAAGAAGAAACAGGAATGTGAAGAAGTATGGATGGCTTGTCTCTGGGGGCCAACTTCCCAAGTTTAATCAAAATCACCTTGCAGAAAAAAGTGTCAGTTGATGGTAGACTGGAATGAAACTTGACATTCACAAGGAACCTTAAAGACAAAGGCTGAGAAATTCACCAGCTGTTAGGGAAACTAAAGCAGGTCACTCTCCCAGAAGTTGAGGAAGATTCCAGGAAAGGGGCTGGTGGGTAAAGGACGTCTTTATATAGAACTTCTGGGCTGTGTAAGGCAGTCTGTAGAGTGGTGGACAAGTTTAAGGAGAGGGTCAGATTCTCATGTGGTGACAGGCAGCAAATCAGTTCTGGAAAGACCTGTAGATCGGAGAGAGGTCCCTCCAGGAGGAGTTTCCGAGGTTAGCAAGTCTTGCCCCAGATAGGGAGCTCTCCCTTGCTCAATGTTTCTTCATCATCCGGATGCAGTAGTTTGGTCTCCCCCTTGTAGGAGGAATTTGTCAGACAAGGAAGCGGGCCTCTGCTTGTTCCTTCCATAGGATGATGACTGACAGCATGGCACATAGGTGCGAGATCCAATCCATCCATCAGATTGGTCCGACCTTCTACATGTTCTCCCAAAAATAAATCTGGTCCACTCATCAAGTGGGCCCCAATACTAGAAACAGGTGGGTGGGTTAGAAAACTTTATCCATTTTTTTAGAGTAACTCATTTGTCTTGCAGACTGTGACCCACACGACTAGTGGATCAACCTGATTCTTGGGATGGGGCCTCAATCTAGTGGTTCCTTTCTGATGGATGGATTGGATCTTGAACCTATCATGACATGCTGGCACATGAGTGGCGTGTACATGAGCTCCATTGCACACATGTGTGCACTTAGCAAAGCTCCATCCAAAGAAAAGAGGTGTTAGCTTCCCAAACAGGTGCAATGAAGGAGAGGAATCAGTTCACCTATTCCTCCATTGTTCAGTGGCTTGTTTTTGCACTGTTTTTTTCCAATCACTTTGGAATTGCATGGACTATGAGGGAGAAGGTTGGAGCAGTCTCAAGTAATTGCAGAAACAGTCCTTTCTAGGAAAGAGGAAAGTACTCTTGATTCATTCTCTCTAGTGTTTTGTTGGAAAATCTGCAAGGAGTAGAATTACTGCATATAGGGAGCAGTACCCTCCCAGGCATTACCGGAAAGAATTAAAGTACAATCATTTGGTCCCTTTCATCTCCAGTTTTTAGGAGAATCACCACATGGGACCTTCTCTAACGTGGACACTTTCATGGCCAAGATGGACCAGATAAGGCCCGATCGAAGGCAGAAGTGATCAGGACCGTCAGAACCTTAAAACAATCATATCTCGCAAACCGGAATGAGTTTTTTGACGTATCATATATATTTTAGGATGAGATAAGCTACTTTAGCCAACCAACCCTATTATGCTGGGTTGCCCACGCGTTGCAAGATTTCAAATCAACAGTCAAAAGTCCATTTTATTTTATTTTTTTATAGTAAGTTTTAGTTCAATCATAACTTTTGATGTTGCGCCCAACATGAAAAGGGCTTAGAAAAATTAGGAGAATAATGTGGTTAGGCTAAATTGGACACTGAATATTTTTGGCCAAAAACCATGAAGTCTAATAGGAATCATCACCGTTTATAAATAATAATTTTACTACTTGTAAGTCACGGTTTTAATAATTTTACTACTTATAGTAAGTCACGGTTTTAGGGAGTTCGAGTTGGAGTTTTGACTCTAAAACTTCATCTTAGGTTCGAGTTCACTGTTTAAAGGATTGTAATTTCTTTTCGAAATTATTAGAAATTATTCGAAAAGGAATTATTTCTTTTATTAGAATTTACTAATTTTTTATTTTTTATTTTTATCATCAATCAATTTCTTTTCGAATTTATTAGAATTTATTTCTATTTTATCCCTCATGGATTCAAGGAATCGACCCCATCACATCCTTCCCTGCATCACCCTCCTTTGGTAGGAGTATGAAAATTGAATTTCGATGGCACTTACATCAGTAATCCAAGCCCTTAAGGTATTGGAGTGTGCTTAGAGATGAAAACTGTCATATTCATATGGTATCATCAGTAATCCAGTCCCATTGAGTATTTTCTTGTCTTTTTTGTCAAATGAGAACTTTATTGCTAAATATGACAAAATGGTTAAAAAATTTCCCACCAACACATAAAGATGTTCCCAAGACCAAGATAAATTAGGAAAGTCAATGATGAATAGATGATATTAGTCAATCTCATAGGAGCATATTATTAGTTACTCATACAGAAACCTAACAAAACTATAAGTATCAAAGTGGGATAGCCCTAGAGCAGGGGTCCTGAGCATCAACATATACATAGTTGATGCACATGGTCCTATACACTTGCATTAACCAAATTGTTGGGTCTGATGGGCACCACTATTGATGGGTGATCCCCTGCAGTCTTCTAGATTGTAAGATCCTAACCATTCAATGTTTCTCCTGTGGAGTATTATTTTCATAATTTCTTTTGGTTTGGAACGCGTCATTTCTCGTGACTCCAGTAACAAAATACCCAGAATTTCTCTCCAGGATAGATTGCCTGCTACACAATGCAAGTTTTAATTGTGAATCTTCTCCAAGCCCCACTATGATTTTTTGTGTTAAATTCACACTGTTCATCAATATTTACAGATAATTTAGAACATGAACCTAAACATGAGGTACATCCAAAGCTCAAGTGGATCACACCATAGAAAGAAGTGATGATTGAACAAACTACCGTTGAAACCTTCCTAGTGCCAACCATGACACTTCTCATCTACCCTGTTCATAAGGTCACCCGTACCTGGATGAAGTTAAAACACAAATATCAGCTTGATCAGAGCCTTCTGTGGCCACAGGAAGTTTTCAACGGTAGCATCAATTCCTACTATTTCTTATGGTGTGGTCCACTTGAGTGTTGGCTGGCCCTGTTTTTCAGAATGATCTGAAAAAATGGATGAACAGTGTGGATATAAGAAATACATACATTTCATGCATCGATAGATTCAGTTGCTTGCAAGAGAGAAGAAAACCTGGAGTGTTGACGTATGGAACTTCCATGGCCCCCATCATAATGTATGTATTAGATTCACATCGTCCATCCATTTTTCCACACCTTGTAAGACACGAGGCCAAAAGCGAGACAGATCCAAAGCTCAAATGGGCCACACTATAGTTGTAAATTAGTCTTTTAACTCCCACTGCTACCTGTGGTGTGGTCCACTTGAGCTTTGGATGTGCCTACTTTTTAGGGTTGTTTGGATCTAACACATAAATCACAATGGGCCAGCAAAGTTCCACACGGTAAAAATTGGATTGTGTAATAGGCAATCCATTAGTGAGAGAGAAAATCCGGATGAAGTCAGGTCGGGATGGATTGGTCTAACACGACTCGAGCCTAATTATAAACCCGCTTGAAAATTGATAGGGCCAAGCTTGCATGCCATGCCTAGCCCATGCTCTCATTTCCACCCTTACGAAACAAGGAATTCCAATTTTGCAGAAAGGGATCGTCCAGAGGCGATGGCAGCTTCCAGGGATGGTGATGATCGACAGCTCAGATGAGGAGAGGCTGTAAGTGCTTGGTCACGACGCATGAGGCAACAGATATGGGACTGCTTGAGAGATGACAAGATTTCAGTGTTCTCAGTTTGGGGATGGGAGGGAGTGGGGAAGACGAGGAACATGAGACAGGTGGTTGCAGCGGTGATGGAGGAATCCAGAGAATCTAGTCATCTGTTTGATGTGATCATAAGAGTAAGAGCACCGGGGTCGAGAGTCTTTCAGAGAAGATGCAAGCGAGATTTAGAGGAGAATTGGACCGTTAGCAAAAAGAGCAGGAAGGATCGTTTAATTTTGATGAATATTGGCAGACACCGATTTTAATGGAGTTGGATGAAAAGGAGAAAGGGAATCGTTTAATGGCGGTACAAATGGGAATCAAGGAAGCATTGAAGATCCCAAAGTCCATGCACTTCTCCGCAACTAATAAACGAATCTCAGCTAAGCTAAGCAGCCAGAGGTTCCTTATCGTCTTTGAAGATGTTTGGGAAGGCATCAACTTGAAAAAGATGGGAGTTCCAGTCATGGCCCCTGCTATCACCATAATGCAGGGGCATTTTCACACTGGGCTCAAGTGGGGTCGCTTGTGGGGTGCAGAGGCACACTCGGGGTGGGTGTGGCCCACAGAGGAGGCCTTGTGTTTGAGACTCCTCACTGGGGGTGATTAATGCGCATTTCACACCAAGCTTGAGTGGGGTAGCCCGTGGGATGCGGGGACACACTCGGGGTGGGTGGCCCATGTGATTTGGGGCCCACGAAGGGGGTTCGACCGAGGTCCTAAACCCATGTGATGTGGGGCCTGGGCTATGAGATAAAGGGATTAATTCGCCATACTCTAATAGTTTGAGCTTTTAAAGCAAGTGGTTAATTGTCCTGCATCAAATTGGTATTAGAGCATGAAGTCTCGTGTTTGAGACTCCTCACTATGGGTGATTAATGCAGGGGCATTTTCACACCGGGCTCGAGTGGGGTCGCTTGTGGGATGTGAAGGCACACTGGGGTGGGTGCGGCGCATGGAGGCGGCCTCGTGTTCGAGACTCCTCACCGGGAGTGATTAATGCGCATTTCACACCAGGCTGAGTGGGGTAGCCCGTGGGATGCGGGGACACACTCGGGGTGGGCGGCCCATGTGATTTTGGGCCCACGGAGGGGGTTCGACCGAGGTCCTAAACCCATGAAATGTGGGGCCTGGGCTATGAGATAAAAGGATTAATTCGTCACTCTAATAGTTCGAGCTTTTAGAGCAAGTGGTTAATTGTCCTGCATCACACCAGCGGCAGCAAAGTTATGATCACAACTCAATCTCAAGAAATTTGTAAGGAAATGGAAGCCCAAGTAAATATCATGCCGAGGAAGTGGTCTAAAGAAGACACCTAGGATTTTTTACAGAAAGAGGCAGCTGATGTGATGGCCAGCATTGGTTTCTCAACAACCAGAGGCATGGTCTTGAAATGCTTCTCTTACGTGTCCTTTTTCTGTGGAAATGGACGCTCCATCGATGGAGATTCCTTGACAGAAGAGTATTGGAGGTCGGAGGGGTTTTTAGATGGATCTTTCAATGAGGAGAATAATGAAGCGGCTTTCAAGAGACTGGGGAATATACTGCTCAAAGAGCTCGCAGAGAGATGCATGGTGTTATTGTCCCTGGTGTCATCAAGACCAAATTACCTAGGCTCCTATTGATGTTGTAATCAGGTCGATCCTACCCTTCCTCTTGTTAGTCGGTAGCGCACCTACAAGACAGAGATACTAGGGGCGCCGGTTGTAGCTGGGGACCCTCCGATGCCTAAGTCAGGGCAGGCACACAGTGGGTGTAGTTGGATTAGAGTAGTTGTGCATACCTTTCTCTTGACTTGAGTAAGGTGTCTATCAATAAACCTTACGGGCCACTTACATGTCGTGGTCTCGGTGAGCAGTCCCTCCCACATACGGCGGTGATCCTCCCTGAATATTTTCTATTTTGAGGTACTGGTCGGTATCTGAGGCCAAGGTCATTAGTCGAGGGGAATTTATGGATTGGCTACAAGAGCAATTTACAATGGAGGGATCTTCAGGAGGACAATATTACGTGGATATGAATTCTCATGTGATGGAAGTGATTGATTCTCAAATGTTCCTAGAGAAGTACAACTTTGATAGGAAAGAATCATGCCAATGGATCTCATTATCCAATAATCAAGTAGAAACACTCCCATTTTGCTCTCCAGATTGCCCTCCTCTCGACATTGTTGCTCAACGATAATGATCACTTGCAAGAAATCCCAGATGGTTTTTTCCAGGAACATGACCAGACTCCGAGTCCTCGACCTTTCTTCCACAAGCATCTCTTCCCTGCCCTCGTCCATGTCTTGCCTTTGCAAATTACGGTTGTTGAAGCTCCAGAGCTGCTGCAAGCTAGACACTCTTCCTGCATCTTAAAGGATATGCAGAAACTCAAGATCCTCGATCTCCATCAAACTCCCCTGACGAAGATGGTTGAGGTATCCTTCCACAACATGCAAAGCCTCCGACGTCTCAACATCTCGGTGCATGCAACTTCAGCCAGCTCTCGCTCAAGGGTTGTCGCTCTCTACTGACACTGGTCATCCCAGATAAACTTTCAAAACAAGAGGCACTTGATCTATCAGGCACGAAAATGGAAGAGCGCCCGCACGAAATTTTCAATCTAACTACCATGCGGTGCCTGGACCTATTGGGAATGGAGCATCTCAAGAAGATCAAGAATTGAATTGGGATCGATGTGGCTTGAATTCATTGCATGAATAGCTCCAAGACAGCAGTAGACGTCGCATCTCAGTCAGTGATGCCGGCATTTTCGAGTCTTTAGACCAAAGCCCTAATTTGTGGGAATCTTGCTTTCTAAAATTTCATTTCTTGGTCTGTCCCTGCGAGGGAGACCACAAGGAATATATATATATATATATATATATATATATATATATATATATATATATATATGCTCATTTTAAAAGAAAGTGATTTATCTACCAGAGTATTTATACTCGATTTGATCAGTCTATGAGTTATGAAAGACGCCTGGAGGTTTGAGGTGGTAAGAATTCCCTAGATGGTGTTAGAGGGGTTCTCTTGGTGACAGAATTCTTTCATTTGTATTGAAATGTGTTTGTTAAGGCACTGTCCGATGTCAGCATGAAGATGGACAACCTTAAAGAATGATGGATCGAGAAATGCCATCAATTGGAGTATCTCATAGTCGGATGAACTGCAGATGTTGATGCGGCAATCAGTTTAGAAAATCTAAGGGTGTCCAACTTGCCAAATTAAGAACAGTGTGTCGGGTTTGGAATAGGGAGCTTCACATGCCTAAAGCATATACATTTATACATTTGGAATGTTGCCAAAAGCTCATCAACTTCTTCTCTTCGAGCATTCAGTTACAGAATCTCAAATTACTTGCGATAAAATTCTGTTGTAGACAGGAAAAGGTCTTTGTAGAAGACAACGTGGTGGGGCAAAAT
Organism: Magnolia changhungtana; assembly: GCA_030180095.1. Classification (NCBI taxonomy): domain Eukaryota; kingdom Viridiplantae; phylum Streptophyta; class Magnoliopsida; order Magnoliales; family Magnoliaceae; genus Magnolia; species Magnolia changhungtana. The sequence goes on along the minus strand of JASAUF010000467.1, from coordinate 4,930,940 downwards.
GCATTTCCTTCCACAGCTAGTCGATTTACGTCTTTGGGAGTTACACAAATTGAAAAGAATTCACGGTGGGCACGTGCCGATGCCGAAGAAGTTGAAGATTCAAGGATACCCGATGCTGGATAAGCTTCCTCTCCATAACACAAATGATTCCGCAGCAGAAGTCGAGATCCAAGGTGAGTTGAGATGGTGGGAAAGCATAAAATGGGAGGGTAGCGTCAAGCCTTGCAACATCCATTTCAAAGAATGGCATCCATCAACTAAATGATTCTTCTATGCTTAAACTACCTCTGTTTACTTTGTTATTCTTCTCTTCTTGAACTATCGTAATTATCTTTTATTTGTGTTACGGTGTCGCAGAAAGACGAGGGTGTTCCATCAGATTTAGGTGATTTAGTCTTAGTGGCTTTGAATTATGAATTTAGGAAGAAATTGGATGTGTTGCTCTTTTGCATGAATTTCGTAAAAGGTAAACAAGTACAGGTTTGTTTGGCAAATCATGCTTGCAGCAGTAAGCAGGACTCAATTTTTTCTTTTATTTTCCTGATAGACTGGGTCCACCCGTCTTTATTATTTATGGTTTTTATTATGAGGCCTAGCTATTATGTATGAATTTGTTGGGTTTTTCAGGTTTCATTTATGTTCCCCTAATGTAGATGTAATTTTCTATTATATCAATGAAATTATTGATGACAATGTCTCAACAATTAAAAAAAGAAGAAAAAAGAGGCACAAGCTAATGAACTCAACCCAACCCATGGATAAGGCTGAAACTAGGGCTAGGCTCATACCAATCCCAACTGGTCCAACCCAATCGTTCGATGGTGGGGATCTTTAATTCTTTAAATCAATGCTCTTAATCACGTTTATCTAATCCAGAGAAAGAGGCATTGTTGGATAAAAGTTTGGGTTGGGTTATGTGAAAATGCATCGGCTAAGTTGAGGTAGGTCTGGAAATTGGGTCCCATTACATGGCCAATTTGCAATCTTTTTTTTTTCTTAACCAATGAGTCAGTCAAATAGGCCCTTATGGCCTGTTTGGGAGATTGGATTTGGAACCCTTGGATTCAGAACCCCCTGGATTTGGAACCCCTAGGATTTGAAATCCACCCGTTGTGTTAGGCACCCTGGATTCAGAATCCCTGTAATCCAAAAGTAGCCATGCATGCTATATTTACAGGGGTTTGAATTTAATTACTAAATCAACTTTAATATCTCTAATTAGTGTACGTATGTAATGTTTTGACACAATGGTTGTAATAAGCCCGTTGAAATATATACTTTGCCCAAAGCACAGGATCACATCCGAGTGACTAACCAATGATTTTTAACCATAGATTTAAATGGGCAATGTTCGGACAGAGCAGATTATCCTATTAAAGTAATTATAGTGAAGCAGTTGATAATCTGATTGTTTTGGGATATCATCAGTAGGCCATGTGGCCAATAGTTTAATAGCCAAGTGACACACATGTTACACATACAACTCTTGGAAGGATTTTAGATGTAATACAAGCTTCCACCTTGGATTTCAAACCCCCTCTTTGAGGGGATTTGAATCCCCTTGATTTGAAACCCCCAATTACTTTATGGTACCAAACATATTAGGAGATTTGAAATCCCCCCAAATCCATGGCGCCAAGTGACCCCTTGGACTTTTCTACTTTTGGTAGTTGTTTGAGACAGAGATCTCACATTTTAATTATGGATTTTTACCACAAAATTCCTCGCAAATTAGGATTTACCAAATAATGCCCCTACCTACCGAAATGACTATTTTTTAGCACTGAAATTACCATAATGCCCACATTGCACTTGTTTTTAATAGAAATTGGTGAAGTAGAAAATTATGGGGCCCATTACATATTTTATAATATCCAAGCTGTCCAACAGATGTAATACCTCATAGTGTTGAGTAGAACCAAACATTTGGTCAACCTAAAAGGTTGATGAGGCACCATAACAAAATAATATACACCACTTAAAAACATCAAAAGAAAGATTTTTGGTCCATGAGATTATTTTGTTTGGTTGCAAATGTTTGACATGCTAATGTCATGCACAAACTGTGGGGCTGACACGAATTTTTTTACTTCATTACTTTCTAAAGAAAAACAATACAAGAGGATAGTTTGACAATTTTCCTTCTCAACAGGGTTGAACTTAACTAGTTCATTATTAAAATCCTAAAATATTTATTTATTCATAATAAAAAATTTATTTTTTGTGAGATTTTCCCAACAATATCCTGAGAAATTCCGGAGCAAAGAAATTTGTCACTACAAAGATGTATAAATGGCCAGGGGCCAATCTTAGGTGCACCCAAAAGATGGTGACCATCTGCCATCCAAAATGAGGATTGCAATGGAAACAGGTCCGAGCTACTTCATCCCATTATGTGGAAGGAACCACTTCTCTGAAACCCTTTTTTTTTTTTTTTCTGAAGGTGGGATCACCGCACCCCCCCCCCCCCCCCCCCCATATAACTTTGTTAATATGAACAGAGGATGTACAAACAGGACTATTGGGTAGGCTCCACAAAAACATTGGGCCTCACCTATCATAACTCTTAATCAGCAAAACGAAAGAAGAAAACAAAATGCCATAGCCACCCTGAAGAAAACAAAGATTCACACCAGCCTCGCCTACCTGCAACAAAGAGACATTCTCTGCTCCTCTGATCGGGATTCAATCATTCCCACAGCTAGTCGCTGCTACCAAGTCTATAAATACAAGGTGCTTCTTCTTCTTCTTCTTTTTTGATGGGGATATCCCAAAATCAATTGGGGATCTCTTTCTTTTCTTTTCTTTTCTTTTCTTTTTTTGTTTTGCAGCAAATGATATCATATATAGACTCAACCCCACCATGAAACGGCATCCCGTTACCAAAATGTTGAGAACCAGCACAAAATGCTTCACTCTGCCTCTGCAATCTTTCCCATTGCCACCTATAATCAACCAAAGCCCTCCGAACTTCCACTCTACACCTCACTGAACTATTTATTTCTAATAGGAAGCAACTACCGACATTTTACCCCACTTTACAGCCGACTCCCAAACCAGCTGACAGCCCACAACTACTGCCCATAAACTAGCTGACAGCCCACCAGACCTATAGAGCCACCTTCTCAGCCTAGCCCAAAGACCCCTGCTCCAGCAGACGGCATGAACAAAACACTGGGGCCAGCCAGGCACTCAACAGCTCATCATCACTCTCTGGCTCCACCTGATGCACTTTGTTTTTAAACCAGCAGCCACAGACCACCACTCACAACACAAAACCAAACTTGCAGCAGCCTCCCAAAACACCAACTGCACAGATTACTGCCTCCAGCAAAGAACAACAACTCCACCCACCAAACTATTCAACTACTCCCAAAAAACAAAGCACAACATATAGCCACCAACCAACAACCTTCCCCCAACCAACATACAGTTACTTATCACAACATTCCTTAACCAAACAACAGGGCTAGATGCAGCAGCTTACGGGATATATGCAAAGAGCAATCCGAACGAATAACTAGAACCACCTCAGGGTTCGAGACTGGCACCGAGATCTTCCTTGAAAGAGGCAACTGGTAGGAGCTTGAGACAGGGATCAACATAACCAATCTATAATTTCTTCACGGGATTGCTAATCAAATGACCAGAGAAATTAAACAGCTGAGCAGCTGGGAGATGCCTGCTGTAGGTGCTACAAAACAAAACAACATCCAGCCCAGCCTTAGAATGATTCCTTATTTTAGCCATGACAAATTGCAGCACAGGGTAGAAAAAGGGCAAGGAAACAAGACTCCATGGCTGAGATCGCTATCCTGAGCGAAAGGTTCCCAAGCCTGCCTTGTCCATCATAAACATACCTCCGCCTCCCTTAGAAGGGATGAGCGGAGCCTGAGGCACTGATTGCGGATTTGTAATGCTTCTGAAAATGATTTTGGAGTCTAATTCAATGATGATCCTTTGAAGCCCTTGGGATTTACATCGCTTGATCCCCTTCAAAACTGCTCGCGCTTCCGCTTCCGGGTTTGTAACTCAATCAAAGTAATAGTGGAATTCGAAAATGAGGTTGCCTTGATGATCCCTACAAATTCCCCCATCCTCCTCCTCCCTCTCCTGGGTTTCCTTGAGACGATCCATCTACATTGAGCTTCACCCATCCCTCTATCAGCGGAGTCCATATGAGATAGTGAGGTTTCCTTCGACTTCCATGTGTGAATGTGTTACCCAGCACCTGGAGGGCCACCTGTTGAAGGAAAGGGCAGAAACCATCCTCTGGCATTTGGTGAGATAACTCCCCAAGCCATCTTTTGATTCTAGCAACAACTTTTGATGCAATGATGGGTTTGTTATCAAATCTATTTGCATTTCTAGCCAACCAGATTTCCCACAAAATGATGCTTGGGGATAGGCCTCGTAGTCTGGGAAATCTCAAGCTATCGCTGGCTTTGTTGGTCCATATGCTTAGCCTTTGCTCCAGAGAGTGGATATGACCTTCGTGAACATAAAAAAATATTGTTGAAGAAAGACCACACCTCTTTTGCTAGTCTACCTTTGCAAAAAAGGTGATCGATGGATTCCTCATCAATCCCTAAGGATGAACTACTGATCTGGAAAGGAGGCGCAACTAGGATGGGCTGTGTTTCTTTGTTGACTCCTTCAAAGGTGTTATCCGCTCTGCGTGTTGGAACGGGGATGACGCAAACAACATCAGAGTTGTTATGCTGCTCCGTGACTGGTAAAAAGGAGGATGGTTGGATTCCCTGAGAGGGTTGCCCATAGTGCAACTCATAGCATACACATTTTGAGAATGTGTGAACACTAAGGCGTTGCACTGCCTTTTCAACTGGGATAGCTCTTTTCAACGCCTTCCATGCCAGCATGGATATTTTCGACGGGATAAGCTTGTGCCACACCCATTTTGCCCAATCCTGGTTAAACTTCTACTACATAAGATGTTCCATGCTGATTTAATAGTGAATTTTTGTGATGGAAATGATGTTCAGATCAGCTCATCTTCGTTATCTGATATGCTTATCTTGCTCATTGCCATCCTAGCAAGAAGATGGGAACACACATGTTCTGCTAACAGGGCTAAATTCCATCTGTTAGGAGTGAGAAGGTCTTTTACCTTCAAGGACATCATTTCAACCGGAACTCTAATGCCATCCACTTATGCAAGTAGCCCATTTCCTAGTCAGTTTTCCCTCTAGGGGTTTACCTCTCCTTTGCCGATCATCCACCTGGAGCTGCGGATAGTGAATGGAAGGTATTATGGGTAAAAATGGACTGATCAGATGTATGAGACAGATGAGCCGAGCAGCCAGACCGGATGACTATGGATTGCTTGAGGTCCAGAAAATCACATTGACCTTTAGTATCGGCTATTTTCTACCTCGGCCTCAGTGACAAGCCTCAGATACCGACCTCGGCCTTGGAGGCCGACCCAAGGTGGTACCGACCACGGTCTCAAGGGATGACCTCGACCTCGGAGGTTGGCCTTAGCCAAAGACCTCGACGTCGGAGTTCGGCCTTGACCAAAGACCTCGGCCTCGGATATCGACGACTACTTCAAAATACAAATACACTTACAGTATATAAAGATAGAATTATCCTCTGAGATATTCGTCAAGGATCTTAGGAAGTCAATCGCAACACGTTTGGAGGAAGATCTCTTCCATAATACACAATCACCATCCAAGAGTTGTTGCCATATACGTCTCTGAGACCAAAGACTATAAATAAAGGCCTCATCTACAGTAAAAGGTACAACAAATACTCCGATTCTATTACGCCTATTGTAAGTCCATATCATGACTTAAGCATCGAAAGGTTCCTAGCGCCCCCTATGTCTTCTCTTGTTCTTCAGTAAATTGCAGATACTCTGGCTACCAAGACGTGAGGTAGCACGACCAGATTTCGGCATCAACAAAAGGTATCTAGCAATAGACTTCCATACCGTGGATCCGAAGCACATGGCTGAGGTGGGGTTTTGAATGAAATGGGAGAAGTATTTAACTTGGATAAATTTTGCCCACAAGGACTGCCCTTTGAGAGCGAAGAAGCACATTTTCATGCGGAAGCTTGCCATGACCTCTCGGAGCCTCCTTACGCCCAAGCCACCTTTTTTTTGGGTAGCATATCTTGCTCCAAGTAACCCATTAATGTTTCTTTTTATTCTATCTCTCCCCACATAAAGTCTACGAACATCAATGTTATCAATTCGCATATGCGATCACACAATCGCATATGCCATGGCATATTTTTTAAAAAATAATAAAATTTTGAAAAAAAAAAGGTAAAAAAAAAAAATGAAAAATTCTTTAAAATAAAAAATAAATAAAAATAAAAAATAAATAAAGAAAAACTTGTCTGATTAGTACACATGATTGGATTGGGTTATTTTACTTATTTCATTATAGTTTGAGTGTTTCATTAAGTTTGATATTTAATTACTTATATTATATTATATAAATTTTATCAAAACAATCAACAAGCTACATTAAAAGATAACTAATTATTATAAACTTCGAACAAAGAATTTTACTGATAAATGGATAACTTGAAACAACTTACAAGTTATAACTTACAACCTAATTCACAAATAGTAAGCACAACTTATAAAATACAAAAAATAAACATAATTGAAATAATTGTAGAGAAATTAGAGTAAGAGAGAGAGGTTTAAGAGAAAAAGAGTAAGAGATTTAGAGCTTTGGAGTAAAGAATAGTAAAAGTGGAGGGGATATGAGTGCCTATTTATAGGCAAAAGTTCTCCAAATTGAAAAAATAAAAAATAAAAAAATTTCTTCCACTCTTTGCTAATGGGAAATATGCGATCGCATATGCAGTATGCGATCGCATACTCGCATATGCAATTGCATATTGGTCGCAAATAAAAGTATGCCATGGCATACTTGCCAAGATCGCATATGCCATGATGGCATATGCGATTTTATCAACAGTATGCGCATATACGATCTCATATACACATATGCGATCGCATTTGACAACAATGACAAACGTAGTTTCCATTTCTTTGCATATGGAGGCTAGAATGTTGGTTGTTGCTAGAGTGTGGATGGGTTGACTTGAAAGCACATGTTTAATTAGCACAATCCTCCCGGCTTGAGTCAACGTTCTTGATTTCCATCCCGCTGTTTTCCTATAAGTTTTTGTGCTTAAGATGATGGAAATTGAGAGCTTTTAGCCTTTTATTCGAAATAGGGACTCCAAGGTACATGATGGGAAGCTTATCTTGCCTAAAGCCGGCAAGATGGGTGTCTATGAATTCAGGATTGTGGGGCCTTTTTCGAGACAATGTAGCAGCTTTTCCTAGAGTTGATCCATTGGCCTGAGGTAGCCTCGTACTTCTTAAGAAAGCATATGAGATTCTGAATAGATGCTTTACCTTCATTAATAAATACAATCGTGTCATCTGCAAATAAAAGGTTAGAAATCAAGGGGCACAAGCAAGGAACATGAAAAGGAGAGCAAATACCTTGTTGGAAAAGACGATGGAGTCCCCTGCTCAGGACCTCCGACACTAGGATGAAAATAGCCGGAGAAAGAGGGTCTCCTTGTCGGAGACCTCGTAAAGGTTGAAAGAAGCCTGCCATTTTGTCATTTACTAATGTTGAGAGCCACATGTCTTTCCAGCACCCTTCCGCCATGGCTAACCAGTCGCTTGCGAATCCAAACTAGAGAAGAACGCAATTAACAAAATTCTACTCCATTCTATCATATGCCTTCTGCATATCTAGCTTGATAATAACATTCCCTCCTCTAATCTTTCTGTCTATTTCTACCAGCAATTCATCAGCTAGAGCAATATGTTCTGATATATTTCGGCCTTGAACGAAGTCGCCTTGCTCTTCTAATGTCAGTTTAGGGAGGTTCAAAGCTAGCCTGGTCACTATGACTTTGGATATGAGTTTGTAGAGGCAATTGCATAGACTTATCGGTCTGTACTCTAAGAGTTTGGTAAGGTTTGGGATCTATGGGATGAGGCAGATAAGCGTGTTGCCTAAGCTTCTCAGGAATAAACTTCCTGCGAAAAAATCACAGACTACCGCATGAACATCTGCTCCAACTATTTCCTAGCATAGGGTAAAGAAACTGCCCGTGTAGCCATCCGAACAGGAAGCACTATCTCCTGGAATGCTAAAAGCGGCTGCGTTAACTTCCTCCAAGTTTGGGATCCGTTTAAGTTCCTCGTTGTCTAGATCCATGACTAATCGTGGCATAGATTCCACTATTTCCGATGACCAAGGCTTACTATCAGCTGAGTACAAATCTTTGAAATGGTGAACCACTTCTGATTCAATTTCATCTGGGGATGAGAGGATGATACCTGACTCTGACTTGATTTGGTGTATCATCGCTTGTTGTCTTCTTTCCATAACTAAATGGAGGAAAATTTTCGTGTTTCCATCACCCTCCTGAAGGCACTCGTTGCGGGATTTTTGCTTCCAATAAATCTCTTTTTGTAAGAGGATTTTTCCCAGGTGAGCTATGGCGTCTTTCAACAAGAGGTGATGCTGATCTGATCTTGAAGAGAGAAGGGCCTATTCCTCTGAGGTGATTGCATCTTCTTCCTGTTTAACATTTTGGAAGACGTTCCCAAAAGCCTTCTTGTTCCAATCTCGGTGATGCTGATCTAATCCTGAAGAGAGATGGGATTGTCCCACAAGAGGTGATGCATGGATGGAACATTCCCACCTCCCAATTGGTCAACTCTAACCTTCCTATTGTTAGCATGCAAATACATCGTTAATGCATTTGAGAGATTTTGGGGGAATTGTTCATCCACAATGGGGGCCGACAAATCAATGGCTCGGATAGATCAACCATGAACCCCACATATATAAACTAATTTGAACAGGAACTCTGGCCTCGAATGAAAAACACACTTGAAAGTTTCTTCGAAATAACAGTACACTAATCGCTTGCATTCAGACTTTCATTATCTAAGCACTGCATATGTTCTTCTATACTGTCACATCAGATTTAATTTCAATTCATACAAAGTTTGCATCTATTTGCTTTTCTTTCTACACAGTTCTTGTCAATTTTGGTTTCAAAGAAAGTTTCATGCCCTTGGGAACTTGTTTATTGTAAATAACACTTTCGGAAATGTGATTTTAGTGAAGATCTTTTCAGAAAAGTTCTAAATCTGAGCCTGACAGAACCCAAGCCTGACATGTTGATAGCCCTTGGAGATTCTGAGATTCTTGAAAAGAAAGAACAACTTGAAAATCCCCTGGAGAAAGTACTTGAACAAGATATCACAAATAACAATGATGAAAAAAGATGGAAGATATGATGGATTGCAGATCGATCAGAATTTGATCAAGGGATGCAGAAATATCGGAATTTGATGAAGGGATCTAGAGATAGATCCATGAACAGATCAAATTATCGATTGGCAGATGCATTGATGCAAATATCAATAGATGGATTGGCAGTCAAGTTGGCAGGCTTTGACACGTAGTCAAAACTAGCATAGAGACGAATGATATAACACACCGCAATGATCAGGGCAAATAGTTCAAAGATAAAGGTGAGATGGATGACAGTACGGCAATCTTGAATCACAAGAAGATAGAATCCTTTTCAAGTCTAGTGGTGTCCTTTGTAGCCTTTTGGTTTCTTTTCTTTTCTTTTCTTTGAGCTTGTCTTCGGCCCTTGGCTTTTGTTCTGAGCCATTGTTGTAACTACGTTTACTTTTCTTTCTTGTTGTATAAAACATAAGAACAGCAAAAAACAAATAGCATACAAGTGTAAAAATTATAACTATACAGACAAAAGTTTCCACTTCCTTGACTAACAATCACAATTACAGAAAATGAGCACTCCCAAAAATCCTCAAATAGGTGAAAAAATGAAAGGGTTTTCAGCAAAACCACAATCCGTAACCTGTACCGCTTCAACTTCAAAACAAAATACGATATTCCAAAGTAGGTGGTGGCGTTGTATTTTTGAGAAGAAAATGAAAAAGAAACAAGAATGAAAAACAAAAGAAAACCAATTTCTTCCCTTCAGATCAAGCACCAGCACACATCCCCAAAAGAACTTAAAAAATTCAAATCACGATTACAGGTAGAATATCCCATGAAGCTGCATGCAAGCTCGTGTAACTCATTTATTATGCCCTTATACACCAAATATCAATTATATCTTCATAGAAAATGAACAGTGATATCCTCAAGACTTACAAGTGGCATCAACTCAGATGGTCCTTGGAATATATACAACTGAGAAGAGCTGTTAGACATCAAATAAAAAGGATAATTAATAGCAAGTTAGAAAAAGAAAAAGCATGTCTAAATAGCCTACAAGCACAACTCTTTTACCTTTTCCATTCAAGCTACAGATGCATTATATCAAATTAGTAAATTACATTCAAGCTACAGACATGGTGGGCTCCATTTTTTCTGTCAAGGAGTGGCAATTTCTTTTCCAAGCTTCTTCCCCCTCCTCCTGTACCATCAACATGATACCCCATATCCTACGCCACACGATTGCTTTAGAGGAACCAAAAAAGGCATTCAATAGATGATGCTCCATAACAGTCCCTCTTTCTTACCACCAACTGAGAACTATATCCACCACCATTTTGAAGATAGAAGTAACAACACAGAGCACCAAATCATTTTTGTAACTCCACCCAGCAACATCATGAAGTTACCCATGCAGAAACACCTTCTAAGGAGTAGACTTTGAAATCAACACTAACCTTCAAACAAATCTTCAACAGCTCCCTCTTAGTCTGCCATCAATAGTTTCTTTCTGAGCTTTTGCTCTCTCCTATCTTTGCATTTTGGTGATATATTTGAAGCTTGGTCCCCTAATGGACAAAAGATCCATAGCTTCGACTTCTGTCCTCACTCTGTGATTTTCCTTATGCTCCTAATCCCGATCCATCCTGAAATCACTCCTGTTTTGGCCACAAAATGAAAAACAAGTTTCTAGACGCCAAACTTCCAACTGTTCAAAACATTGTCTTTTAATCTGAATCGGCATATCTGAACCTGACAAATATAAAACTCACATTCAACCCTTTGCGATTTCTAGGATTAAAACTTTTTTTTTTAATTAAAAAAATGTGATTTTATTGATAAGAGCTAAAACAGCCAAAAGAAGTACAAAGAAGCCCAAGAAATGCAAGTAGATCACAGTCGTCTAGAACAATTGAGATTGAAGCCCACTCCATTTCATTCAACTCAGCCCACCTAAACACCTCTAATGCTACCCCACAAAGATTGTAGAAGCAGCAGTTGCTCCTCTTCGCCATGAGGCCCACAAATCGGCCATTAGAATCAATCTCCATAATCTACTTCCTCTCTTGCCAACACTGACCCCATGCCAAGACAGTAGAAAGCCCACAATTGATTTTGGTATCACCCAGGCCATCCCAAAAATACCCAAGAATCTTTCCCACACTTCCCTCACGAAGATGCAATGAATAAGATATGATCAACCGACTCCTTGCTTCGCATGCATAGCAAGCAAATGTTAGTTAACCCCATTCCTCTCCTATGAAGATTATTAATCATTAGCATCTTGTTCCACCCCCACCCACCAAACCAACGCCGCTACCTTGGGGGCTTCCAGAAGACCAAATGAGCTACTTCCTTATTGGATGGAGACCCAATGAGAAGGCTATAAAGCACTAAACTATAAATTGCTCAGTTTTATCTTTGACCCACACCAATGAATCTAAATCTATAGAAGAAATCAATATGCCCAAGAGCTGTTAAGATAAGCCAATGAACTCTTTCTCCTCTTCCTACAAATTCTTGCCCCCCCCCCCCCCCCCCCCAAAAAAAAAAAAAAAAAGCCGAGAAGCGTTTGTGTTTCAATGACAACAATTTCCTCTCCTTTTTCTTCATCACCTTGTCTCACAAATGCTTTGCAAGCTTCCCAATACAGAACAAGAGCCCCAAGTACGAAGAAGGAAACAACCCTTCCTTACACCAAAACACCTACACAAGGTCCTAGACTTCCCACCTTAAGAATGTCAACACCCAACATTTCACTCTTCTAGAGTATTCACCATTAAGCCTGACACTACTTCAAAGCAACGAATAATCTTCCTAAGATTGTCCACCTTCAACGCCTCCACATCCTAGAATAGGTTTCTATCATTGGTAAAATGGAGATGGGACACTTAAAAGTCTCCTTTATCCACCTCGAATCCATCAATGAGCCCCACAGAAGCCCCTAATCCAACATTTTGCTTAAGGCATCCACAATAACCACAAACAAGACCACATCCTAAAATTCAGAAATATTCCAACTTTATAACTTTAGAGATGTGCTAAAATTCTTCAGGCAGAGGACCACATCCAACTACCATCAAAATTGATGTTGAAGACAAATAAGGTATAGGAATCAGACCAGACATCCTATTCAATCTTCCTCCTCACTAGAATTGTCTTTCATTCCCATTCACTTCTTTGATCTTCAGATCCATTCTAATTAAAATTACTGTCTTCCCTTTATTTTCCTTGATCTTCAGCATCTTCCATGTCGGTTTTCATTGTCTCAAAGTGAGACCTCAAATTTTTAAGTGTCTGCCCTCGGTTTATCGTATGCACCAGTCCCTCCAAAAACTTCTCAACAAGAGTCTAGCAGCACCAAATTCTTATCCTTCACCAGCATAGCAGTCAGCAGAAATCCAACCATCCATTTTCATCCTTGCGGCAGAGGCCTCCGTCAGGGAGATCCCCTCTCCCCATCCATTTTCATCCTTGCGGCAGAGGCCTTTAGTAGAGGCGTGTCTTCTCTTTTTGCTTCAGGGAGCTATCAACCGTTCCACCTCCCTAGATCTTGTCCTACCATTTCGCACCTAGTTTTTGCTGATGATGCTATTGTTTTCCTTAATGGCAAGCTTGCTAATGTGAAAATTCTCCTCAGCTTCATTTGTGAATATGAAAGTTGTTCAGGCCAAAGGGTCAATGCAGCCAAAACAACCTTTATAGTACCCACGAAAACCTCAAGAAGGAAAGGCCAGCGCCTAAGCAACATTTCTGGATTCTACCAGGGTTTCTTCCCCATTACGTACCTGGGTATTCCTCTTGCCAAAGGCAGAATCACAAAGCCAATGCTGCATCCCTTGATCCAAAAGATTACCAATAAGATAGACGGGTGGAAAGCCAAGCTTCTTAACCAAGTAGCGAAGTTAATCTTGATAAGACACGTCCTTTCGAGTATTCCGATTCATCTCATGGCAGTTATCAACATCCCGAAGCAGGTAATAAAGTATATCAACATCACCATTGCAAGCTTTTTTTTTTGGGGTACTTCGGAACATGGTAACAAGAAGCATTGGATCAACTGGAAGAGGATATGCACTCCTCTACAAGAGGGAGGATTGGGAATTCGCAAGCTAGAGGATGTCATGCACGCTCTCAGAGTCCGGATGGCCTGGAACCTTATCAGTGGTACGTCCCATTGGGCCAATTATTTTTCAGCAGCTTACTTGTGGCAGTTCTTGCCTCACCATGGAAGGATGCGTCCATGCTCATCGCCCACCTGGAAGGAAATTATCAAGGTGCTTCCTTTTACTATTCATCATTCTAGATGGCTCCTTGGATCGGGCAACCTCAGTTTCTGGTTTCCCAACTGGACAGGAAATGGAATCCTGGCTGGTGCCATTGTTAATTCTATTCCTCCCCTGTTATTGCACGCCTCCGTCCGCGACTTCCACCCAATTTCGGGCAGATGGAAACTAGCAGACATCCAGGACTTCATCACCCCTTCGGCTATGCACACCCTGCTGGCCTCAAAGGTTGCTTTCTCTAATCACTCAGACAAGCTGATTTGGGATTTAACCCCATCCGGAAAGTTCTCAGTTTCCTCTGCTTGGAATGGTATCAGACAGCTGCGACCCAAGATCCCTTGGACATTTTGGTTATGGAACAAATTTCTCCCCCCCCCAAGCTGGCTGTCTTCACATTGAAATCTTCCTGCAGGGCGGTCTCGGTCGATGCGGCGGTCTAGAAATTTGGGGTGACCATTGCCTCGAAATGCGAATGCTGCCATTCTCCTTCTCCTGGCATTACGGTGCAAGCTAATGGCTCATCGTCCGATCTCCCATCCACTCAGCCGCAGTTGGATAATGTCAGGCCCAATGTCTCCCCAGCAACGTTGATGCACAACCTTCAGGCATCTGCCACATCGTTTTCCAGCTCCCCCGGTGCGATAGAGACCCTTGACCATCTGTTATGCGATGGGATATCGGCAAAGGAAGTCTGGGATTTCTTTAGCTGACTGTTTGATGTGCCTCTTATCCCCAATCAGCCTTTCCACACTAGGCTCTCTCTATGGACTTTGTCAGCCAGTCTCAAATCCTGCTCATCTATCCTTCGGGGTCTCCTTCCAAGCCTCATCGCTTGGGAGCTCTGGATCAGTCGAAATGCTGCCAGATACGAGGGCCAGAGTATGTCTGCCAGCAAGATCATCTTCAAAGTCAATCGATGGATGTGTGAGATTGGATCTTCCATTCCAGCCCCAGACAGCCAATCCGAAATTGCTATCCTCAACGCCCTTCAGATCGATATCCCATCCCCAACTCCAATCAGCAAACCGATTATCGTCAGATGGTCCAAACCCCCAGAAGATTGGCTTAAGCTAAACGTTGATGGTTCTTCTCGAGGCAACCCGGGTGAAAGTGGGGGTGGTGGAGTGTGTCGGGATCAGTCTGGTAATCTGATTTTTGCGTTTCACAAGTACTATGGTTCTTCCTCCAACAATATGGCCGAAGCCCAGGCAATGTTGGATGGGCTGAATATTAGCTCCCACATGGGTCTAACCAACATTATTGTGGAGTCCGACTCCAAGGATATAGTGTCAGCAGCTGAGGACCCTTCCTTTTCTTTTGGTATATTCTGGGGGAAATTCACTCCAAAACGCAAGGCCTTAACCTGGTTTTCTCTCATATCTTCCGCGAAGGTAAATGCAGTGGCGGACACTCTTGCGAGAATGGCTAGTGAAGGATGCCCGAATACTACTTTCACTAGCCGGGCCTCGCTCCCAAGGCACATCAGAGGTGAGCTTGTGCTTGACAGTGCGGGGCTGGGTAGGATTAGAAATCCTTAAGCTTCTTCGCCCTGCCTCCTCTCAAGCTGTGGCCTCGCTGTGATCCCTGCGTTGTTTCTTGGGGATCCTATGGTTTTTGTTTTTGCCGTTTTTGTGGGTAGTACATGATAGGAGTGGTCCTCTTTCTTTTGCAGGGACCCTCCCGAATAGGAGGTAGCTTGTGGTTATATGATAGGAGTGGTCCGTAGTCTTTTGTAGGGACCTCCCTGAATGGCTGTATATTTTCGATGATTAATGATATTATCGTGGCATGCGCCCACTTTCTTTTTTAAAAAAGCAGAAATCCAACCAAGAGTCTAGCAACTATAATAATCATTCAGTAGTAAATTTGTAATAGAAGATTTGTCATTTGATACAATAACTTCAAAGTCAAAATATGTAACAAAGATGTACTAAGAAAGGTGAATTTAGTCCAAAATGGGCCAAAGAAAAGGCAGGAATTAGAGGGTCCGAGTGCATCAGGATGTAGTACCATGATGCACCAAAGTCTATTAACACTTACAATGAAGGAGATTAGTTCAAGGTTGATGCATAAACTGGCCCCAAAGAATATTAACATTCGGTTATAACAATTGATAAAAGCCCTTTTGCTGACGGCTATCATTTTGTTCACTTCAATCAGTGATGAATAAAGTTTATAGTTAGGCATCCCAAATTTACTTAAAAACAAGGGCATACACTTGTTAACTCATCTTCAATTGTTGTTGTTGTTGTTTTTCTTTTTATTTTTATTTTATTTTATTTTTTAAGACTATTTTGAACTGGATATTCAAAAGATTTTGGTAAACAGGAGCAACTTAGTTGAGTCAACTTCAGAAAATCACACGTTTTTTCTACTGAAATTCTACTTGGTTACAAATTTTCTGTTCTTAGAATTATATTTTCCAATTTCCACTTCACACTTTCTTTTGTTCAACCAATCCAATTTAGACATGTTTCATTGGAGAGAGTGGTGACTAATCTTTTTTCTAGGGCATTGCCCCTGGAAAAAAGGCTTGGGAGTTCCTGATTTAACTGTTGGGCCATGATCAAAGCCTATATCTTGAACCCCTCGTTTTCTATTCTCATCAACAGAACTTCAAAAGGTTTCTTCAAGGGGAGCCACAGTATCATGCAAGGTGATCCCTGTTCCCTCGATTGTTTGCTATAAATATTCAATCCATCTCAAAATTCACCCAGAAATGTACTGGTGGAGATGCTCAGCCTTTTCGAATAGGACACTAAAGCTGTATAAATTAGCTGAAGTGAGATTACTGCGAATGCCCCAATCTCCTATTGTTACCCTTAACGGACCATTACGGCGTTACATGTACATTTTTCCATAATAACTGTTACGGTACGGCTGTTACAGGTTGATTTTTCCATAATAGCTGTTACGGCCATTATGACCCTGTAACATGTAGCAGTTACTACCATTACCATTACATAATGGCCGTTACATAACCATTTTGGGAAACCTTAATTCAGGCGCTACAACAAGAAAGTGTTTTTTTTTTTTTTTTCCAAAATGTTAGCAAGTGCAAAAACCTAGGCAGTGGGATTAGGAGTGGGAGTGTCAGTTCGAAGAAGTGGAAACTTGGTAGAAGGTTCCTGCAACTAGGACTCAAAAGCATCGTATCTGTAATATGTTTAATAATATTGGTACTCTGTTCATATGAAAACATGATTTGCTTCTAAGGAAGCATGTCCATTTGATAATAAGGGTAGGTACATCAATCAATTAAGTTACTTCTTCCAAAGGAATCACAAAGGCTATACTCAGCTATACTTGTAACGAAACATATTGTCATACTAGAATAGGGAGAAGGGAAGGGTGTGAAAGAGGAAAGTTTAGTAATTTTAGAGAAACAACATATAATTATTTGCAATTGAGATGAGCTAAACAGCTTTTGGCATTTCAATCAAACACACCTTATTTGGATGATCCAATTTTAGAATGACATGTTGGGCAAAAGGGAGGGATTATATTATGGAAATAGGGTTAAATTCGTTTGGAACGTAAGCTTTAGAAGGAACTTAAAGAATGTCAAAACAGGATACCTAGTTGAGCTACTGTGTGAGTTTCATGAAGTTTACATTCCAAAGAGGAGTTGATAAAAAAGAGGATGGGAATAGGAATTGAATGGCCCTTCTCTTGTAGTTCCTGTTCAAATTCTTTTCCCAAAGAGGATCATCTTCTATTGCCAAGATTCGAGGAGCAAATTCAAACTATGCATCCAGAATTAAGGAAGACAGCTTCCCTAGAGAAACCCTTTCTTCCCGAGGAAATCAAGGCAGAAGTCTTTGATTTGGAAAGGGATAAGGGCTGATGGTTACCTGCGGCCTTCTTTCAGCATTTCAGGGAGCTCGTACAGCACGATCATCCAGGAGCTCAGATCGTCTTCCATTGGAAATGGATCATCCATTGTCCTGGTTCTAAACTATAAAAGGTCATGAGAGTAGAGGATTATAGAGAAGCGGATTGGGTGGTGTAGACGCGGATTAGCTACTGTAAGTAGCGAGACTGGCTACTGAAGTGAGGGAAACGGACTGGTTACTCCCCCTGCCACCAGCCCCGTAGTTGGTGTTCGGTGCTCTGTGGGCCCTATCATGATTTACTTGTTTCATCCGTTCCATTCATAAATTTTTAAAGATCATTTTAGTGCTTTAATCCAAAAATTAGAGGTATATAAATCTCAGTTGGTCCACAACAGATGAAAACCATAGTGATTGGATATCCACCATTAAAATCCTCCTAAGGTTCACTGTATTGTTTATTTGACATCCAATCTGTTGATTTGGTCATACTAGGAAAAAAGACAAAAATCAGCTTGATCCAAAACTTTTATGACCACCAAAATTTTTTTAATGGTCGACTCGCATTCAACACTGTTTCCTGTAATGTGGTCCATTTGAGATTGAGATATACCTCATTTTTAGTCTCATACTGTAAAATTTTCTGTAAAAATAGATTGACGGCATGGATGAAACACATACATCATGGTGGGGCCCACAGAGCACCAACCACCAGCCATTAGCTGGTGTGAGGGGGAGTAGCCAATCCGTTCCCTGAAGTGAGGTCGTCAAGTTCTCCTGGGCCACCATGATGTATGTATGTCCATCCATTTAGAGAGATTATTTTAGGGCATCATCGAATGAATGAAGCATACGCAAAGCCGGAAGTGGACCCTACCACAGGAAACTGTGGGGAACGTGACGCCGACCGTGCAAACCTTCCTGTGGTGTTTATTTGAGAGGAAAACATATTAGTTGCCAAAGAATGTTCATTTCTCTACGTGTAGGACACGCCTTTCATGATGAAGGAAAACACATGCGTTTATCTGAATTGATCGACGCCCATCGAACGAATGAAGCATACCCAGGCACCATGATGTTTATTTGAAATCTAACCTGTTCATGCGTTAACGCATACATGAAAGAAAGGAAAACACAAATATAAGCTTGATCGAAAACTGTCGGGGCCTTAGAAGTTTTTAACAGTGGCATCAATCTTTCCACTGTTTTCTGTGGTGGGGTCCACTCAAGCTTTGGATCAAACTAATTCTTTGGATCATACCTTAATATGATCTCTCCAAATGTATGACCAGTGTGGATACAAAACATACATAATGGTGGGCCCATGGAACTTGGTGACGTCACTTGAGTAGAGTCTCCTGCTCAACCTGTCAGTAGCTAATCCGCGCCCGCCACGCACCATCGGTACGTGTGACACTCCTCAGCTCTGAGTTGTACGAACGGTTCAAGAGAGATCAAAGTTACGTGGGCACTACAATATGTATTTGTTATATCCATACCGTTTGTCCATTTTGCAAGATAATCTTCGAGCATGATCCAAAAAAATGATTAGCATATAAAGCTTAAGTGGACCACACCACAAATAGTACTGGGAATATTGATTCTCACCGTTAAAACATTCACAGGGCCCACCATAACATTTATTTTCCATCCAATGTGCTAATAAGGTCACCGAAACCTGGATGAATATGAAAAACAAATATCATATTGATTCAAAAAATTTCCACACCTAAGAGGGTTTAATGGTAGACATTCATCCCAGTTACTTTTTAGCAGTATGGTAAACTTGGTCTGTGTATCTATGGTATTTTTCGACTCAAGCCTTAGGATGAGCCCGCCAACTAGATGGACTGTTTGGATATAACACATATCTCATGATGGTCCCACAGGACTTGGTAATGTCAAGACACGGGTGTGTTGCATGTGTTATACCCATAAGTTTGATTAGTAGTTGTTACAAAATTGACGGTGGGGCCATGCGGAGCTTGGTGACGTCAACACACAATTCGGACTTAGTTTGGATAGTGACGTTGCCACTAGCCAGATGGTTAGTAGGCGTTGATGCCTTTCCACCGTATTAATTTTATCCACGCCCTTAGATCCCAAAAGCGACGAAGATCTAAATCTAAGGTGGACCACACCACACGAAAACAACACTGATTGAGTTTCCACCAATAAAAATCTACTAAGGCCCAGGGCAATGTTTATTTCACATCTAACCTGTTGATTAGGTTGTACGGATCTTCATAAAGTGAAAAAATAAAATTCAGTTTATCTAAAACTTTTGCGACTCTTGAAAAGTTTTTAATGGTGGGCATTCTTTGAACGCCGTTTCCTTTGATCTGGTCCACTTGACATTTTGGATCTATGCCATTTTCTGTCCCATATCATAAAATGATATGAAAAAAATGGATGAATGGCATGGATGAAACACAAATATCATGGTGGGCTCAAATAGCACCGACCACTAGCCAATTTGCCTTCCCCCTAAGTCAGCGGTGGGGCACATCTAGTAATCCACTTACATTATGCTGGTTGAAAGAAATTTTCATTCTTATCTTTAACTAAAAAAAAATTATGAAATACTAAAATGTGCCTGTGAAATTCACTCTAACCATGTATGATTCCAACTTAAGTCCAAGGTCAAAAAATCGGTCTTGTCTGTGATTAAGATGGACCACGTTAAAGCAAACAGTTGGATGAGAAATCCACTGTAGAGTTTTTATAATGCCGAGGGAAATTATTATCTGAAAATTCACTAAAACCATTATATGCCACATCAAAATGTAGGTTGGAACCCAAAAATGAAGACAATTTGTTTTTCAGATGAGTCCCCATGTAAAATAATTTGTAGAGTTGCATCACCCCATACACCTTCTTCAATCGTTTGGTATACATGGATCAAAGATTCAGATGATTTTTAAGCCGTGCACTTAAGATTGGATCACACAACTGATGGTCAATGTAGAATTCAGAAACACAATACTATAGGGCTCGCATGGTTTCATAGCTAGACAAATGCAATTTTGGTGGGAGCCGTGGTTTCGGTTACAAATGGATTCTCCGACAACGTGTTTTTGGCCATGACAGATTGTATTAAAGGAAAAAATCAGATTTACCATATCTTATCTGAGGGAATTTTAAATTTCCGATTAAAAAAACTCTATTAAATTTTAATTTAAAATTTTTTATCCAAAAATTCTCCAATTACACGATCTTGGAAAACATCTTTATATTACTCATGTTGTACGGATAAAGAGTGAAAAGCATAATTAATCCTTACAAAGGACTCATGCATAGTTGAAACGATGCCGCGTTGGAAAGTCAATTAGGGCGTGTTTGGACGGGCCCATCCCATGGGATTATATTGTATTAGGGTGGATGGCAGATAATGAAGGCTTCACACGATCAAAATTTTTGGCAGTCCCATAGATCTCAAAAACTAGCTGAATCTACCACCAGTTTTGGATGGGCTATACAATCCCGATTACGCTAGGCCAATCTCTTCCAAATCCGTCATCCTGAACATTTTGTGTTTGGTTTTTTCATGTGGATTTCTAATGGTTGGTGATGTCGGTGGATTTCACAATCCCTCCATGGGGATTATTGCTCCAGATTGCGCAAATAGAAAGCCAATGAAAACAGTGGATGTTCTCTCCAACCATATCCATTCCGCTTTTACCGACATGTCAGGGTCATCTAAATTGGGTTAGGCTCAAGGATGATTTTTGAGTCCGATCTTAAGCTTGGGCTATACAAACACCAACCCGATAAAAATTGATCAGGTTGGGCTGATTATGCTACATAAAAATTTCTTTCCTTAACATATTGTACTAAGAATCCGAAAAATCAAATATAAGTTATAAATTATAATTGAGAGTGCATCGTTTGTGTTGACAAAGCCCACATTGATGTGTCTGAAATCCATTTGTCCATCAAGATGCATTTCTAAGGACTCAAGCTAACAAATATGCTCAAATTTCTGATCCCAAATAGGCTTCATGCTATGTTAAGAAACAATTGGAGACAATGGAGTTATCTTATATTTTTATAGGGACTTGTTTATGTTTGGTAAGAAAAAATTAAACTTTTTATAATGAATAATCAGTCTTTATAAAATTAATAAAATTATGATACAAAAAATAAGTCCCATTTTTTAAATATAATAAACTAATGTAATATCAGAAAATTATTAGCATGTATATACCAAATTGTGTATTTAGTGTGGCCTTTGAGACCTAGCATTGGACTTGGTTGAGATTCACACAACCCGAGATTGATTGGGTTGGGTTAGGCTAAACATAACCTATAGGTATATTTTTTCTTTGAACTTCTTGGCCTTAATTGGGTTTCTCAACCAACCCCGACTTTCACATGGCTTTCGGTTCCATTTTAAGCTCCAATCCAAATTAGAAAAGTTTTCACTTTGTGCCGGATTTTGTGCACATTTAACGTGCCAAAAAACCCGTCCCCCGGACGGATTGATCCTTCCAATCCCTTCGAATACAATCTAATTTCATCCAGCCTGTCGGGCCAAACAAGCCCTTAGGCCTTAGAAAAAACTAGAAGGTGAGCCTAACTTAATTTGTTTCTGAAATCCAATCCAATCACTAGTTGCACGATCTAATTTTCAGTGTAGATCTCAAAAACTAGCTGCATCTGTTTTTGGATGGGCTATACAATTTGAAACAATAATACAGACAATGCCCGCCCGCTAAATTGTTCATCCTAAATTTTGTGTTTGGTTTTGTTTTTGTTTTTTTTTTTTGGCTTCTAATGGTTTGAGTAGATTTCACATAATCACTAAAGTGAGCACCATAAACAATTAACAGTGGATGTCTCTCTCCAACTATTTCCTTTTGCGTGGGCCATCTAAATCATGGGTTAGCTTTATTTTTTGGGCTTGATCCCAACTACGAATTACACATCTAACCATTCGGAATGGATTTCAAATACAGATCAGGGTGGGCATGAGTATGCATATATAAAAATTTCTTTCCTTAACATAGTACTAAGAATCCGAAAAACTCTAAAATATGTATAGGAAGGAAATCTCGTCTTAGAGACCTATGCATCTCAGTATGTTGACAAAGCCCACATTGATGTGTATCTGAAATCCACTCCCACAATAAGATGTGTAATCTCACTACTGCCAGAAAATCAGGCTCGTTTATGGTGCAAATGGGCTACCAGAAGAAACAATTGGAGAGAGACTTCCATAATTATTATTTTCATAGGGACTACTATAATGATTATGTGAAATTTATTTAAACTGTTAGATGCTACGAAAAAAATTCAGTCTTTAGGCCTAAAATTTAGGAAAATCCATGATTCAAGTGGGCCACAACGAGGGAAATAGTTTCAAGGGTAGGCATCAGATATGTACATTATTTTAAGTCATGTGGTCTACATAAATTGTGTATTTAGCTGGCCTTTGAGACCTATGTCTATGGTTAGATCACACAACCGGTGATGAAATTGGATTTAAGAAACATAACCTGATAGGGCGTATATAACTTCCTGCGAAGGCCTAATTGGCTTTCTCAACCTGGCAGGCTTTCACATGGCTTTCGGTTCCATCGTTAAGTGCATGTAAGGGTAAATTAGAGTTTTCACTCTCTAGCCGTAACATCAGATCAGTGCTTGGGTAAATATGAAAAGTCAAAGAATGATCTGGAACATCATGCATTTTCAGTAATCCTTCCATAAAACCCACAAACATTTATTAATTTATAACAAAACTTTTATTTTTATAAAGATTTTCCCCATTATATCTTTAGAAATTCCGGAGCTAAAAAATTATGGAGAACGAGATTACAAAGACCTATAAACGATCAACAGCCAACCGTACATACACCGAAAAGATGATGATTGCCATCCGCCATCCAAAATGAGGATTACAATGGTAAGGACGCAGATTGCGCAAATTGCCTGTGAAAGCCAATGGAAGCTAGGTGGGGCCAACCGTGATAAAAATATCCATCCCATCCATCTGCTTCTATGAACATGTCAAGACATCAGCCCAAAAAATGTAAATCCAAAACTCTAAGTGGGCTGTACAACAGAGGATTAAACTTGCACTATTGAAACATTGGTGGGGTTACCAAAGTTTTGGATTAGGCTAATTTTTTGTTTTATGGCTCACTTGAATTTTGGATTTGCATTGCTTTTTAACCCTGGTAGCAAACACAGGTGGATTCCCGCAAATATTATTGTGGGCCCTAATTACATCCCAATGATAACAGGTAGGAGCTACTTTCATCCAATTGCTACTGACTCCTCTGTGTCCTGACGGTTGTGTGGGGTCCATAGAGACGTCCGTGACGAATTCGCTTCATCCTTCTGTTTTGGAAGGCTAAAGTAGGACATGATTCTAAAATTCATGTGGATACAAAACTCAGGTGAGTCAAAACAATGAGAACAACAACGTCCATCATTGAATCCTTCCTGAGGCAGTCCAAGATTTGCATATGCCATCCAAACCGGTTATATAATTATTAGCCCTCGGATAAGTTATTGGTACAAATATCAACTTGATACAAAACTTCCATTAACCCAGGGCGTTCAATCTCTACTATTTTGTGTGGTATAACCTGCGTGAGGTTTGGATTTGCCTGATTTTTAGAATCATGTTCTACCATTGTCTTTCAAAACCGATGGACAGAGTGGATTTGTCATGGACATATCTGTGGGCCCGTACACCTCTGTGTACATAGATATCTCGGAGCCTGTGTCAAGGGCAATCTCCTCCCTTCGTTATGTGGAAGGAGCTATTGCTTTGAATCTTAGGGCTGTTTAGCATATCTACTAACAAGAGTTTATTTGATTATTCTAAAAAAAATAAGCTCCTATTTTCGAAATAAAATGTTTGGTAAAACTCTAATTTTAGAGTTCATTCTTTTAAAAGCTAGGCTAAAAGTTTTTTTTTTTTTAAACAAAAAAAAACAGTTACAGGAGGTCACTTTTTCTTTTACAACTTATTTAGTCCATGCGGTTAAATAGTTTTTGTTAATTTTTTAACACGTTTGCCCTTTAACTTTTTAATTAATTTTCATATTACCCTCATCTCTTCTCTTTACAATCTATCTAAGGTGGACCCATAGGATGAGCAACCCAAAGTGAAGGTGGGCTCCACATGATAAATAATCCATATTAGGGTGGATTCACAATATATATGCAGAGTCACATCAAAGGTAGGCCTCACATGATGAATGCCCCACATCAAAGTGTGGCCCCACATGATAGATTGCCCATATCAGAAGTGGGACCCACGTGATTGATAGTGGACATTGAAGGTGGGACGCACATGATGTATGGCCCACATCAAAGTGTGGCCCTACATGATCAACGTCCCATATTAAAGGTTGGCCCCACATGATGGATGGTCCACGACAAAGGTGGGACCCACATGATGGATGGTGGACATCAAAGATGGGCTTGCATGATGAATGACCCATATTAAAGGTGCCTTCACACGATGAATGATCCACATCAAGGTGGGCCCACATAATGCAGATTCACATCAACGGCGGGCCCCACATGATGGATGACCCACATCAAAGTGGGGCCCGACATGATGGAGCTTCCACTTTAATGGGCCTCACTTGATGGACGATCCACATCAAAGGTGGGGCCCATATAATGGATGGTGGACATTAAAGGTGGCCCACATGATGGATGGTTGACATCAAAGGTGGGCCCACATGATGAATGATCCATGTTGAAGGGGGCCTCACATGATAAATGGTCCACATTAAGGTAACCTACATAATAGATAGAGTGGGCTACACATGATGGATGACCCACATCAAAGTGTGGCTTCTTGGGATTAACAATCCACATTAAGTAGGCCCTACCTAATGGACGGTCCACATCCAAGGTCTCGCATGATGGATAACCCATATCCAAAGTAGCCCAACATGATGGATGATTCACATACAAGGTGCGCCCCACATGTTGGACAACCCACTTCAAAGGCGGGGCCCACACGATAGACACATCAAATGTGGATTCCAAGTGGCAGTAGTGGATATTATTACAATGAAGTTGTTGTAATCTTTAAAAATGACATCAAAAATCCTTCGAAAAAGCTCTTATTGGAATGTTTTACCAAATGTGCTTATTTCATATAAGATATTATTTTATTTTGAAAACCTTATTTTACCCAAAAAGCTTATTTAAAACAAGAGCTAAAATAAAAGAAACTTATTAGAATAATTCTTACTTAAACAGCTCTTATTATATTAGAGTATAGATGCCAAACGAGCCCTTAGTATCTGTACTACAACACCTCATACTAGATTGTTATTTGCATTCGATGTGAATGAAAATTAGCTGACTTTCCTGTTGGTTTCTGAACTTAGTTGGTAGATGTGGAGCCCATGGTTAGTGTATCCAAGCCATTGATCTGTTGTCTTCGATCATGGATGTACCATTTCTGGTATATCCTCTCAATTGGTCGACTCTAGCCTTCTAGCCTTCTTGTTGTTAGCATGTTAACCTGTGGTTAAAAGAAATGAATGAACAAACCCCATCCACTTGAGAAAAGGCCAAAGATTTAATGACTAATTAAAATCTTTCAATTTAGTATATTTTGGGGAAATCGTCCATCCATGATGGGGGCCAATAGATCAATGGCTTAGATACATCAACCATGAACCCCACACAACTATTTCCAACCAGAGAACTCGGAGTGCCCAAATTGCTTTTGACTATGAAAGAAACTCCTATATCTGCTACAGCACATCCCTTTGCCTCCCATAGAAGCGAGGCATTTGCCTCTCTTTTCTTTTCCCTTTTATGAAAGCATCCACTTCTTCCTCACACTTGCCTTCACATCTATATCTGGGCTGCATATATAAACATACGCAGTATGAAGCTTTTGGACTTACTGCACCACTTGATGCCTCGTTAATTAATTTTATTTGACTTGCCACTGAAAAGTCACCAAAGAGCCAAATTTCAGGTATGTACATCTATTGAAATTTCCCTCTTTTCTTGTATCAAGATATTTTCTATCATTACTGGTGTGAATTTCCGCCTAGCATTCTTGGAGGGTGTGCAAGTAGGATGAGTTGCATGGGTTGAGGGAGCTCCTGGGCTGACCCGTTTAATTAATTATCAAAACTGATCATATAAAGGCACCTCATGCATAGGACATTTTTAGCCATTGAATGTGTGTGTGTATATATATATATATATATATATATATATATATATATATATATATATATATATATATATATATGCACCAGTGTATGGGTTGGATCTGGGTCGGTTTGAAGTCCAATAAGTTGGGTCTGAAATATTTGTATATGGGTATAATTTAGGTTTGTTAGATTATTTAGATAATCCTACTACAGTGGAATATTTTCTTATTTGTTAAAAAGAATTTGATGAGATCTCTCTTAAATTCCTACAAATCTCAAATCTATATATATTTCAGTAATTGTTAGTACAATAAAGAAAATTTTACCAAATATTAACTGTCTAATAGTTAACTTAAATTAGTTTTCTCTGACTACCGTGACTTTAAAGTATGATTTTTCCTAAAATGATAAAACTGCCACCAATTAATGCAGTTATTTAAAAGAACAATTAAATAGGTACCAAAATATAAATATCATTAATAAGGTGTTATTATAAAAGAAAGTGACTTTTATTTCATAATTCTTCAAAAAAATTAATGTTCCTGCAAAATGCCTTTAAATTTTATATTTATCAAATAATGTTTCCCACTACATAGGTCAAGATTAAAAGACGTTTCTACCCATTCTCGGTTACAACCAAATATTGCCAGCCAAACTTGTCAGGCTGCATGGGATGGACCCATTGCCAAAATTCACTCCTACCATCTTGTGTGTGACTCATTTTTAAGGAAAGTGCTCAAAGCTAAGTTATATCTTTGATTTAAGTGGACCACACAGTTGAAAACAGTGTCTAGGGTGATGCCTATCCTCTAAACTCTTTCCCTTGGTGTGGCCAACCTGAGTAATAGATTATCCTGATTTATTGGACCTGGTTCTAAATGTTTTTTTAACATCTAATGGTTTGAGTGGATGTCACATGATAATTATGGTGGGCCTTGTAAAAACTCAATGATGACATTATATCCCAACCGTTTCTTTTAGTTTGGCCCATCTGAACCACGGGTTAGCCTGATTTTCAAGACTCGGGCCCATTGTAGAATTATACATTTAATAGTCAGAATAGATTTTGGGTACACGGTTAAGTTTGGCTTGGGTGGCCGTCCTGCTGTATATGTTTTTATTTTTTAATACAGGAAACGGATTGCTTGCAGCACCCGCTGTAGGGATATCGGTATGGCACCACGTGGCCCAAGCTCTGTGGAGCCCACCATGCTGCATATGTTTTATGTAGGCTGTCTATTCATTTTTCTAACTTATTTTAGAACATGAGCCCAAAAATGTTACAGATCTAAAGTTATAAGTGGACCGCACAACAACAAATAATGGCAATTGAATGCTTACCATTGAAAACTTACTAGGTGATTAATCGAGCTCATATTTGTGTTTTTACCTTCATCCATGTCTATGTAACCTTATGAATAGGTTGGATGGCAAATAAAACATCACGATGGACCATCAGAAGACTTCAACGTCCCACTGTTTTCAGTGGGCCTAGGAAGGTTTCAAAGGTGGGCTTTTAACTCCCACTGTTTTCTATGGTGTCCTTCACTTGAACTTTGGATCCTGATTATTTTTGGGTCATGCCTTCAATTGAGTTGGAAAAATGGGGTGAATTGAGTGGATAAAACACATGCATCATGGCTTTATCCATGCATCCTGGCTTAGCGCATATTGCAATCGGATCCGCTTCCAAAAACCTCGTCAAACAGCAAGAGTAGGATGCCTGTCATTATTTTCAAGGCCCACCATATGTGTATGTGAAATCCACTCTGACCATTAGGTATTTTAAAACACATTAGTCCTATGTCCAGAAAATTAGGCTGACTTTTATTCAGATGGGCCACGCCAAAGAAAAGAGTTGATCAGAGACGTCCACTTGAATTTCTATGGAGCCCCACCCTGGTGATCAAATTAGATATAAGAAACACATGACGTTAGGATCCATTTAGTACAGTTTTCGTCATGGTTGGCGCTCATCGCCACTGTTTTCTGTGGTGTGGTCCACTAGAGATTTGGATTTGCCTCATTTTTGGACTCATACTTTAAAATGATTTGGCAAATTAGATGGATGGCGTGCATTAATCCATATATTATAATGGCCCACATACAACTTACGATTGGGTTGTGAACATGGACTCTAAAACTGAAATGCCAATTCAACAATATTCTCTGTTGAGGTGCTTGTTTGATCCAGTTTGATCCAAACCATCTATCTGGGGGGTAGTACTGAGATGGTAGTCGGTACCAAGATGTCCCAACGCCTAATGTAGGACAACTGACTGATGGGCATTCAATCAGAGGTTGTAAGCAGAACTAACCAGCCATAAACGAGAAACTGAAAAGAAAAGAAAATAAAAAAGTCCAGACGCACTGCTATGATGATACAGCAATGCGTCCAAGACATTATTCACTGGGGAGGCAATGGGCTACGTTTGGGCCAGGCCAGGCTAGTCGTGAACCCGCCCAGACACGTAAGATTGAAGGCTTGAGCACGGCATGGGCTGGCCTAGAACAGAAGGCCCAACATTTAGCCCACAAATATGGTTGAGCCCAGGCATATCCTGGCCCAGCCCAAAATTGATAAAATCCTTATTTTCCACTCGAATTTCCTAATGTACCCATTGATCACGTGGGCCACACATGACAAAGAAGTAGACAAATCGGTGGTCTACATTCAAGATGCATGGGTTGCCTAATCAAGTGTTAGAGCAGCATATAGCTTGGAAAATTACTTTGAGCACAAACATAGCTTGGAAAATTCATCTGGATGCAGGGAGTGGGGAAGTCACAGATGATCGTGGAAATGGAGGTTTTAAATATGTTTGATGCAAAGGGGAGAAGGAATCAGTTGATGGAGACGCAGATGGGAATTCAGAAGGCATTGGAGAACCCAGAGTCCATACAAATCTCCATAGCTGCTAAGCTTATCAAGGATAATTTAAGCGGCCAAAGGTTCATCCTCATCTTGGAAGATGTCTGGGAAAGCTTTGATTTGCAAGAGATGGGAGTTCCAGTCACAGCCCTTGCCACCACCAGTGGCAGCAAAGTCATGATCACCACTGAATCCCATGAAGTTTGTTCTGAAATGGGAGGGCAGCATCTAGTCATGCAACATCTGTTTCAAAGAATGGTGTCCCTCAACTAAGTGATTCTTCTCTGCTTGAATTACCTCTGCTTGCTAATGTTATTCTTCTCTTCTTGAACTATTGTATTTCTCTTTTATTTGTGTTACGATGTGGTAGAAAGTATAGGTGTTCCAATGGACTTGAATGATTTACTCTTACTGGCTTTGAATTATGAATTTCATGAAGAAATTGGATGTGTTGCTCTTTTGCATGTATTTCAGAAAGGTAAACAAGTACCAGATTTGTTTGGCAAATCATGCTTGCAGCAGTAAGTAGGACTCAATTTTTTTTGTTTCCCTTACATTTTCCTGATAGTCTGGGTTCACCTGTCTTTCGTGTTAGATGATTTTTGTTATGGGGCCTTGCTATTTTGTATGAATTTGCTGGGTTTTTCAGGTTTCATTTATGTTCCCCTAGATGTAATTTTCTATTATATCAATGAAATTATAGATGGTAGTGTCCCAACAATTAAAAAAACAAGCCATAAGCTAGCTAATGAGCTCAACCCAACCCATGGATAAGGATGAAACTTGGGCCAGGCTCATCCCAATCCCGACTGGTCCAACCCAATTGTTCCATGGTGGGGATTTTTAATTCTTTATCAACGCTCTTAATCATGTTTATCCGATCCAGATAAGCAGGCAATGTTGGATACAAGTTTGGGCTGCTGAGCTGAGGTAGGTCTGGAAATTGAGTCCCAGCACATGCCCGATTTTCAATCTTAACCAGTGAGCTATGGAAATGAGCTTTGGTAGGCTCACCAGCCTAATACTCACCCCACCAAAGCGGACTCTTATACCAAGCTTCGAGATCTCGAGTGTGCTGGAAAATTCAACTACAAATACATTCCAAGGTTACAAACCAATGATCTGCAAATACATTGCTGGAAAATTATACTACTTTTCACCTCTCTTATGGTATCTCATCTAACACAGAAGGCGAGTTGAGGGCCATTTTGGACGGAATCAAGATATGTAAACAGTTTAACCTATCAAATGTAAACATTGAATCAGATTCCCTATTGGCAACAGAGGCTATTCTGAATCATCATAGCATCCCCTGGAAGAACTGGTATATTGTGGGCGATATCAAGGATCTTGAAAGCTTAAACTTCTCCATCTCACATTTTTATAGAGAGAGCAATGCAGTGGACGATAAGACTATAGACTAGCTCGTCGATGAAGCAGTGGTGTGGTCGACTGAACATACACAAGGAGCAGTGATCTCTCTATGGAAGTTAGGGGTCTCTTAGCAATGGATGGCACAGGGATGGGCTGCATTAGAAGCAAAGGCTGATCCAATTGGCAGGAGCATCTGATTAATCCATGACCGAGGAATGGACTTATCTGCATGGTATTGCGTGCCCACGCCGGTGATGTAGAGCGGGTCACAGACACTTTCTTGTCAAAGATGGAACAGAGAAGGCCCGATCAGAGGCCGAAACGATCTGGACCATCAGCAACTTAAATCAGTCCTATCTCACAAATCGGAACGAGTTTTTTTGACATATTATATATGATTTTGGGTAGGAGAACCTAGATAATCCAACCAACCTGCTATGCCGGGTTGCCTATGCTGGAATTGCGAGATTCCATCAGATCGATGTTCTAAAGTCCCATTTAGTTTCGTTTTTACTATAAATAATAAGTTTTAGTTTGAGTATAACTTTTGATTATTTGAGTTGTAAAAGTGGTGCACAACATGAAAATGGCTTAGAAAAGTTAGGAGAATAACGTGGTTGGGCCAAATTGGACATGCACTTAATATTTTTGGCCAAAAACCATGAAGTCTAGTAGGAATAGAGGTCGTCTATAAGGCCATTATGTTGATTGGGAAGGATGGCAGTAAGGGCTATTGGAAAGGCAATCTACCACAGGTGATACACTGAATTCCATATAGTTCCGTGCAGCTGTTTGCTTATGAATCTTACAAGTATTCAGTTTGAGATGTGCAAACATGTAATCTATCTTTTCCAACTTGGAATATAGAAAATTTTCAGAGGAAAGGATGGGGAGCTCTCTGTTGTTGGGTGACTGGGATGTAGGGGCTCGAGCTGAGATGAAATCCACTCGTCGCATATCCTTTATTTAGATATCTTGTGGCTATGGCTAGCAGTTGAAACTGGAATCAAAACGATGTCGGAGGTTGCACTCAACATGCTAAGAGATGGAATTGCTGCCTTTTCAGTGGGTCTTGGACCTTTTCTTCTTGTAATTGTACTGCACCTTACATTGCTGTGAACTTTCGCATTTTCAATTTGTGAGTTTACCATTTCAGAAGTCCTGTTATATTTACCAGAAAAAAAGGCCTATGCATTCAGGGTTTCATAGCACCAAGTGTTACATGACCATTGTAACAAATATCACAAAAGATCTTGAAATTCTCATCAACATTAATCAAACAACATACATGTATAATCATTAATATATAACATATAACATATATAAAATTTTCCATAATTGTATCGTGAAATTATATTGCTATATTAACATATAACATATATATAATTTTCAATAATCATTACAACATACATGTATAATAATTTTAAAATGATTTGTTAGTTTAACTTCTAAAATTTTAATTTTCAGCAAGATTTTTCCCATGATAATTCAAGAAAAAAAGAGCTGAAAAACTCCTGAGAGCTTCCGGAGCTGACAAATTGGCAAGAATGATTAGATAGTTTTTTAAGGTCAAGAGATGATTAGATAGCTTTTGAAGGTCAATAGATGAAGAATAATATATCATCTATAAACCGCTACTTGTTAATTGATAAAGCTGATTCTATTGGAAGGGTCAGAATTCATGTAGTGTGAGATTCTGAAGCATGTACAAAGTGCTGGTTCTGATAGTGTAGCCACACCCTTGCAGAACAAAATCATAGGAAAAGCTGGACAATTGCAGTGAGTTTGCCAATGAGATTCCAAAAAGGCATAGATTTGGATTTGTTCAACAAACAGAGGATTAGCAGTGTGACGAAGGTCTGTTAAGTTGAAAATCTCCGGATACTATTGTGGGAAATAAGATAAACAATATTATTGGGGAATTTTCATAATATCGGCAATTTTAAATCACTCATATTTTTTCGGGATACTAATGTAAAATTTTTTCTGATGTTCGGAATTTTGACAAATTGGGATTTTACCAAATAAAGTCCCTGTGAACGAAAGGGCGGGGAACTGCTTTTTGAGTAGTGAAATTATCATAATACATACAGTGCACTTTTTCTTTAGAAAGTAGTAAAGTGAAAATTTGTGGGACCATGTGGTATTTTTATGATATTCAATCCGTCCAATAGATGTAATCCGCTAACAGTTGAGAAGAATAAAAAAATCGGTCATTCTAAATGGAAGATGAGCCACACTATAAAAACTAATATACACTATTTAAAAACATCAAAATACATGTACAACCCATCTGGTGATTCAATCAAAAATATTTTAATTTGGTCCGTATGATCATTGATTGGTCATAGATGTTTGGTAGACTTGAATATCATATACATACAATGTGGGGCCACAAAATTTACTAACTGTATTTCCTTTTAAAAAACAACACACTAGGGTATTTGGGTAATTTCCATTCTAAAAAAGAACAAGATTTATAATATTTTTAAAAAATTTTAGTAAGATTTTCACAGTAATATCGTGAGACAACATCAAAATTCAAAAACCTCCGAGCCTAAAATTTTTGGAGAATGAGATTTGTCACACCGAAGAACTATAAATAACCCACGGCTAATCTTAAATGCACCCAAACGAAAAGATGGTGACCATCTTCTGTCCAAAATGAGCATTGCAATGGTAGTAAGAATGAGGATTGCCTGCCAGGCTGTAACGGATGGGAAGCTAGGTGGGCCCTCCAAGATATTTTTGAGAAATCCACCCGTCCATTTTTACATATCATGTTAGGACCTGGGCGAAAAAATGATGCAAATCCAAAACTCAAGTATCCCCCAGACTGAGCATTGAATGTCCACTGTTGAAAATTCATGGGGCTACAGAAATTTTGGATCAGACCTTTTTTTTTTTTTTTTTTTTTTGTGATTTCAGTTCATCCAAAGTAGGAATGACATTACCAACAATATGGATGACATACAAACATCACGGTGGAGCAGTATGGTTTCAATGGCAGGCATATACCTACCATCATTTTCTTGTCGTACGGCATACTTGAGTTTTCAATTTGCATCATTCCCCAGCCCATATCCTAATATGGTACGGCAAAATGGATGGACTGAGTGGGTTTTCGACAACTGTCTGGGTGGGCTTCACTTGCCTTCTCATTAC
This sequence comes from Magnolia changhungtana, assembly GCA_030180095.1. Lineage (NCBI taxonomy): Eukaryota > Viridiplantae > Streptophyta > Magnoliopsida > Magnoliales > Magnoliaceae > Magnolia > Magnolia changhungtana. The sequence continues at coordinate 4,896,983 of JASAUF010000467.1, read as the reverse complement.
GTGGAAGGAACTCTTCCTCTGAAATCTGAATGCACAAGGCAGTGAAAGCCCACCACTCCGTGAGTGTGTGGGTGTGTGTGTGCGTGTGTAAAAAATAAAAATAAAAAGGCAGTTATAATCTTAGTATCTGCAATAAAGCATCTAATCCCAAAAGTATGGCTGTTTACATTCGATTAGCTTAACTTCCCCATTGGTTTCCGAACCTGGTTGGTAAATGTGGGGCCATGGTTAGTCTATCCAAGCCATTGATTTGACATGCCCGATCATGGACGGAGCAATCCCAATATATCCTCGAAATTGGTCAACTCTAACCTTCCAGTTGTTAGCATGAAATTACATGGTTAAAAGATTTGATGGTGAGGATCTTCCAATTTGGGAGATTTTGAGGGAATTGTTCATCCATGATAGGGGACTAACAGATCAATGGCTTGGATATATAGATCAACCATGAACCCACATCTTTGAACTAATTCCAAACAAGGAACTCAGGCCTTGAATGAAAGGCACTATGGCCTCTTCTACCCTAAAGGGTGCCAAAATTGCTTTTGATTGTAAAAGAGATTCCTCTCTTTGATAGGACATTCCTTTCTCTCTCAGGGAAGGAAGCATCGACCGTTCTCTTTTCCTTTTCCCTTCATCCAAGGAAGCATCACTTCTTCATCACACTTGACTTCATATTCACATCTGGGCAGCATATATAAACATATGCTGTATGAAGCTTTCAGGATTACTGCAGCAGTTGATGCCTTGTTAATTTTATTTGAGTTGCCACTGGAAAGTCACTGAGGAGCCAAATTTCAGGCATGTACATCTATTCAAAATTTTCCTCTTTTTCTTGTGTTAAGAGATTGTTTGTTTATTTTTATTTTATTTTTATTTTTATCATGGCTTGTGTGAATATTTCCACTAAGCATTCTTGTAACGTGTGCAAGTGGGATGGGTTGCTTGGGGTTGAGGCAAGTTCCCGAGCTAAACCATTTAATTATCAGAACTGATTATCAATAGGCACCCACACCCCATAGTATAGGACCCTTTTAGCCATTGGATGCCATTAAATGTTTTTTTCTTTTTTTCTTTTTTTTCATGGCTCCCACTCAAAGCATTCAATGGCTGAAAATGCTCTGTATGTCCAGGTGTAGTGCAACCCCTGTAGGTGATCAGTTCCCTTTGATAAGTGGGTCTGAGTTTCAAACCCAACCCAATCCACCAGTGCATGGGTTGGATTTAGGTCGGTTCCAAGTTTGAGTATTGGTAGAATTCAAGTTTGTTAGTGTTAGGGTAATCATAATAGGTTGGGATATTTTCTTATTTATTGGGATAATTTTTTATTTGTTAACAAGTGTATATAGTAAAATTTCTCTGAATCTCTACAAATATTGGATCTCTTTTATACATTTCCGTGATTGTTAACAAAATAAAATAAAAATTATAAAATAATACTTCATTAATATGATATTCACATCCTTATATATTTTGAAATTAAGTTTTCATTAAGCTATGTCATTAATAAGTCATATATGAAATGGCTATCTTCTCTTAGTTTTCTCTAACTTCCATCAATTCAAAGTATGATTTGTCTTGATATGATGAAAATGCCCACCAATTAATAAAGTTACATACAAGGTTATGGGTAGAGCACCCCTTGTGGTGCCAACGCAAGCTCCTACGAGAGTGTGAGTGCATAAGTGTGTGGGGGAAGGGTGAGTATGTGTGTGTAAAAAATGAAGAAGAATAATTAAATAAGTGACTAGATGTAAATAAAAAAAAAAAATTCCTAAGAAAAAAATCAAAAGCTTTCTCTTGACAATTCAATGGTAGTAGGGACGTCGCTGCTGCTGCTCCCATCATAATGCATGTGTTTTATCCGCTCTGTCCATCGGTTTCTCCATTTCATTTTAGGGCTTGTTTGGATTCACGTATTGGGGTGTATTGTATGGTATTAGGGGTCCTGATTTGACGTTTACAATGTTTGGATTGGAATTGAAATGCCTGGAATTCCAGGCGTGCGAGTACATTCAAAATCCAAAACTTATTAGATCTGATTTTAATAGTGCGGCTACACTATTAAAATCTTCAAAACGATGTTTCGCAGACAGTTTCCAACTAGCTTTGACATTTTCTTGTTAGATCTGATTGCAACATGGACTAAAATTTCCAAGCCTAAATTTATCGGTAAGAGATGGACTAAAATATCCAAGCCTAACTTTATCGGTAAGAGATGCTACTATAACGACGAGCATGATTGAGACCATTTGATTTGCAGAGTGGATGGGCCATATCCCCAAGGCCAGATCAACAGTGGGGACAAATGACATTTTGAGCTAAAAACTTGTATTTGATACCATTTTCTGCCATTTACATGTCAAAGATCAAGGCCCATCAGCACTCAGTTGACACCATAGTGACAAACCCTGTTGTTGCAATTTGCCCATAAATTTCTTGGGAGATTCAAAATTTTAGATTTTTCTAGGGATAGTTTGGAAAATCTCATCAAATATAAAAATATTTTTGTAAATAGATATCTTTAAAATTTAATATATGTTCACTTAACAAATAGTTCAGTATATACATTGTGATGTTATCAGCAATGTTTGTCACACTGGTTATGGTTATGGCTCATACAGTGAAGTACAACCCAAAAGAAGTACGACACATGAGGCAGTATAATGGTTTCTCTAATACGGTGATATTAGATAATACGTGTAAAGAAGCAACACTATGTTTAGACAAATCAATTGTTTGAAGGGTCAGAATTCATGTAGCGTGAGATTCTGAAGCATGTACAAAGTGCTGGTTCTGATAGTGTAGCCGCACCCTTGCATAACAAAATCATAGGAAAAGGTGGGCAATCGCAGTGAGTTTGTTAATGAGATTCCAAAAAGCCATACATTTGGATTTGCTCAACAAACAGAGGATTAGCAGTGTGACAAAGGTCTCTATGTTGAAAATCTCATGATACAATTGTGGGAAATAGGATGAACAATATTCAATATTATTGTGGAATTTTCAAAATATCGACAATTTTAAATCACTCATAATTTTTTGGGATAATAGTGTAAAAATTATCTGATATTAGGAATTTTAAAAAATTGGATTTTACCAAAGAAAGTCTCTGCGAATTGCGTCCTACCCCCGGTCAGTGATCCGTCCGGGCAGGGCTCTGTGGGGCCCATTGTGATGTAAGTGTTTTATCCATGCCGTTCACCACTTTTCTCAGATTATTTTAAGGTATGACATTAAAAATGATGCAGGTACACAGCTCCAGTGGACCACACCAAAGGAAGCTGCGGTGATAATGACACCCACCGTTGAAACCTTTTTAAGGGCCACTGTGATGTTTTTTTACCATCAAACCTATTCATAAGTTCATGTAGCCGGGGATGAATTGAAAACAATAAATATCAGCTTGATCCAAAACTTTTCCAGCTCCCAAGAAGTTTTTAATGGTGGACATTTAATACCCACTTTGTGGTCCAGTTAAGCCCTGACACTGCCTCATTTTTTGGATCATGTCTTAAAATTATCTGATAAAAACTATGAACGGCGTGGATAAAACAATTATATCAACGTGGCCCCACAGATCCCTGCCCGGACGGATTACTCTCCGGGCGGGTAGGACGCAATCGGCGACCGTGAACGAAACGGTGGAGAAGTGGTTTCTGAGTGGTGAAATTATCATAATACCCATTGTGCACTTTTTTCTTTAGAAAGTAGTAAAATGAAAAATTATGGGCATGTTATATTTTTATGATATCCAATCCGTCCAACAGATGTAATTTACTGTGATGTTGAGAAGAACAATCTAAATGTAAAATGAGCCCCACTAAAAAAAAATAATAATAATATACACTACTTAAAAACTTCAAAATACATGTTTAACACATCTGTGATTCAATCAAAAAGATTTTTGGTCCGTGTGATCATTGATTGGTTGTAGATGTTTGATAGTCTTGATGTCATATGCATACAATGCGGTCCGTGTGATCATTGATTTTTAGTCCGTGTGATCATTGTTAAAATTTTAAACTATTTATTAATTTATAATATAAATATTTTTTAAAATTTAGTAAGTTTTTCACAAGTGAGAAAACATCAAAATTCAAAAACCTCTGAGCCTAAAATTTTTGGAGAATGAGATTTATCACTATGAAGAACTATAAAAATGGCCAACGGCCAATCTGAAATGCATCCAAACGAAAAGATGGTGACCATCTTCTATCCAAAATAGGATTGCAGTGGTAAGCACGAGGATTGCCTGCGAGGCTGCGACCGATGGGAAGCTAGGTGGGCCCACCATGATATTTTTGAGAAATACCCCGTCCAACCCTTTTTACCAATCATGCTAGGACATGGGCTAAAAAATGTCACAAATTCAAAACTTAAGTGGGCCCCCTGACTGAGCATTGAACATCCACTGTTAAAAATTCGTGGGGCCACAGAAGGTTTGGATGAGGCTAATTTTTGTGTTTTCAGTTCATCCAAGTAGGGATGACCTTGCGAACGGTATGGATGACATATAAACATCTCGGTGGACCACGGAGGTTTCAACTGTGGGCATATACCTACCATCATTACTTGAGTTTTAAATTTGCATCATTCTCTTGGTATGGCAAAATGGATGGACAGGGTGGGCCTCACCTGCCTTCTCATTATGTGGAAGGAACTATTCCTCCCAAATTCCAATGCAAAAGCTTATTGTCTACAATAAAGCATCTAATCCCAAAAGTATTGTTGTTTACATTCGGTTAGCTCAACTTCCCCATTGGTTTCCGAACTTGGTTGGTAGATGTGGGGCCATGATTAGTCTATCCAAGCCATTGATTTGACATGCCCAATCATGGATGGACCAATCCCAGTATATCCTCTCAATTGGTCAACTCTAACATTCTTTCTATATCAAAGTCTCGGGAACTAATATAGGGATGATATATACTAAATTGAATGGACCAAATCTCTCCCTATGAGTATGTTTAGCTGCTCGTTGGCGAAATCTCGAAGAAAACCAACATGACCTTTTTACTTCCTAGTAGTAGTTCCACAAAGACCACTCATTTGTGTTTGTGACACCTCCTACAAAACTCGATATGGTGACCTCGGTTGGCATCAAGTCCTGGGGTGTTTTCTTTAGCCTTTGGACCATTGACATTGGAATGATCTTTATGGTTGCACCGTTGTTGACCATAACTTGCGAAACTGGGCAACCACATATGTTTGGTCACATAGAGAGGTTTCAAGTGTTTGGTTGTTGAATGTGAAGGTTTCGTAAAAATAACCTTCTTTGGTTCTTCATTGTCCTCAATGACAACAGTGTGTCTGGCTCCATGGGCATGGTCGACTATGGAGAATCAAATATCTACTTGCGTTGAGGTCTCTCTTACCTCTTCGATCTCCTTCACCATCTGATTAGGCTGATTTGACGATGCTTGGAACTTCATTAGAAAAATCAACGCCAGGTTGCAATTAAAGGTGTGGGTAGTAAAGTCCTGAATGTAATTGTGGTTTTGCCCCTACTTTCCCTTGAGTTAGCTGTCTCAATCCGATCTCTGATTTCTTTTAGAAAATTCTCATGTTGGGAGATCCTTGGAAGGATTGGTAAGCTAAACAAATTTTCTCAAAAGAGATGAGAATATTTTGAAATCCTCCTCCACATGGATGTCTTTGGGGGAGGGCATTGGCTCCTAAAGTGCTGGACGTTCATGGAATGGTCTTAACCTCTCTGCGATCGATCGCGCCCTTTTGCATATAACACGATTAGCAATGGCGAAAGCCTCAACCACAACCCTCTACCTCTGTAACTTATGTCTCTGAGTTATGGTCAGTCATTGAGGATCTTGGGAAAACTTGTGATGGATTGAAATTGTCCACTGGTTGGTAAATGCTTCAACATGCTAACCATTTATAGCCTTAAGGGTGGCCGACAAAGTTGTGGGTGATTCGACTAGCCTACAAAGTGTCTCCTTAGAGCTTAATGTGGCAGTTCATGAATCCTTGGGCACCCAAACCTGATTTGGTCAAGGTTTTGTACTCTCATGATTATAGGCAACGTGAAATGTTGACTTGTCTTTCTACACTCGTGGGTAAGAAGCAAGTAGTGCTATTATTTGTTCAATTGTCGACGTAACAGTAATTTTCTTGTCATTAGTTAGTCAGACAATCTTGACAACCAATTATATCAGTCGTTGAGTGACGAACGTTCTGTACCCTTCTCGATGTGCCTCGAGCAACATTCAGACATCACCAAATTTTCCTTGAGTTTATCGGGAGGGGCATTATCATTAATCTCCCATTGAGGCTTGCTTCCTTTGTTGGTTTGGCCACAAATATTTAGAGGAAGCAATAGTCGCTTGTCGTTTAGGTTTAGATGGCTCCTTTGTTAGTGTTTAATGAGTCACCACCTTGGATTTGTTAGTGGTTCGACAGATCATCTTAATTTCATTCGTGACAACATTAACGCTAAGGGTCTTTGGGAATGGATCTCGGTCGACCCCCATGGCCTCCTTTTCGAGAAACTTTAGGAGGCCTTTATCAATGTTCTCTTCGATGATATTATTGAAAATTACAAACTTTGCACTTGCAGTAGTCTCCTTTTTGTTCTTTTGCCAATGGATTCTTCTGGTAGTCAGAGAGTTTGATAAATCTGACCTCTAACAGCATGTCAAAGATTTCTTCAGCCTTAGAATTGTCAAAAGAGTATTGCCTTAAGGACTTGGGGATACCCTTCAGAGGGTTCACACCTGTGAAGGTCTGAACCTCAAAATGATTTAAAGTCGGACATTTGTACAAATGTTTGCCTATTACCTCCATGATGTTCCGTTCATAGTTAGAGTCATGATAAAACATGCCATGTGATTAGTTCATCTGATGACTCTCCTAATGGAGGATTTGTTTGTAACAGGTGACCCTGGTTGACAACTTGAACATGTCACCAAAGTGCATGCTTTCAAACTTCTTGTGAAACTCAAAGTCCATGCATTCTAAGATGACTCTAGCAAACTCAGCCTCAGGAAGAGTCGTAGGGCACCAATTCTTGGTGCCAATTCTCCAAGCAATCGTAGGGCAAAAGAGCCTCAAGCTCTTCATCGCATGCTCCTTATATAGCTCGGGAAAGTGGCAACCCTTATTGGGTTTCCTTGCTGGTTCGAGATTTTTGATGGTTACAATGTCAAGCCATTTTCAAATTCCCATGCTAGCTTGGCTACAAATGTCCCTTTTTTTTTTTTTTTTTTTTTTTTTTTTTTTTTTTTTTTTTTTTTACACACGCACACACACCTCACACACTCACGCTAGTGGAATTTCACCACCTATGGCTACAAAGGTCCTTCAATGTTACAACATATTTCGTATCTTAATCGAAATTGGATTCCTCATCACGTCCTTTGTTTTCCTTCCATGGAAGGAATCAGCCTATCGAACCTTCGCAGTCATCATGGAAGCTCCGATCATCTCTATATGGAGATCTCCTATTTTGGTAAAGTCGTGTGAGATAGCCTTGCGATTATATTTGGATTATAATAAACTTTCAATCTTGGTGGGTCTTTATAAGCTTGTCAAACATGTTTCTTAACTACACGTGCCACTTGTGTGAGGGCCATGTGTCCTTCATTGTAATATCCCATTTGCGAGCATGCTTATAGCTATGATTCATTCTGTTTTTAGCACGTGACGTGTCGCCGAAAGATATCCTCGAGGCACGAGTAGAATTTCATCCGTAATTACTACATAACGCCGTCACATGCAACGTCTCATCCGTGTTGACATCCCAAGACAAGTGTAAACATCCAACTGTGCTGTTTGAATTTATTACATGATCATTAACAACTTTGTAGAGCCCACTCTAACGCAGACCATAATATTTGTTTTCCATCTAATTTGTTGATTAGGACACACTAACCTAGATGAAAGGAAAAAAACAAATATCATCTTGATCCAAAATTTCTGTATCTCATAAGTTTTTAATTGTCATTCACCACTCTCCTCTAAGCATGGCACGAATTTTATTTTATTTTTAAAATAACATATGCACCTGAGATTTGGATTTACTTCATTTTTGGGCTCATGCCCTAAAATGAGCTGGAAAAATGGCGTTGATATGCAATACATACATCAAGATAGCCCATAGTCATGACCGGACTTAATCCAATCCCCTTTCCATGAGAAGTTTTTAATGGTGGGCATTCAATCAACACTTTTTTTTATGGTGTGGTTCACCTGAGATTTGGATTTGCCTTATTTTTAAGCTCATGCTCTAATATGATAGGTAGAAATGGATGGAGGGCATGGATACCTCCCTAGTACCATGCAATCTGCGTGGACAAGAAAACTTTTCTTTTATAAAATAGTACCACAGTAATAGGTATTTACATTCTAGTACCTTTTTTAAATACCAAATTATCAAAGTATTATTTAATGGAATTCCCTAACAATGTAAGTCACAATACTAATAAAAATGAGTTGGTCTAATTTTTGTTAAGTAATTTATTCTTTCCTTGCCTACTTATCGGCGGCCGTCAAATGTATATATGATTGAAGCCAAAATAGGTGGGACTGTATTTTCAATAGACAAATGGCCGTCAATCACTGTTAGGATAATCCAAACTATTTTAATTGGGGCTACCCGTCATTCTCCTGGGTTCCACATGACAAACGGTTTGGATGGATCCTACATTCCATGGCGCACCTCGCATGCAACCTATTCTGTGGCCAACCATTTGTTATATATGGTGTGGCTAGCCTCAATTATATATAGAGCAAAGCCTTTAGGTCGTCAATCGACTCTAATGCGGCCCAACTGATTGATGGGCTTTCAACACTTTCAACAGTACTTCCGGTTTTCTTCTCCCCCGATATGCTGCACCACACAGCGTTGATGTGTGAAATTTACGTGGCACCACCATATAACGTGAGAGAGAGAGAGAGTAATGCTCACACACACATCCAACTAGCTATGCATTTAATGAGAAACTTCCCTCTTCTATATAATACATATACTTACATCAAGGAATTTTAGAATGCCTGTTATAGTTATATAAAGTGACACAGTTATCAAAGATCTATGCCATTCATCAGTTAAGACCCACTAAAAGGAAAATATGTGCAAAAAATTAAAAAACTACACTTATAAGGAAAGTACAAATGAATGTTAAATCTGGATCGTTGAACTGTTTTATTAACAACCAACACTTTTCATAAGCATACCTGATTGACCTCAGAAGCTCATCAAATTCTTTTTTGTCCATGGCATGTTGACATATAATCTATCTAATGCACCGATCTGATTTTGAGTTAGATGGTACAAATCTATAATAGGCATGTAGCCCATCCTACATTTACTCTCCCTTCACACGTATTCTTTTGGCAAATATTTAGGATGAAGTTTGCAAGACCTTCTCGAGGGTAACGGGCATTGCTACCGCAGACCTAGAAGGAAAGAGTTCATGTAGAGTAGATCCACCCCATCCATCAGATGACCCACCTCGTCTTTGGAGAGGGGCTTAAAACTAAGGTCGATTCAACACTCGAATGGGCTACACAATGGTAAATAGTTAAGATAGAAAGTCCCACCATTAAAATCAACCAAATTGTGTTTTCCATACTGACTTGTATATATGGTTGTTAAGGTGTTTAACAAAAAGTAATGCTTGTGATGGCCAACCTATTAGATAGGTTGGATGTCATATTTACATAAAAGGTTGGACCATACATACTGATACTAGCTAGACATTAAACGGCCCCCAAACTTAAACTTTTTTATTGGAAAAAAGAATTTCAGCGGCGGCTCTATCTTGATTTCTTACCGAGCTTACCTTGATGTGTATGTGTGATCCACTCCAACCAGATGTATAATCTTATGTCGGATACATAACCTAAAAATCAAGCTTACCTATGATTCAGGTGGGCCACACCAAGGAAAATAATTGGAATAGAGACCTCCACCCTTGATTTTGCAGGGCCATCATAGAGATTATACCAAATACACTCCGATCATTAGATGCCACACTAAAACTTAGGCCTAGGGTTCAAAATTCAAGTCCATCAATGTTTCAAGTAGGCCACCCACATAAACGTAAATAGTTCGGAAGGTGAGATTTTCTTTATATACTATTTCTAGCCGCGTGGTCCACCTGCAGCATAGTTGGGCCTGCTTTTTTAGCGTTAGGTGTAACGTGAGGTGACTCACCTGATATTCAGGTAGATTTAAAATTAACACCATGATGGGTTGACCCGAACGGCCCACTCTTTTCCAAAGTTAGTTTAAATCACTCTTCTGGCATTATGAGTATTAATTACAAAATCACGCAACTTCTCAACCAAGCATCATGAGCATTAATTGTCATCTTAAATTAAGATAAGCAGTAGTACTGTTTGGGAACAGGTACCATACGGACCCACCTCTGAATTTTTTATGGGCCCACTTTGACATGTATGTGAGATCTACTCCGACCATTAGATGTGTAATATAGTGATAGGCCTAGAGACGAGAAATCAGGCTAATCAGTTATTCAGATGGGCCACACAAATGGGAACAATTACGAGGGAGACATCCACTCTTGATTTTTACAGGGCCTATCATGACGAAACCGTGAAATCCATTCCATCCATTAGATTTCATACCAAAAGTAAGCATAGGTCTCAAAAATCAGGTCCATATATGATTCATGTGAGCCACACCAAGGGAAATAGTTTAATTGTTGAACCTTTCCATGTACACTGTTATCAATCGTGTGGTTGACCTGAACTAAGGATCGAGATGAAATTTGAGACCTTCATCTAACATAGGATGAAATAACTGATGGTCGGGGTTGATTTTACATTAACACAACAATGGGGCCCACCAAAGCCATGACCCCTTTTCCATGCCAAAATAAAATTAGCATGCATATACTTACATTAATTAAGAGGGATTGTTTTCATTAGATGCATGGCTAGTTGGACGAAAATGCAATGTCACACACACGCAACTGGTTGAACAATTTAAATTGGTCCAACTAGCTAGCTAGCATTAAATAGAAAAATTAATTCTCTTTATTTATATGTAATACCTCATCATGATAGTATACATGACATTAAGTTTTATATAGGTATAATAAAATGTGTCACATATCTAGTTCGTTTATCTAATAAGGCATTCTAATTTAATTTTATTTGCAAAAAAATATTAAATGATCCTAATTGCTTGATCCACACATGCAAATTAAATCCGAATGGTTGGAATGAATTTCTATCAACCCACTTTTCTTATAAAAGAAAATTATACTATTATAAAAAAATAATTATTTTATATGCTTCACATGCTTATAAGGGACTATAAATATTTAAAGGACCAGATTTGTTACACAAGTGGTACATTGCCCGAATAAATCACGAGAGTTCAACTTCTCTAAATATTCCATTTTCTTTTAATACAAACTTCTCGTACTCCCCTCTCTCTTCATTTAATCCTGCAATAGATCATGTTATGACATGGACCCAACCATGATATAGATCCAAACCTCGAGTGGGACAGACGACAGGAAGAAGGTGAGAATTGAACTTCCACCATTAAAACATTTAAGCGTCTACAAAAGTTGTTTAAATGCGGCCACAAAAGTTTTAGATCATGCTAATGTTTTCTAATTTCAGTTTATCCCAGTAGGAATGACCTCGTGAACGGTATGGATGGCATATATACATCATGGTGGACACAGGGAGACGGCAGTATTTCCCTCCATCGCTGCCTAGGAAAGAGGATTAGGTTCTAACCCACTCATCTCTGGCTAGGACCGGGCATAGGCTCTAAGGGGCCACCGTATCTACGATTTTTATCCACGCTGTCAATTTAGTTTTTTCATATTTTAGGGCAAATTCCAAAAAATAAGACAAATCCAAGGCTCAAGTGGAACACACCAATGGAAGCAGCGGGGATAATGACACTCACCGTTAAAACCCTCTTAGGGCCCACTCTGAGAATTTAATCTGATTGATTTTTGGATTCATGGCCTAAAGTACCTGGTAAAACGGATGAACGGTGTGGATATACAATACATGTGTCAAGGTGGGCCCCTCGGTCAAGTACACGCCATATAAGGTGAGGCCGGCCGCACCTAATCCACTGACAAAGCGTGGGAAATTTTTGTAGGCCCGAACATGATGTATATGATATATTCACACCGTTCATCCTTTTTTTACAGATAATTTTGGAATATGAACCCAAAAATAAGGCACACCCGATGCTCAAATGGACCACACCATAGAAATTAGTGTGGATTAAGCTCTTACCATTGAAAGCTTCTCGAGGGCCATAGAAGTTTTGGATCAAGCTTATATTCCTGTGTTCCCTTTGTCCAGGTCTGTGTGACCTTATGAACAGCTTGGATGGAAAATAAACATCATTGTGGGCCCTAGGAATGTTTCAATGGTAGGCATTCATTATCCAATGGGCCCTCGGAAAAATAAAGATCTTTATGGGCCATAGGAAAATAAACATCATTAGATGTATAATGCTACGTTGGGCTTGGAGTCAAAAAATCAGGCCATGCAATGATTTAAGTGGGTCATACCAATTAAAACAGTTACGAGAGACGTACAATCTTAATTTTTACATGGCCGACCGTGATATGCATGTAAGATTTACTCCAACCATTAGCTGCTGCACCAGAGTCAAAAATCAGGCCCAAAATTATTTCAAGTGGGCAACACCAAGGTGGAGAGTTTGGAGGGGACGCCGATTGGCTAGTGACGGGTTGAGTAGCCAGACTTGCTGGTGAAGTGCTGATTAAGTTATGTGGGCCCACTATAATGTATGTATTGTATCCACACCATCCATCCATTTTGAGATATCATTTTAGGGCATGAGCCAAAGAATATGGCAGATAAAAAGTTCCTCTGGACCCCACCACAGAAAACAGTGGGGAGAGTGATTCCCACATATGAAACTATCCTAAGGCCCACCATGATGTTTATTTGAAATCCAACCGGTTGAAAAGTTAAAAAAGAAATGAAAGAAGGGAAAACACAAATAACAGCTTGATCAAAAACTTTTGTGACCTTTAGAATTTTTATATCGTGAGCATCACTACCCACTGTTTTCTGTGCTGGGCCCACTGCAGCTTTGGATTTAACTTATTCTTTAGATCTTATCCTAAAATAATCTCTCAAAATGTATGGACAGCATGGATACAAAACATACATCATGATGGGGCTCACAGAACTTGGTGAGGTCACTTCAGCAACCTGTCAGGTGGTTAATCCGCGCCCGCCCATTTGGAGGGTAAGCCTTCTATCTGCACTTTCTCCAATTTTGTGCTCCCGTTATGCGGTTGATCTTTTTGCACTGGTCTAACATATAATGACGCACCTAATGATGGGGTGGATTTCACATTAATGCTACAATGAGCTCCGTACAAACAACTTGCTTTTTTCTTCAATTACATGAAAGAGTTTTAACATTAACTTCAAATGACCCATCTAGTTACCGTGATGCGTGTAGAACATCTATCCCATCAGTCAGATGCACCATTCCATGGTGGGGCCAGTCATAAAAATTAAGTCAATCCGTAACTTTTGTGGACCACACCACGTACAAAAGTTGAGAGGGTTACCCTCCATTAAAACATTTATAATAATGTTTTGGACCCACTGAGAATTGGTTCACAACTCCAGCCCATTCATTATGTGTGTCCCACTTGGATGAGGGGTCAGACCAAGTTTTAGACGCATCCAAATTTCAGGTGGATCCCAACAAGTGCTTTTATATGCTTTAGCCATGTCTTCACATGATTTTAGATGGTATGGCCCACCTGAGCTCCGTATATGGTTGAGTTTTCTGATATCCCTTAATTTAAAGGGGACCCATCAAATGCACGGTGTTGATGTTCGAAATACATCATGGTGGGGCCCACACAGCTCGACCTCATGGGAAGTTCCCATGAGCTAGTCCGCATAGAACCTTTTCCATATATATATATATATATATATATATATATATATATATATATATATATATATATATATATATATATATATATATATATATAGACGAACACTCAGCTACGCACCGGTTCGCACGTCATTATGTGCGAAGGTAGACGGTTTGGATGAAGGTGCTTTTATCGCGAGCCTAAAAAAGCAAGTTTCCTTCTCTCGCACACCTCTTCACCCCCTCTCCGAAGGATGCACCAAAAGCCTTTTCACATAAAATTCTTTCGCTAGGATGCTAGGTGGGTCCCACCAATATGTTAATGATAAATCCACGCCGTCCATACATTTTAAAAAATAATTTTATGATATGAACCCAAAACTGAGATAGATCAAATTCTCAAAGTGGGCCACAATGTGCTGATTGAACTCTCACCAATAAAAACTTCCTGGGGCTACCAAATTTTTGGATCAAGCTGATATTTGCTTTTTTTTCCGTCATCCAGGTCTACATGACCTAATGTACAGGTTGGATGTCAAATAAATATCATGGTGGACCCTAAAAAATATTTAACGGTGAGAATCATTATCAGCGCTGCTTCCTGTGGTGTGGTCCTCTTGAGATTTGGATCTGCCTCAATTTTGGGTTTATGCCCTGAAATGATAAGGAAAAATGGATGGACGGGATAGATTTCTCAAAAACATCATGGTTGGCCCCACCTAGATTTTCAACAAACCTTGCAAATTGCAAGCGTAATTAGGGGGGAGATTTGATTTCATGTGAAAGCCTTTCGCAAGAAGTCCCTGCGCAAGGATGCTGGGTGGGGCCCACCACCATGTTTTTGGGAAATATACTCCGTTCATCCGTTTATCAAGCTCATTTTAGGAAAATCGACCAAAAATGAGGTGGATCCAAAATTAAAGTGGGCTACACAAGAGGGAAAATTAGAGAAAGAAATACCTACCGTTGAAACCTTCCTGGGCTCCGCCTTGATGTTTATATGCCATCAAAACCATTTATAAGGTCATTAACATAGGGATGAAGTGCAAATATAGAAAATTTATCCTGAAAAAAGTTTTTATGATCATAAAAATGTTTTAACGGTTCTCACTGAAACCCTACTGTTTCCTCTCATGTGGCCCAGTCAAGTCTTGGATCCACCTCATTTTTTGCCGCCTATCCTAAAATTAGCTTGCAAAACGGATGAACGGAATATATTTTTCAAAAACATGGTGGTGGGCCCCACCCAGCATCCTTGCTCACCAAAGGCTTTCGCATGAAATCCGCGTCTGACGCGGATTGGATTCTGGTGAAGGTTGAGGAGCCGGAGACTACTGGAGTGACGTCACGTGCCACACCATGATGTATGTTTTGTATCTACACTGCCCATCCATTTGGGGAGATCATATTAGGGCATGATCCAAAGAATGAGTCAGATCCTAAGATCCAGTGGACCCCACCACAGAAAATAACGGAAGAGTGATGCTCGCCATTAAAAAGTTCCAAGGGCCACAAAAGCTCTCGATCAAGATAATATTTGTGTTTTCCCTTCTTTCATGTCTGCGTTAACATATGAACAAATTGGATCTCAAATAAAAATTATGGTGGACGTTTTGAAGGTTTCAACAGTGGGCGTCACTCTCACCACTGTTTTCTATGGTGGGGTCCAGCCCAGCCTTGGATCTACCTCATTCTTTAGACTATATCCTAAAATGATCTCTCCAAATGTACGTTCAAAACGTGTTGATGTTCCTTATCGAGAACATCATGGTGGGGCCCACACTACTCGAGCTCATGGGGAGTTCCCATGAGCTCGACCGTATAGAACCTTTTCCCATATATATATATATATATATATATATATATATATATATATATATATATATATATGAAAACGCTCACCTGCGAACCAGTTCGTACGTAGTACGTACTGAACTTTTGAGAACCCATCATACCTGGATGAATCTCGTAATCAACCGTCCACATGAAGCAGAACCTCATGAAACCCATAATATAAAATTTTACTATGATCCGAAACTTTGGTGGACCGTGAAAAATGTAAACAGTTTCTTTCGTTGATTTGAATTTCTCTTTGCTATGGACGGTATGGATAAAAGTTTTAGATAAAAATAAAACTTGGTCGTGGGGGTTTTCACTAGGTGCTGCTTTACATGAACGGTTCAGATTTGCGAGATTCATCACGTATGATGGGTTCTCAAAAAATTCAGAAGGTGCACGTACGAACCGGTTCACAGGTGAGCGCTTCTCTCTCTCTCTCTCTCTCTCTATATATATATATATATATATATATATATATATATATATATATATATATATACACACACACCGACACACTCACATTGCAGGACTTGAGGTAAAAAATGAAGAAGATCATAACTTAAGTGGACAACACTACGGGAAACAGTGGAAATTGGAGGCCTACCGTTGAAAATTTTGTGGGGCCACAGAAGGCTCTATCAAATTGATATTTGTATTTTTCCTTCATCCAGGTCCGTGTGACCTTATAAACAGGTTAGATGGCAAATAAATCTCATTGTTGTGCAATAGAAGGTTCCAATGGTAATTCATTTAATCCCTACTGCTCAAAAGTGCTGGCAAAATTGATGGATGGGGTGGATCTAACACACAAATCATGGTGGGGCCCACAGAGTTCCGCACGTTGAAACCGTATAGTATGCAATCTATTCGGGATGGAGAAAATAGGCGTGTTTTATAAGCTCGTGCCAAGGAACGGATTACTATCGGGTCCACAGTGACGTTTGTATTCTGTATCCACGCCGTCCATCCATTTATGGAGATCATTTTAGGGAACTATCTCAAAATGAAGCAGATTCAATTATCAGGGGGACCATTCCATTGGTAAAAAAGTGTTGATCGGGTCCAGCTAAAATGACTTGAGCATTAAACAGCTTGGAAAATTGATGGGGGTGCATTGCCTGGCCCATCGACACTCTTAATCCTGAGATGATGAATTCGAATTTTGCAGGAGAGATCCGGCGTAGGCAATGGCAGCTTTTAGGGATGATGATCGATGGTTCAAAGGAGGAGGAGAGGTTGTGAGCACTTTGTCACAACACATGAGTCAACAGATATGGGATTGTTTGAGAGATGACGATATTTCAGTGTTCTCAGTATGGGGATGGCAGGGAGTGGGGAAGTCACGGATGGTGAGACAGGTGGTCACCGCAATGGAGGAATCCAGAGAATCTAGCCGTCTGTTTGATGTGATCATACCAGTAAGAGCGCCAGGGATCGAGAGTCTTGGAGAGAAGATGCCGGATGTAATCAAAGGAGGATTGAAGAAGCTCACTTATTTGTATGAATATGTTTTCAACCAGTTGGTTTCAAATGGGAGAAGGAATCGGTTGATGGAGGTGCAGATGGGAATCCAGAAGGCATTGGAGATCCCAGAGTCCATACAAATCTCCGCAACTGCTGCTAAGAGTATCAATGATAAGTTAAGCGGCCAAAGGTTCCTCCTCATCTTTGAAGATGTTTGGGAAAGCTTTGACTTGAAAGAGATTGGAGTTTCGGTTACAAGTGGCAGCAAAGTCGTCATCACCACTCGATCCCATCAAGTCTGTTCCGAAATGGGAACCCAATTAAATATCAAGGTGGAGGAGCCGTCTGAAGAACATGCCTGGGATCTTTTACAGGAAGAGATGGCTGATGTGGCTTCCAGCATTGGTTTTTCAAACAGAGACATTGTCTTCAAATGCTTTTCTTACGTTTCCTTTTTGTGTCAGAACGGAAGCTCCATCGACCGAGATTCCTTGATAGAAGAGTATTGGAGGTCGGAGGGCTTTTTAGATGGATTCTTCAATGAGGAGGAGAATAAAGAAGTGGCTTTCAAGAGACTGGGGAATGTACTGCTCAAAGAGTTCGCGAAGAGATGCATGGTTCTATTGTCCCTGACCTCATCAAACCCAAATTACCTCTCTCTCTTTCTAGAGCAGACTAAAAAACTACGATTAAATCTATGGGACAATCATCCTCAGGAAGCAGAATTTATGAACTGGCTACAAGAGCAATTTACAATGGAGGAATCTTCAGGAGGACAATATCATGTGGATATGAATTCTCATGTGAGGCAAGTTATTGGTTCTCGAACGTTCCTAGTGAAAAACAACTTGGACGCAGAAGAAGCATGCCAATGGATCTCATTATCTCACAATCAGGTACAAACATTCCAATTCAGCTCTCCAAACTGCCCACTTCTCTCGACGTTATTGCTTAATGGTAACGATCACTTGCAAGAAATCCCAGACAGTTTTTTCAAGAACATGACCAGACTCCGAGTCCTCGACCTTTCTTCTACAAGCATCTCTTCTCTGCCATCCTCTATATCCTGCCTTTGTGAATTACGGTTGTTGAAGCTCCAAAGTTGCCAAAAGCTAGAGGGTCTTCCTATGTTCTTAAAGTATATGCGGAAGCTTGAGATCCTCGATCTCCATCAAACTCCCCTAACAAAGATGGTGGAGGCATCCTTCAATAACATGCAAAGCCTCCGACGCCTGGACATCTCAGGTGCCTGCAACCTCAGTCGGCTCTCGCTCAAGGGTTGCCGCTCTCTAATGACACTGACCAGCCTAGATAAACTTTCAAAACTTGAGGCACTTGATCTTTCAGGCACGAAATTGGAAGTTCTTCCGCACCAAATTTTCAATCTGACTAGCATGCAGTGCCTAAACCTGTTGGGAATGGAGCATCTCAAGACGGTTGACTGGACAAAGATAGATCGGCTTCCAGAAAAATTGAATTGGGATCGATGTGGCTTGGACTTGGTCCATGAACAACTCCAAGACAGCAGCAGACGTCATATCTCGGTCAGTGATGCTAGTGTTTTTTCATCTTTGGACCAAAGCTCGAAACTGTGGAAATCCTGCTTTCTAGAATTCCACTTCTTGGTATGTCCCTGCAAGGGAGGGCGCAAGGATAGATATGGTCGTTTTAAAAGAAACCAATTTCTCTACCAGCATATTTATACTCGATTTGAGCAGTCTTTGAGTTATGAAAGACGACTGGAGGTTTGCGGTGGTAATAATTCCCTAGATGGTGTTAGAGGGGTTCTCTCTATGGCAAAATTCTTTCATTTGTATGGTAATGCGTTCATTAAGGCACTGTCCAATCTTGGCATGGAGATGGACAACCTTAAAGAATGCTGGATTGAGAAATGCCATCAATTGGAGATTCTGTTCGTTGGAAGAATGGCAGACATTGATGCGGCAGTTGGTTTAGAAAATCTAAGGGTGTCCAATCTTGCCAAATTAATAACAGTGTGCCGAGGGAAGTTGGGAAGAGGGAGCTTCGCATGCCTAAAGCATATATATTTGGAATGTTGTCCAAAGCTAATCAATTTCTTCTCTTCGAGCATTCGGTTACAGAATCTCGAATTACTTGAAATAAAATTTTGTTGTACAATGGAGAAGGTCTTTGAAGAAGACAGCGAGGTGGGGCAAAATGCATTCCCACAGCTAGTTGATATATGTCTTTGGGAGCTACGCAAACTGAAAAGCATTTGCGGTGGGCACTTGCCGATGCTGAAGAAGTTGAAGATTCGAGGATGCCCGCTGCTGGAGAAGCTTCCTCTCGATAACACAAATACTTCTGCAACAGAAGTTGAGATCCAAGGTGAGCTGAACTGGTGGGAAAATATAAAATGGGAGGGCGGTATCAAGCCAAGCTACATCCGTTTCAAAGAATGTTGTCTATCAAGTAAGTGATTCTTCTCTGCTTTAACTGTCCCTGTTTGCTGTGTTATTCTTCTCTTCTTGAACTACTGTAATTCTCTTTTATTTGGGTTATTATGTGCTAGAAAGAAGAGGCCGTTCCATTGAACTTACGTGATTTAGTCTTAGTGGCTTCGAATTATGAATTTCAGAAAGAAATTATTGGATGTAGATCATTTAGGACTTGGAACTGCTTCATTTTTTGGATCATGCCCTAAAATGAGCTTTCAATATGGACGAACAGTGGATGACAATCGAACCCATAAGAGTCCCACCCACCTCAGTGGAAATGGGGTGTCACCTAATCCGCTCCCCCTTTGATATGGGTTACCCATTATGTGAGGCCCACCTTGGATGTGGGTTGTCCATCATGCGTCGTCACCTTAATGTGGACCGTTCATCATGCAGGCCCAACTTCAAAATGGTCTGTCCATTATGTGGGACTTGCCTTAAACGTTGGCCATTCATCACTAGCTAGGGGCAGATCTTTGATGTGAATTGTCCTCACGTGGCCCACCTTGATATGGGTCATCCATCATGTGGGGCTTATAATCAATGTTATTATTCATCATGTGGGCCTCTATCCAATCGTCCATCATGTGGATCCTACCTTATAGTGTGGGCTTGATGCAGAGCAGGTCGTGGATAGTTTCATGGCCAAGATGGACCAGAAAAGGCCCGATCAGAGACAGAGGTGATGCAAACCGTGACGTATCTCGCAAACTAGAATGAGCTATCGGATATAACATATATGATTTTGCCCAATACAAATTTGCAAAATACCATCAAATCTTCAGTCGAATTCCTGTTTTAATTTCATTTTTACTATTTATAATAAGTTTTAGTTTTATTATAACTCTTCATCCGTTGGGCTTTACGATTTGCGCCCAACATTAAAAGTGCTTAAAATAATTAGGAGAACAACATGCTGAAGCCAAATAGGACACTATTTTTGGCCAAATACCATGTGCACTAGTAGGAGTTTTAGTTGTAGTTTATTATTTCTAGTAAGTTTACTATTTCTAGTAAGTCACGACTTCTAGGAGTTTTAGTTGTAGTTTAATTCCGAAACTTCTTCCATGGCTTAGTATCCATATTTAAAGGATTGTAAACTCATTTATTCAATCATCAATCAATTTACAAATTTACTAGAATATTATTTCTATTTTCTTACTTTTTTTCCTCGTGGATTCGAGAAGTCTCGATGAGGAGTCCAGAGATGCTTCGTGGATTCAAAGTAGTTGTCCGAAGATGGTGATTGACCTCATCATGTTCATCCCTACGTGAGGGCCCTACCTTTGATGTGGGTCGTCCATCATGCGGGCCCTACCTTGGATATAAACCATTAATCATTAGAGGCCGACCTTTGATGTGGACTACTCATTATGTGGGGGCCCACTTTGATATGAATCATCTATCATGTGGGCCCACCATCAATGTTAATTGTCCATCATATGAAGCCCATCTTTGATGCAGATCATCGATCATGTGAACCTCATTTTTTATATGGGTTGTCCATCATACGCGGCCACCTTTGATGTGGAGTGTCCAATTCTAGAGAATAGGTCCTTGGATCCCTTACTGTGTGGCCCACCATGAATTTCTTGGGGGATGCGTGAATGTTTATTTGCCACCTAACCTCTTGATGAGGTTACAAAGACATGAACGAAGAGACCACAAAATTATCAACTTGATCCAAAACTTTTGTGGTCGAGAAGAAGTTTTTAATGTTCAAACACCACTGTTTCCTGTGGTGTGGTCAACTAGAGAATTGGATCTGCTTCATTTTTTGGATCTTGCTCTAAAATGATGTGCAAAATTGGATGGACACTGTGGATGTAAGGCTCACGCATCACCACGGTGGGCTCCACAGTTTGGGATCCACGAAAGCTGTGACTGGAGAAGTGGAGTAGAAAAATAGAAAAACTTTCGAAAAAAAGAAAATAAAAGAAAAAGAAAATCTAATAGTGCTTACCAAACTAACTTCCAAAAATAAAATTTTTATTGCTAAAAGTTTAATATATATAAATTAAAAAAATAAAAGTTACTTGTTAGGTGATATTCAAACAAGCCCTTCAAGTCTAAAAATATGTATGTGTGACATAACGGCTACGTATGAAGTTTGGTCCTGATGGGTCGGTCTAAAATGACCATTCCATGTTTAGCCCATGCACTCATTTCCAATCTTACAAAACAAAGAATTCGAATTTTGCAGAAATATATCCTGCAGTGGTGACGGTAGACGACGATGATGGACGGTTTAGAAGAAGAGGAGAGATTGTGAACGCAGGACATAAGAGGAGGCCAATACCAGGTATCTACATCTATTGGTTTTTCTATCTTTTCACTGTAAACCATTTTTGGATGATGTAGGAAGTGGGATAAGTTGCAGAGTGTGGATTGTCTGTGTTGAAGGCACAAAAATTTCCGGTGCTAGCTGTTGCTTCTCATTCCCCCACAATATTTCTGATGACTCAGTCACTCAGCTAACGATATACGACTGATTTCTATCTCATTACACAACACAACTATTAAAGTGTGTGGAACTTTTTCTGGGTCCTATCATGATTTTTGTGTTAGATCTATACTGTATGTCCATCAATATTTTCAGATAAATATAGAGCACAATCCTAAAATGAGGTACGTCCAAAGCTGAAGTAAATCACCCAACACAAAATAGTGGAGATTAAACAAATTACCGTTGAAACTTTCTTAAGGCCCATTGGGAGGCTTATTTTCCATCGGACCTGTTCATAAGATCACACATATCTGCGTGAAGTTAAAATACAAATATCAACTTGATTAGAAGGCTCTGTGGCCCCCAATAAGTTTCCAACCATAGCATGAATTCTTACTGTCTTCAGTGGCATGGTCCACTTTAGCTTTGATTTTTCAATGTTTTTGGATTTGCATTTTAGAATGATCTTAAAAAATGGACAAACAGTGTGGATCTTAGAAATATATCATAGCAGTGCCTACATAAATTTCACACACCAATAAATTCAGTTGCTTACTGTGGTGCACGTGAGCTGATTAGATGAGACCGGGCTTCACCAAAGACGGAGCCCACCTTGATTTGTGTATTCTGTATCTACTCTGTCCATCCTGTTTTTCGGATCATTTTAGATCATGATGCCAAAATTTAAGAAGATCCAATTATCAATTATCAGGTGGACTATATTCTAGGAAACAATGGTGATTGCACAGGCTGCCTTTAAAAACTTATTAGGGCTCACCGTAAAGTTTCCGTGTGTTTTATTTTCAATCCAATCTGTTGATGAGTTCACATGAGCCTGGATGAAGAGGTAAACCAAATATAGGCTTGATATAAAACTTTAGTGGCTTATCAATCGTCAATCACCACTGTTTATTATGATATGGCCCACCTGATAATTGGATCTACTTTATTGTTTCTATAATACCCTAAAATTATCTGAAAAAATGGATGAACGGAGTGCATACAAAATAAACAAGTCAAGGTAAGCACCATGGTAACTACCGCACTGTCTTGGGTAAGCCATGGGTCTCACCTAATCAGCTCCCGTGGTGCGGCACATTCCAAGTGCAGAGAAGAAAACGGGAAGTATTGGCAGGCCTCATTATGGGGAATGTATTAGATCCAAACCATCTATTCATTTTCCATATCATTTTATGGAATCAGACAGATAGAGATGTAGATCAAAGCTCAAGTGGCCACACTTTAGAAATAGTAAGAAATGTACGCTTACTGTTGAAAATTTCTTTGGGCCACAAAAAACTCTAATCAAGCTAATATTTTTGTTTTCCCTTTATCCATGTATGAGTTACCTTATGAAGTTAGATGAATAAAAAAAGCCTAACAATGAACCCTAGGAAGGTTTTAACGGTGGTGGTTTAATCCCCACTATTTTTATGTTGTGTTCTACTTTAGCTTTGGATGTGCCTTGTTTTATGGCTTATTCTTTAGAATGATCTGTAAAAATTAATAATCTGTTTGGATCTAAAACATAAATTATTGTGGACGTTAAAAGTCACCTTGTGTATCACGCAATCTATGGGTAGAGAGAAATCCAGCGTGTTGTTAGGTGGAGTCACCGGCGATGACGTGGATCGATCAGAAGCGGTCGCACTGAATTCACTGTATTCAACACAGACGATCCGCACTCTCCGCATCATTTCTCGTTACTCTAGGTGGGCCCACCTTGATGTTTGTAAGAAATCCACCCCGTCCATCCATTATTTGAGATCATTTTAGGACTTGAGACCAAAATCGAGCGGGATCCTCTCTCTCCGCGGATAGAGACCCTCATGGCCTTGATCTTTACATTGTCCACCATCCACGATGATGATTATATGAAATCCACTTCAACCGTTAGATGCCACACCAAAATTTCACCCCTTGGCCCAAAATTAAAGTCCATCCACAATGCAGGTGAGCCACACCAAGGGAAACATTTTGGATGGTGAGTGTTGTCCTTATACATTGTTTCCAATCATATAGTCAGAGTAAATTTCACATAAACATCATGGCCCACCTATCTCTGACAGCACACATGGCCCAATCAAATCCTTCCACATGGGTCACCAGCCCACCTATATCTAACAGCACACGTGGCCCAATCAAATCCTTCTAGGGTCACCACGCAATCCACCTCCATAAAAAAATCCTTTTTAAATTGTACTCAATAACTCATGTGAGTACAGAAATGGTGTGAAAGATTTGTACCTGCTCATCAAAGCGGGCCTTTTTGCTGCATGTGGCCATGTGGGCTGGACCGGGCCAGGCACCATTAGGCCCAAGGTTGAAGCATGCATGGTCTTAAAGTAATGGGCCCAAGCCAAAACCCAAAAATCCATTAGGCCCAGCTTGACTTGGCTGTGGATTCCTCTCATCCAAACAAGCACTTAGCAGAGCAAGGAGGACACAACTTGCCTGCTAATATTGTTGTGATGATGGAGGGTCATCCATGGAATTTGTGATTTCGCAGGTTTCAGTAAATCAGAGAAGCTACGACAGCTTCTTGTTTGTAGAATCAATACGGCTCCGATGTTTGGGTATGCAACCATTACTTGGGAAGAAATATGGGAAGAAATATGGCCTCCGTAACAGCTGAACTCAGCATTCAAACAACCATATCCGACTAACCTGTAATATTGTAGTTCCTATTAAGATGAGCTTTAATACTATGTTTTAAGCCCAAGAACAGTGCTGTCAATGTGCCGGGCTTATTCCAGCAAAATCAAAATTTTGAATAGGGGCAAACTGTCAGGCTTTAACAGTTCAAAATACGAACAGATGCCAACCTCAAACCCGGCCCATTGACAGTCCTATCCAAGAAGCCGTTTGGGCCCTACAAGATGGCAAAGTTGAAAAATGATTATGGAAATGGATTTTAATATGCAATGAAATGATGGTATTGCAACATTTTGTTGATTAACGGTCCAGATTCAATGTAACTATGGCCTATTTGGAAGTGGAGTTTTTTGGGCATTTTCCTTGTGAGAGAAATGGATTGCATGGCACGGTTTGCACTTAATAGGAGGTGCGCACATATTTCCCACCCATCTGATATTGATGGGCGGGCATATTAACATAATTTCAAAATTGACATTTCAAAACAAGTTCCCACCACCCTTTTTTTACCCGTTGCAGATAATTCATATGTTGACTTCTCCAAGTCCCACTATGATTTTTTTTGTGTTAAATCCACACTGTTCATCAATATTTATAGATAATTTCAGAGCATGGGCCGAAACATGAGGTACATCCAAAGCTCAAGTCGATGTAAGAAATACATCGTTGTGGGCCCACGTAATTTTCAGACATCAATAAATTTTGTTGCTTGCTAGAGAGAAGAAAACCCAAAGTGTTGGATCGGTGTAAAATGACTTGAACCCAAGCTGGCTTGAAAATTGATAGGGCGCAGAACGTGCCTGGCCCATGCTCTCATTTCCACCCTTACCAAACAAGGAATTCCATTTTGCAGAAAGTGATCGTGCGGAGGAGACGGCAGCTTCCAGGGATGGTGATGAACGACGGCTCAGACAAGGAGGAGAGGTTGTGGGTGCTTGGTCACGACGCATGAGGCAACAGATATGGGACTGTTTGAGAGATGACAATATTTCAGTTTTCTCAGTTTGGGGATGGCAGGGTGTGGGGAAGTCACGGATCATGAGACAGATGGTCTCAGAAATGGAGATATTCACAGAATCTAGCCGTCTGTTTCAAGTGATCATACGAGTAAGAGCACCGGGGGTCGAGAGTCTTGCAGAGAAGATGCAGGCGAGAATCAGAGAAGAATTGGACAGTTTGGGGATTTTAAAGGGAAGGCATTTAAGGGGGATGGATGAAAAGGGGAGAAGGAATCGTTTAATGGAGGTACAGATGGGAATGAAGGAGGCATTGGATATCCCAAAGTCCATGGACTTCTCCGCAGCTGCTAAACAAATCTCGGCTAAGCTAAGCGGGCAGAGGTTCCTCCTCGTCTTAGAAGATGTTTGGGAAAGCATCAACTTGGAAGAGATGGGAGTTCCAGTCATGGCCCCTGCTTTCACCAGCGACAGCAAAGTGGTGATCACAACTCAATCCCAAGAAGTCTGTTACAAAATGAAAGCCCAAGTAAACATCAGGGTGGGGGAGTGGTCTAAAGAAGACGCCTGGGATTTTTTACAGGAAGAGGCAGCCGATGTTGCTGCCAGCATTGGTTTCTCAATAACCAGAGACATGGTCTTCAAATGCTTCTCTTACGTCTCCTTGCTCTGTCGAAACCGAGGCTCCATCGATGGAGATTCCTTGATAGAAGAGTATTGGAGGTCGGAGGGCCTTTTAGATGGATCCTTCGATGAGGAAGATAATAAAGAAGTTGTTTTCAAGAGATTGGGGAGTGTACTGCTCAAAGAGCTTGCACAGAGATGCATGGTGCTATTGTCCCTGGTGTCATCAAACACAAATTACGTACACTCCTATCTAGATAGGTGGTTTCAATATCATTCAGACCTATCAAAAATTCAATCTATAGAAGGGGAATTTATGGATTGGCTACAAGAGCAATATACAATGGAGGGATCTTAAGGAGGACAATATCATGTGGATATGAATCCTCAGGTGATGGAAGTGAATGGTTCTCAGCCATTCCTATTGCAGTACAACTTAGATAGGGAAGAATCATGCCAATGGATCTCATTATCCAATAATCAGGTAGAAACACTCCCATTCCGCTCTCCAAATTGCCCTCTTCTCTCAACATTGTTGCTCAAAAACAATGATCGCTTGCAAGAAATCCCAGATGTTTTTTTCCAGAACATGACCAAACTCCGAGTCCTCGACATTTCTTACACAAGCATCACATCCCTGCCCTCGTCCATGTCCTGCCTGTGTGAATTACGGTTGTTGAAGCTTCAAAGCTGCTACAAGCTAGAGGCTCTTCCTGCATTCCTAAAGGATATGCAGAAGCTCGAGATCCTCGATCTCCATCAAACTCCCTTGACGAAGATGGTGGAGGTATCCTTCAACAACATGCAAAGTCTCCGACGTCTCAACATCTCAGGTGCCTGCAACCTCAGCCGGCTCTCGCTCAAGGGTTGTCGCTCTCTAGTGAGACTGGTTAGCCCAGATAAACATTCAAAACTTGTGGCACTTGATTGTTGGGGGCCTTGCACAAAACCTTAGGATCTAGCCCTCCAGAACAAACCAGAATTATGGATAATAAAGCAATGAAATAAATCAAAGCATCAATCACACACCACACAAGAGATTTTTACGTGGAAAACCCTCAAAGAGGTAAAAACCACGGGACCTCGTCTAGATCAACAATCCACTATGAAGTAGAACGTTACAATCTTCTTCACTCACGCAGGAGTGGATGAACAATAAGAGAAATAGAGAAAACGAAGAGATCTAACCGATTATGAGGACATAGAAGCGGTGAGATATAAATTGCAAAGTAGAAAAACTTCCCAGAAGCAGAACCTCCCTTCTATAAGCTTCCTCTCTCTCTTTCTCCCTCTCTCTCACCTTTGATAGCTCTCTTGTATTTTTCTCATCAACACAATATCTGTAGAAAAATCCTAGGGACCCTTTTTATAGTTTTAGGAAACTCCCTTGCGCATCCTAGTTGCGAAAGGACTTGCGCATCCTAGTTGCGAAAGGACTTGCGCATCCTAATTGCGAAAGGATTTTGCGCATCCCAGTTGCGAAAGGACTTTGCGCATCCCAGTTGCGAAAGGACCTTTCGCGCAACGGGTCAAAAAACCCATCAAATCTCCCCCTTTTTGACCCAGGAGGGATTCACCTTCTTCAAGCCAGCCCAGGTGTTTCTACAAACCTCAAATTTGCCCTTGAGCAAAGCCTTGGTCATCATGTCGACCCATTATCGTCCGTGTGGACTTTCTCAAGCTGTAACACCTTCTGTTCCAAAGTATCCCTGATCCAGTGATACCGTATCTCAATGTGTTTCGACTTGGAATGCTGACTTGGATTCTTACTCAAGTGTATAGCACTCTGACTATCGCAATAGACCACGTGCTTTTCTTGCTTTAGGCTAAGTTCTTGTAGGAACCTCTTCATCCAAAGCATCTCTTTACATGCTTCTGTGACTGCAATGTATTCGGCCTCTGTCGTCGACAATGCTACGACCTTCTGTAGCTTGCTCTGCCAAGAAACCGCTCCCCCTGCAAACGTGAACATGAACCCCGATGTAGACTTCCTAGAGTCTATGTCACCTGCCATATCTGCATCTGTGTAGCCCTCTAACACGGGTTTACATCACCATAGCATAGGCTCAACCTGGATGAGCCTCTTAGATACTGCAAGATATCCATTTCACCGTTGTCCAATGCTCTTTGCCGGGGTTGGCAGGTACCTGCCGGTGACTACACACAACCGCATATGCTATGTCCGGGCGTGTACACACCATAGCATACATCAAACTTCCTACTGGTGACGCGCAGTAGGGTATTTTCTCGCATCTCTTCCACCTCTCGCCTTCGTCTTGGGACACCGCTCGTCATTCAATCTGAAGTGACCATCCGGTGGAGTACTTGGCCAGCTTTCTTTGCATATTGAATCGCTCTAGGACTTTCTCAATATACCGCTCTTGTGATGACCCAAAGCTTCCGCTTCATCACGGGTTATCTCCATTCCTGGATCAGTCTGGCGGGGCCCAAGTCTTTCATCGCAAAAGACTTGCCCAACTCCTGTTTCAGCCTGTCAATCTTCTTGATGTCTTTTCCCATGATGAGCATGTCATCAACGTATAATAGCAGAACTAAGAAATCACCATTTGAGAACTTGCGCGTGAACACACAGTGGTCCGACTCCGTTCTGTCATACCCATGTTTCAACATAAACGAGTCGAACTTCTTGTACCATTGCTGTGGAGCTTGTTTCAGCCCATACAAGCTCTTCCTCAGCCTACACACCATATGCTCATTGCCCTTGACTTGAACCCCTCGGTTGGTGCATGTAGATCTCTTCTTCCAGTCACCATGGAGAAAGGCGGTTTAACATCTAACCGCTCTATCTCCAGGATCCATGCTAGCCGCCAACCCAAGCAACACCCGTATGGATGTCATCTTCACCACTGGTGAGAATATCTCCTCGAAGTCTATGCCTTTCCTCTGACCAAACCCTTTCACCACAAGTCGGCCTTGAACCTCGTCTCGTGAATTCTTCACTCAACCTTCTTCTCGAACACCCACTTGTTGCTCAAAGCTTTCTTACCCTTGGCGGTTTTCACCATATCATAGGTGTGGTTCTTATGCAAGGATTCCATCTCCTCTTGCATAGCTTTCAACCACTCCCCTTATGCTCGTCGGCTAGGGCCTCGAATAATCTTCGGCTCTCCCCCATCGGTTAGCATAATGTACTCATGCGGTGAGTACCTCTTGACTGGTACCGTCGTCCCTAGATGACCTCCTCACCGTGGCTCAACAGTGGATCAAGTGGGGCCGCTTCCACAGGTCCATCTTCTGAAGGAACTCCCTCGTCCTGTGCACCTTGTTGTACTCCCCCGTCATCAGGCACCACGGGAGGAGTAATCGGATCCATGTCCTCTAGTTCACCTGAACTAGGCTGGTTCTTCTCTGGCTTACCAATGTCTTCGATACACCGATCTTCAAAGAAAACCACATCTCTGCTCTCCCGACGAGCTTCTTCTCGGTCGGATCCCATAACCTCAGTAACCGAATTTTTCATCACCGTACCCTAAGAACACACACTTTTGATCTTCATATCGAGCTTGGACCTCTCGTCCTTTGGTACGTGAACGGATGTCCTGCATCCAAACACCCTGAGATGACTGTACGATGGATTATGTCCAGTCCACACCTTCTCAGGCACTTCTCCATTCAACGGGGCTGATGGAGACCTGTTTATCAAATACACTTTGCCGTGCGCATTGCTTCTCCCCAGAACGTCTTGGGCAACTTCGCATGGGATAACATGCATCTGATTCTCTCAACAATGGTGCGATTCATTCGCTCAGCTACACCATTATGCTGGGGGGTCTTGGGAACCGTCTGTTCATGCCGTATACCCTGGGACTTGCAGTACTCATGAAAGTCGCCAATGTATTCACCACCATTGTCAGTACGGATGCACTTCAATGGTCTACCTGTCTCTCTCTCGACCATAGCATGAAACAATTTAAACACACCAAAGACCTCGTCCTTGGATTTCAAAGCATAAACCCAAACCCTCCTAGATGCATCATCTATAAAAGTAACAAAATACAATGCCCCACCCAAGGTTTTTGTCCTCATAGGACCACAAACATCAGAATAAACCAAATCTAATGCATGCACTTTATTAACATGAGAAGCGCTTTAATAAATGAAACTCTATCTTGTTTCCCGATAAACAATCAAGACAGGGTTTTGAGAGGCATACCACATCACGTCTGGAAGGAGTTGCTTCCTCGCTAATAGCTGAAGCCCTTTTTCACTCATGTGGCCTAGACGCCTGTGCCACATGTCAATAGCCGAATCTTCCGCTGCGTTCAACCCACCCTTGCACATACTGACACTTGCCTTGTAAAGGGTGCAACACTTCTTTCCTCTGGCCACGATCAATGAACCCTTGATGAGCTTCCATCGCCCACCAGCAAATCGGCTTTCATAGTCATCATCATCCAGCCTTCCCGTCAACATCAAGTTGAGGCGAAGGTCTGGGATATGCCTCACATCCCTGAGAACCAATGTGCAGCCCACATCGGTCTTCACACAAATATCACCAACTCCCACGATTTTTGATATGCCAGAATTTCCCATCTTCACAGTCCCATAGTCACCTGACTTGTAGCTTGTGAAGGAGTCTCTGTGTGGAGTCGCATGAAAAGAAGCTCCTGAGTCTATCACCCAGTCGGTGCCCTGACTCGTAGCCGTGAGACATACATCGTGATCTGTAGAAAGAATAACTACCATGTCGCCATCTGAAGCGACCGCATGGAATCGATTCTTCTTCCTTCCCTTTTCCTTTTTGTCGTTTTTCTTACCACGACATTCATGCTTGTAGTGGCCCTTCTTGCCACAATTCCAAAGATTCAACCTCTTTTACGTTACTCGACTTGCCTCTTGATTTATCTCGGCCTTCCCGCCCTTCCTGTTCTTTCCTCTCCCCGTTCTGCGTCACAAGAGCCTCTTCTTTGAGTAGACCCACGAGACTTCCTCCTTGTCTCCTCATTGAAGAGACAACTAGTTACTGTTCCATGGATATCTTTCGAGTCCGGGCGCGGAGTTACTTAGAGACACCACCAATGTCTCCCAACCGTCGCAATGAACTAAGCAATAGTAAAGCCTCGCAATTCATCATCCAGACCATCTTCATAGAGGAGAGTTGGTTCACTATATTCTTGACCTCATTCATGTGCTCGGCCACGAACCACCATCCTTGAACTTGAGATTCACAAGTCGCCTTATCGAAATATCTTATTACCTTTGTCTTCCTCTCATACACCCTTGTAATTTTAGCCATGGCTTTAATTTGAGGTTTCCGTAGACACATGGTGGAACACAGAATCATCCAACCATTGTCTAATAAACCCCACCGCCTTCGATCCATCTTCTTCCAATCATCATCGGTCATATCCTTGGATTTTGCTGATATGTCGAGATTGGAGAATATGAGTCCTTGATAAAAAGCAAGTCCTCCATCTTAGCCTTCCATATGGTCCAGTTAGAACCATTGAGGCTGATCATCCTTGAGCCACCTTCCATAATTCAAAACGATCCTACCCGTTCAATGAACTTAGCTCTGATACCACTTTGTTGGGGGCCTTGCACAAAACCTTAGGATCTAGCCCTCCAGAACAAACCAGAATTATGGATAATAAAGCAATGAAATAAATCAAAGCATCAATCACACACCACACAAGAGATTTTTACGTGGAAAACCCTCAAAGAGGTAAAAACCACGGGACCTCGTCTAGATCAACAATCCACTATGAAGTAGAACGTTACAATCTTCTTCACTCACGCAGGAGTGGATGAACAATAAGAGAAATAGAGAAAACGAAGAGATCTAACCGATTATGAGGACATAGAAGCGCTGAGATATAAATTGCAAAGTAGAAAAACTTCCCCGAGCAGAACCTCCCTTCTATAAGCTTCCTCTCTCTCTTTCTCCCTCTCTCTCACCTTTGATAGCTCTCTTGTATTTTTCTCATCAACACAATATCTGTAGAAAAATCCTAGGGACCCCTTTTTATAGTTTTAGGAAACTCCCTTGCGCATCCTAGTTGCGAAAGGACTTGCGCATCCTAGTTGCGAAAGGACTTGCGCATCCTAATTGCGAAAGGATTTTGCGCATCCCAGTTGCGAAAGGACTTTGCGCATCCCAGTTGCGAAAGGACCTTTCGCGCAACGGGTCAAAAAACCCATCATTGATCTTTCAGGCACGAGATTAGAAGAGCTCCCGCATGAACTTTTCAATCTGACTAACCTGCGGTTCCTGGACCTGTTGGGAATGGAGCACCTCAAAACGGTTGACTGGAGAAAGATAGATCGGCTTCCAGAAAATTTGAATTGGGATCGATGTGGATTGGACCTACTGCATGAACAGCTCCAAGACAGCAGCAAATGTCACATCTCGGTCACTGATGCCAGTGTTTTCAAATCTTTGGACCAAACCTCGAAGCTGTGGAAATCCTGCTTTCAAAAATTCCATTTCATGGTCTGCACCTGCATGGGAGGGCACAAGGATAGATATGGTCGTTTTAAAGGAAACCGATTTCTCTACCACCATATTTATGCTCAATTTAAGCAGTCTTTGAGCTACAACAGATGCCTGGAGGTTTGCAGTGGTGAGAATTCTCTGGATGGTATTAGAGGAGTTATTTCGGTGACAGAATTCTTTCATTTGTATGGCAATGCGTTCATTAAGGCACTGTCCGATCTCAGCAGGAAGATGGATAGCCTTAAAGAATGCTGGATTGAGAAATGCCATCAATTGGAGAGTCTGATTGTCGGACGAATTGTAAACATCGGTGTGGCAAACGTTGATGCAGTGGTCTGTTTAGAAAATCTAAGGGTGTCCGATCTTGCCAAATTAAGAACAGTGTGCCAGTGGCAGTTGGGAAGTGGGAGCTTCGCATGCCTAAAGAATATATATTTGGAATGTTGCCCGAAGCTCATCAACTTCTTCTCTTCCAGCATTCAGTTACAAAATCTCAAATTACTAGAAATAAAATTCTGCTGTAGACTGGAGAAGGTCTTTGAAAAAGACAGCGTGGTGGGACAAAAAGCATTTCCGCAGCTAGTCGATTTACGACTTTGGGAGCTACGCAAACTGAAAAGCATTTGCGGTGGGCACTTGCCAATGCTAAAGAAGTTGAAGATTCGAGGATGCCCGATGCTGGAGAAGCTTCCTCTCCATAACACAAATGCTTCTGCAGCAGAAGTCAAGATTGAAGGTGAGCTGAAATGGTGGGAAAGCATAAAATGGGAAGGCGGCGTCAAGCCACACAACATCTGTTTCAAAGAATGGCGTCTGTCAACCAAGTGATTCTTCTCTGCTTCAACTACAATCTGTTTACTATTTTATTATTCTCTTCTTGAACTATAGTAATTCTCTTATATTTGTGCTATGTCGTGGTAGAAAGAGGAGGGTGTGCCATTGGACTTATGTGACGTAGTCTTAGTGGCTTCGAATTATGAATTTCATTAACAAATTGGATGTGTTGCTCTTTTTGCGTGATTTTGGGAAAGGTTTACACGTACCGGATTTTTTTTTGCAAATCATGCTTGCAGCAGTAAGCAGGACTTAATTTTTCCTTTTATTCTCTTGTAGAGGTGTTAGATGATTTTGGTTCCGGGGCCATTCTACTTTGTATGAATTTGTTGGGTTTTTCAGGTTTCATTTGTGTTCCCTAATTTAGATTTATTTTTCTATTATATATAAAAAAAAAAGAAGAAGTAAGGTATAAGCTAATGAGCTCAGCCCAACCCATGGATGAGGCTGAAACTTGGGCTAGGATCATCCCAATCCGGACTGGTCCAACTCAATTGTTCCGAGATGGAGATCTTTAATTCGTTATATCATTCTCTTAATCATGTTTATCAAATCCAGAGAAATAGACACTGTTGGATAAAAGTTCGGGTTGGGTCATGTGAAAATCCGTATGCTGAGTTGAGGTAGGCCTGAAAATTGGGTCCCATCACATGGCCAATTGCAGTCTTAACCGGCGTGTCTTTTCTACTTTTGGCAATCGTTTGATGTTGACATCTCTCGTTTTAATTAGGGATTTTTACCACAAATTTCCACACAAATGGAGCACTGAAATTACCATAATACCCACCATGCACTTGTTTCTTTAGGAAGTGGTAAAGTAGAAAATCTTGGGGCCTGTTACATATTTTTATGATATCCAAGCCGTCCAATAGATGTAATCCCCTATGGTGTTGAGAAGAACCAAAAATTTCGTCAATCTAAAAGGAGGATGAGGCACACCATAAAAAATAATATACACCACTTAAAAACATCAAATTATAATCACAGCCCACTAATGATTCAATAAAAAAATATTTTGGGTCCATGTGATTATTATGTTTGGTTGAATATGTTTGGCATGCTAATGTCATACACAAACTATGTGGGGCGGCCGCTTTTTTTTTTTTTTTTTTGACTTCAGTACTTTCCAAAGAAAAACAATAAACAGGGTACTTCGGTACTTTTCCTTCTCAAAAAGGACGAACTTAATTAGTCGTTATTAAAACCTTAAAATATTTATTAATTTTAAGAGAAATTTCAATTTTAGCAAGATTCTCCCATCAATATCCTGAGAAATTCTAGAGAAAAGAAGTTCCCGATAATGAGATTTGTCACTGCAAAGACCTATAAATGGCCAAGGGCCAATCTTAGATACACTGAAAAGATGGTGACATCTGCCATCCAAAATGAGGATTGCAATGGAAACAGGTAGGAGCTACTTTCATCTCATTATGTGGAAGGAACCATTCCTCTGAAATCCGAATGCACATGACAGATATCATTACCAGATGCATCCATACGAGTAGATAGAGCTTTCAATCTCAGTATCTGCACTAAAGAATCAAATCCCTATCGTATTATTGTTTACACCCACATTAGAATGAAAAGAGGTCAAGTTCCCTATTAGTTTCTGAACCTGGTTGGTAAGTGTGAGGCCATGGCTAATCTATCCAAGCCATTGATCTGACGTCCCCCATTCATGGATGGACCATTCCCAGTATATCCTTCCAATTGATCAACTCTAACCTTCTTGTTGTTAAAAAGAAATGAACCAACAAACCGCACTCACAGGAAGAAAGGCCAAGGATTTGATGGCTAGGATCTTTCGATTTGGGAGATTTTTGGAGGAATCGTCCATCCATGATGGGGGACTACAGATAAAATAGCTTCGAAATGACAATACACTAATCGCTTGCATTCAAACTTTCATTTGTGCATAACCTAAGATCAAATCCGTTCACTCCGGATGCTCCAGTCCACATGCAAAAACTGTAAAATGGCATTATTGAAAGATGAAAACAAATGTAGTTGGAATTGTTTCCCTCAATTTCAGATTGATTTTGTACTGATCCCACAGAATGGATAAAAAGGTTCATCCGATGCATAACATCTGAATTTACAATCTTCTATTTTCATAGCTGCTGTTTATAGAGAAGTCCAAAAGGAAGCATATAGACCATGAAATCCTCCACTTTTTTATCTTCCATGAGTCGCTTACTTTATATGGTTTCAAGATTTTGAGGATGGCGGTTTTCACAAGCGTACAACTTCAACCAGCTATTCTCTACAATGTAAGGTACCCTTTAGATACTCAACAGCCCTATAATAAAAACCATCGTTCAGAGGGACTTTGTTATATCTTCGTGTCCAGCTGAAAGTAGGCACAAAGAAGCCTGATGCTTGTCAGGATCATTGCAATGGTTCAAAATGGTTAGCCACTTCACTACATCTGCAACCAGTGCATCCAACATGCATTTGAATGTGACTCTTAGCAATTCATTGAAATCTTTTGATCAGTTTGGAATGAGCAAAGGCCATGATAAAATTATGCATCAGTAACCATAACGGTCATTCAATGAGGTTCGCCCATCGCCCAATTGTCCTGCATGAATTCAATGTGATTGGTCACATATATTAAACAAACGCATAGTCATCAAAATCCTACTATTTACGATTTAGGATTTGAGTTGAATCTTAAGCAAAACTATTTGAATCTCATCTTGAATCCCTTTTTATATGAATCCTACGATTCTATAATTTAAATCTTACAATTCACAATTCAAATTATAATTATTCTCTTCTATTTCGAGCTACACTTGGCGTTCATTTTACGTTTTTAAATTGCTGGGGGCATTTTAAGAATCATTTAGAAAAGGTAAATTACTTTATTTTGTTCATAATAAAAGATTAAACAGTGTACACTCTCTTCAACATTAAATCATGGAGCTATTTTTTTTTTTTCTACTTCTTAACTGTTTACCTATATTTTATTGTGGAATGAATGAATGAATGATGGTTAGAAATCAAAGTATCTTTTCTTGTTGTTGTCGGTCCATAGAATCAAATGCCACTTTTCCAGCATGATTCGTAATTCAAGAAAAGGTCTAAAGAACAAAAATTATTAACTGATTCTCATAAGTTTTTTAAGGGAAGTTTCTTGAAAGACAAAAATAAAGGAAAGATGAGAATCCTTTAAAACTATCATGATATGATATTGCTTGGTGTATATTGATGGCAAAAGGATAATTGATGAGTTTTTATTTTTTATTTTCCTGATTCATTTATATTTTTCAGTTCTTTTTTTCAATTTTTTATGAAAATCATTAAAAAATAAAAAATAAAAATAAAAAAATCTTAAGATTCAACCCCTACAACAATTTTCAATACGAGAACGATTTTGACAACATTGAACAAGAGTACCAATAAAACCAAATGAGGAATTAATTATATTTTCATCTGTCTGAGAAAATGTTAATTGTGTACTTGGGCCCTGGCTTGATATTGTTCAGTGATCCAGATCATTAACATATGGCCTCTCCGTGAATGGATTGTGCCCCAAAAGTATCCAAGATTCGTAGATCCTACTCATTTCTTTGGCTTTTTCAGTTGAATGTGAACTATCCACACACACAATCTATTTGCAGGCCACCAATCAATGGGCCAGAATTATTGCGCATGGGAAATTTTAGGGGCATGGTCCATTCACAGGACCATCTGATCAACAAACTGGATCACTGACCACGTGCCCCATTTGCGCAAATACGACCAAGGATCATATAATTCCTCAAAACCAAATACTAACGAGTTAGTACAAAATGCAAGATTAACCAGTTTACCTTGGGGAGGCACCCAAGTTTCAGATTCTGGACTACTGTCAAGAAAGGCAGGCCTCTCAGGTCCAAGCACTCTTTTGGACACCAGTTTCTCCTTTCTAGATTTATCCCCGCTTTGTTTTCTTGTTTTTCATTTCTTTCCTCGCCATCTGCTGCGAAATACCCGCGTTTGTGCTTCAATAATAGAGCTACAGCATCTGCAGCTGTGTTTTCAGCTGTAGATGATGATAATGTGGACACTTCAGGAACATTATCATCACTTGCCCCGGGTTGCTCCATCTGCTTCCGCTTCCTTACTATTAGACCTGGAGCTGCATCCTCAATCATTCGTTCCATTGTTTCCTTGGCACCATCTACTGCAGCTAGTGCCATTTTCCGGTTTTTGTAGTCAACAAAGTCATCAGATTCACGCATTTTTTGTGTCGCTTCATCATGTTGGTTCTCTTTCACGTCCATGTCCTCTGTAGCGTCAAGCCATATAGGCTTTGTGACCGTGTATGTGGCCACTTTGCTTTCTATGTCGTCATTAACATCTTTACCACCTTCTGGAGGTTTACTCGTTTCTACTGTAAGACTTTATCTTCATAAGAGGAACCATTTGCAGGCTTTGCTAGGGTAGAGCTTTTCTTTTACTCCACTGAAAGCCTTTCTGTGACGCTGCAAACAGGAATACCTGACTGGTTAGATTTTGATATATGGGCTTTTGAATCCCTCCTCCGACTCGGATCAGCAATTTTCAGTAAGTAATATTGGATCCGATCCAATTCAGATTGCAGAACAGTTGCATTGGGCACTGGTACATTAGTAATTAATGTCAGCAGATGGTTGGACGAATTGACTGTACGAATATATTCCTAAAACAGCACCAGCACATAAGCAGAACGTCGGACAAGATGCATGGCTAAAAAGGATGTCAGGACCATACTTAAGAAAACCTTGTTGGTTTAACGCACAGCATTAAAAATTTTGCCGGGCTTAGTGTACTGCCCACCGTAATATTTATTAGCCATCTAATCTTTTAATTTGGGATTTGGATTTGCATCGTTTGTTGGGTTCATGCTCTAAAATGAGCTGTAGAGACAGATGGACAGTGTTGATATACAATACATACATCAAGATGGGCCCACTGTCAGGGCCGGACCTAATTCTCTCCCCTTTTCATAAGAAGTTTTTAACGTGAGCGATTCAATAACCACTGTTTCGTTATGATGTGGTCTCGTCTGAGATTTCAATATGCCTCAATTTTAGGCTCATGCCTTAAAATGATATGAAGAAATGGATGCAGGGGTCGATAAAACATGTATATTTAATTCTTACTGACCAGTAGCCACCTCCCCAGTACCATGCAATCTGCATGACAAAAAACTCTTGATTTTTTATTTTTATAATAAAATCTCATTAATTATATTTACATCTAAGTATCTATTTAATTCTTCTTAAACAACTTCATTTATTATTGGCATTTTCATAATTTTAAGAAAAATCATGCTTTAAACTGTACTTATTTGGCAATAACTTAATTATGAGGTAACTTAATAAAAACTTAATTTTAAAATGTAATATAATGTAAATACTATATTAACGAGGTACTATTTTATAAAATTTCCTAATAAATTTGAGTTGTCTAATTTTACTTCCTTTCTAATTTACTCTTTCCTTTAGTTTAATTGTATATTGGCGGCCATCGAATGAAAGATTGAAGTGAAAAATAGGTGGGACTATGATTGATTTTTATATTTTATTTTTTTAAAGAAAAGGTGGACTGATTCCACCTGCAATTTATTGAATTGAAAGGATTTACAGCCATTTGGGAGGGTCCCAACAAAAAAAATTCGGACCACGCCTATCATATACCCAAAAACTGCTGACCGCACGCCATAAATCCAGCAAACCAACTGAGAGAGATGCAGCAACAGAACTGCATCAATAGACTGACCGCACGCCATAAATCCAGCAAACCAAACTGCTGACGCCATTGAGCCCGACTCCCAGGCTAGCAAGAAGAAAACCAATTTGGACTCTATCATCCTCGAGCCTATGACTACCAAGCAGAGCTATCAGACGGGCTCCACAAAATCAAAACAGGCCTCACCTTTCTTAATACAGCCAAGCGAAATCTAGAGGGGAGTAGGGAGATCCAACCCCTCCCTGAAATACGTACTAAAACCATCACCTGCAGCAGACAAGAACAAAAACCCCAGCTTCTCCCTCCTAAGGAAATACAATCTTCAGATATGCAACTGGGAAAAGCTGAAGATCAACTACAACCATCACTCAGCCATAAACAAATCCCCGACGAATAAGGCCTTCTGAAAAAACCCCCACGCTGGGCCATCCTCCATAAAAACTCCTAAGAAATGGCGCAATGACCAGCGACCAACTGATACTGAAGGAAGAAGATACCTGATACGGGGAGCCAGATCCTGACTCAACCTTCCACTAATAAACTAAACTTCCTGCCACAACTACACAACAACTGGCATCAACAATAGCCAGAGAAGCCAAAAACAGCAGAAGGCCTGGCCAAATGGAGAGGGAGAGCCAAGAACCAAGTCCACGCGCAAGGTTTTTGGCCAAAAATAGTAAGTGTCGGCTTCACCAAGCTGTTCTCCTAATTATTCTAAGCTCTTTTCACGTTGGGCGCAACTCCTAATGCCCAACTGAAAAAGAGTTATAATCAAATTAAAATTTATTATTTATAGTAAAAACGGAATTAAAATAGGGAAACGACCATCGATTCAGGGGTAATTCGCAAATCCGGCTTGCGCAACCCGGCATAGCGGGGTTGGGTGGCTAAAGTAGCTCGTTTTACCCCCAAATCATATATTTTACGCCCCATAACTCATTCCGAATTGTGAGATACACCCGATCTAAGGTCTGACTGTCTGGATCACTTCTATCGTCGACCAGGCCTTTTTTAATCCGTCTTGGCCATGAAACTGTCCGCTACCCGCTCTACATCAAAGACTAAATCTTTTTACTCAGTGGAACACCATATTCTTTATACCACATCATAGCATAAAATGAAAGAGAATTACAATAGTTCAAGAAGAGAAGAATAACATAAGCAAGCAGAGGTAGTTTAAGCAGAGTAGTCAGTTGAAAAGGACACCATTCTTTGAAACGGATGTTGGGTGACTTGATGCTGCTCTCCCATCTCAGAACAAACTTCATGGGATTGAGTCGTGATCATGACTTTGGTGCCACTGGTGGTGGCAGTGGCTGTGACTGGAATTCCCATCTCTTGCAAGTTAGAGCTTTCCCAAACGTCTTCCGAGATGAGAATGAACCCTTGGCCACTTAATATGCTTAGCAGCTGTGGAGATTTGTATGTACTATGGGATCTCCAATGCATTATGGATTCCCATCTGCATCTCCATCAACGGATTCCTTCTCCCCTTTGCATCAAACATCTTTAAAGCCTCTAACTGCCGTTCAGGTTCAATGAAACGCTGAGTACGTACATCAACCAATTTCCTTCTTGTCAGCTTGTCCTACAAATGGATCGATTCCCCTTCCAATCTCGCCTTCATCTTCTTTGCAAGACTCTCGATACCTAGTGCTCTTACTCATATGATCACTTCAAACAGATG
Source organism: Magnolia changhungtana (assembly GCA_030180095.1). NCBI lineage: Eukaryota > Viridiplantae > Streptophyta > Magnoliopsida > Magnoliales > Magnoliaceae > Magnolia > Magnolia changhungtana. The sequence goes on along the minus strand of JASAUF010000467.1, from coordinate 4,855,950 downwards.
GCTAGATTCTCCCTACATCGAAATCGTGTCATCTCTCAAGCAAACACATATTGCTGCCTCATGCGTTCTGACCAAGTGCTCACAACCTCTCCCCCTCCTTTGAGCCATCGATCATCACCGTCCCTGGAAGCTGCCAATGCCTAACTCCATATTTCTCCTGCAAAATTCGAATTCCTCGTCTCGTAAGGATGCCAATGGGCCGGGCAACACACCCAGATCAATTTGAAATTTGTCTACTTCTTTGTCATGTGTGGTCCACTTGATCAATGGATACAGCAGGAAATTCGAGTGGGAAATGGGGATTTTACCAATTTTTGGGCTCTGCCAGGATGGGCCCGGGCCTAATCAAATTTTTAGGCTAAATCGAAGGATTGTTGTGCTATAGGGGCATCTGATGCTCAATCCTTCAACCCTACATGGATGGCCGGCCCACGGCTAGCCTGGCCTGGCCCAAACGTGGTCCATTGCCTACCCCGTGAATAATGTCTTGGACGCATTGCTGTATCGTCAGAGCAGTGCATCTGGACTTGTTTTTGTTTTTGTTTTTTTTTTTTTTTTTCAGTTAAGTGTATATAGCTGGTAATTAGTTCTGTTTACAACCTCTGGTTGAATGCCCATCAATCAGTTGGCCCATATTAGGCGTTGGGCTATCTCGGTACTGCCCACCAGATGGATGGTTTGGATCAAACTGGATCAAACAAGCACCTCAATAGAGAATGTGTTGAATTGGCATTTCAATTTTAGAGTTCATACTCACAACCCAAGGCTTCCCTCTATATACTTCAAGTTTGTAGTTCTGATGTGGGCCCCCGTCCGGTCAACAGTTCAGGTGAGCCACACCATAGATAACAAATGGTTAACCATAGCATAGGTTGTATGTGGAATGTGCCATGAAATAATCCATCCAACCCATTCATCATGTACAACACGGCAGGATGAGTGATAGCCCCAATTAAAATAGTTTGGATGATCCTAACCTGTTAGGATTGATGGCCATTCATCTATCGAAATTATAGTCCCACATATTATTCACTTCAATAGTACATTTGATGGCCACCAATAAGCAATTAAACTAAAGGAAAGGATAAATTAGATAGGAGCTAAAATTATACAACTCAAATTTATTAGGGAATTTTATAAAATAGTACTTAATATGGTATTTACATTTTGTTATCTTTTAAAATTAAGTTTTTATTAAGCTACCTCATTAATTAAGTAATTGTCAAATAATTATGATTTAAAGCATGATTTTTCTTTAAATGATGAAAATGTCCACTAATGAATAAATGAGGTTGTTTAAGAAGAATTAAATAAGTACTTAGATGTAAATATAGTTAATGAGGTTTTATTATAAAAACAAAAATTCACAAATTACGTGTATTTTGCATCATGCTCTGCGGGCCCCACAATGATGGTGTGTGGTACACCAGCCAATCCGCACATAAGCATGCTCTGTGGGCCCCACCATGATGTATGTGTTTCATCCATGCCATCCATATATGTTTCTAGATTATGTTATGTTATGATACAAAAAATGAGGTATATAACAATCTCAAGCGGACCACATTACAGGAAACAGTGTTGAATGAACTTCGACTATTAAAGACTTTTTGGGGCCATAAAAGTTTTGGATGAAGCTGATCTTCGTCTGGGTCTTTATGACCTAATAAACAGATTTGATATCAAATAAAAAGTACAGTGGGTCTTAGGAGTATCTTAATGGTGGATATTCAATTACTATTGTTTTCTTGTGGTGTGGTCTACTTGAGATTTATATTCCTCTTGTTTCTTGAATCATATCTTAAAATGATATTTAAAAATGGATGAACCGAATAGATGAAACGCATACATCGTGTTGGGGCCCACTGAGAACCGACCACCAGACACCGGCTGGTGGCAGGGGAGTAGCCAATCCGTTTCCACGTTGTACAAGTTGCACGGCTAAAAAGGGAGCGGATACTGGCGTATTGACGTCACCAAGTTATGTGAGTCCCATAATCAGGCATGTGTTATGTCCAAACCGTCCTTCCAATCTCCGATTTCGTTTTAAGTTATGTGACGTCACCTAGAATTACCTCTGTAAATGGAAATAATAGAGATCCAAGGATAACTGGGGGTTGATGGGAAATTAGGGACTGCAGACCCTACCTTTTATCCAGCAGGTTTTATGAAGCAACACAAACTTCGTTTGGAAACTTAGACCTGCTTGTACGGACAGCGAATTTGAGGACGAAATTACCCCTCCTTTCCCGGAAACGCATTGGGTACTCTGCTGCCACCAGCCAATGGCAGATGGTCGGTGGTCTATGGCCCATGATGTATGCTTTTCATCCATGCCGTCCATATATTTTTCCATGTCATTTTATGGTATAAGACCAAAAATGAGGTATATCCAAATCTCAAGTGTACCACATTACCGAAACAGTGTTGAATGAGCCTCGACCATTAAAAACTTTTTGGGGGTCATAAAACTTTTTGGGGGCCCACCGTGATGTTTGTGAGAAATCCTCCTGGTCTAAGTTCATCCATCCATAGGGTTACAAAGACCTGAATGGAGAGGAAAAACAAATTTCATAATGATCCAAAACTTCTATAACCCCTAAAAGGGTTTCAATGGTAGACGTTCAATTCTCCATTGCCTTTTACAGTGTAGTCTACTTGATAGTTAGATCTATCTTATTTTTCGTTTCAAACCTTAATATGAGCTTGCCAAATAGATGGACGGTTTGTATATAACACAGACATGTGATTTCAGAAAGCTGGGGTTCCCTATTGCTACGGATTATAACCGTAGCCCTTGCTTTTTCAATATGTCCTTCAATATATATCAAAGGTATTTCGATATGTACTTCAATATATCCAAGGTATTTCGATATTATCGAAAAATATCCAGAATTGTACAGCGAGTTTGCCTAAAAAATCCTACAATTTTTTATTTTACCTATAGTTACGGATTATAATCGTAGCCATAACTAGTCTATGCAATTTTTATTTTATTTATTTTATTTTTATTTTTTTACATGGAGAACGTTATTCTACTTACAATTTTCTCTAATACATATTTATATAAATATGTATATATGAGCATATAATTTTTTTTTCTCTTTTTTTTTTCATTTCTTTCTTTATTCATTTAACAAGAATATCTTCTAAACCAAAATTAGTTACTTGACGTACCCTATATGATTTTGGGGTAGAAGAAGCGACTTTAACCAATCAACTTGGTTATTTTTCAAGATTCCATCAGGTCGATGGTCGAAAATTAGTGGGGCAAACTAGAAATTGAGTGGGGTAAACTAGAAATTTAGCGGGGCAAACATGAAATTGAGTGGGGCAAACATGAATTTGAGCGGGGCCAACAAGAAATTGAGCCGCTCAATTTCATGTTTGCCCCGCTGAATTTCTCGTTGGCTCCACTTAATTTCATGTTTGCCTCGCTTAATTTTATGTTTGTCCCGCTTAATTTCTAGTTTGCACCGCTCAATTTAATGTTTGCTCTGCTGAATTTCATGTTTGCCTCGCTCAATTTCATGTTTGCCCCGCTCAATTTCCAATTTGACCGTGAAGTGATTGAAATTGACCACGAAGTGAATGAAATGGATTTCCGACCATCAACCCGATGGAATCTTGGAAAATAACTAAGTTTGTTGGCTAAATTAGTTTCTCCTACCCCAAAATCGTATGTGGTACGTTAAGTAAATCATTTTAGTTTAAGAGATATGCTTGTTGAATAAATAGACAAAGAAATGAATTAAAAGAGAAAAAAATAATTTTATATGCTTATATATACATATTTATATAAATATGTATTAGAGAAAAATGTATGTAGAATAAATTAGTTCTCCATATAAATTTTTTTTTTTTTTTTAAAAATATGCATAGATAGCAACGGACTACAGTTATGGCTACGATTATAATTCGTAGCCATAAAGAAAACTACAGGATTTTTTAGGCAAATTCGCTGGACAGTTCTGGACCTTTTTCGATCATATCGAAAGACCTTCGATACATATCGAAGGGCATATCAAAAAAGTAGGGGCTACGGTTATGGCTACGGTTATAATCCGTAGCCAAAGAAAACCTTAGCCGTTGGCTCCTGTTTTTATTTTATTTTATTTTTGCTGTTGTAATCCTCACCGCCTTTTGTGGGTCCCATCATGAGGTCTGTGTTATATCCAAACCGTCCATCTATTTGGCGAGCTCATATTAAGGCTTGAGACGAAAAATAAGACAGATCTAACTATCAAGTGGACCACACTTGTAAAAGCGATGAGGGGGAATTGAACGTCTACCATTGAAACCCTTTTAGGGGTTACAGAAGTTTTGGATCCTTATGAAATTTGTTTTTACTCTTCATCCAGGCCTTTGTGACCTTATGAATAGATTAGATGGAAAATAAATGTTATGGTGAGCCCTACAAAATTTTTAACGGTGAAAATCAATTTTCCCACTGCTCTTTGTGGTGTGGTCCAGTTGATCTTTGGATAGATTTTTTTTTTTTTTTTGGATAATGCTCCGAAACGATCTTGAAATTTGGATGAACGTTGTGGATATAATAAATACATAGCTATGAGGCCATGTAACTTTGATCTCTTTTGAGCCGTTACAACTCTCAGTTGGAGGAGCGTCAGCGCTAGTCTTCTAAAGGAAGGGAGGGGTATTTTCATCCTCAAATTCACTGTCCGTCCGTGCATGTCTAAGTTCCCAAACTAAGTTTATATTGTTTCATAAAAACAACTGGATAAAAGGTGGCACAGTCCCAAATTTCTCGGGATTGAACGTCTACCTTAAAACCCTTGTGGGTTCCTGTGCGTTTTGGATCAATATGGTATTTATTTTTCCTATTCATCCAGGTCTGCACGACCTTATGTATATGATTGGATGAAAAATAAACATTATAGTAAGCCCTACAAATGTTTTAACAGTGAGGACTATTGTCCCATTGTTATTTGTTGTGTGCTTCACTTGAGCTTTGGAAATAACTCATTTTTGTCCTCGTTCTCTAAAATTTTATTTCCAAACGAATGAACCGTGTGAATATAATAAATACATCATTATGGGTCCCATGTAACTTTAATCTCCTTTGAATGGTTTGCACAACTTGAAGGTGTAGGACCCTCAGCTCTCCTATTCCAACGACACGTAACCACACCATCCAGGTCGCTGGATGTGTGGTACACCAGCCAATCCGCTTACCCTAAAAAAAGTGTCTCGATCGGACGCTGATTGCGTACTATCGTGGCCCGTCTCTAGCCACGAACGGTTCTGTGGGCAGCCCACTTGATGTATCTGTTTATCGATTCTTTCCATTAATTTTCTCGGATTATTTTAAAGCATAAACAAAAAAATAAGACGGATTAATCGTTCCGGTAAACCACACCACAAATGACTTTTGGATTTAATGCTACCCAAGCTTTTTATTTGGCGTGGTCTGTTCCAGCGTCGACTATACCTCATTTTTGTATGCCATCTTAAAATGATCTGAGAGATGGAATGAACGGTGTAGATAAACAATAAATAACAGTGGATCCTCCCACATAACTGACCAATAGGGGCCACCTGCGGGGTATGACGCAATCCGTGTCCGTCGGGACCATTCTATATATATATAAAAAAAAAATACCCCGCGCGCTGATTGAACGCACACCATTAAAAACTTTGTAGGCCCATGGTAATATTTATAAGCCATTTAATCTTTTGATTTGAAATTGGAGATATGAATTTGCTTAATTTTTTGGGCTCATTCTCTAAAATGAGCCGTAAAGACAGATGAACAGTGTTGATTTACAATACATACATCAAGGTAGGCCCCACGGTGGTAAGGGTCCTTACCCTTACCCGGGTGGTAGACTCCTTAGAGTTTCAACACCGGGTCAAGGGTTCGAGTACCCACAGTGGTGAAATCCCACAGTGTGTGAGTGTGTGGGGGTGTGTGTGCGTGTGTAAAAACAAAAAAAAAAAAAAACAACAAAAAAAAAAAGGTAGGCCCCACGGGCATTGAGGGACCTAGGAAGAAATGGATGGATGGCATGGATAAAACATATACATCATGTGTATCCCACATAGTACCGACCAGTAGACACCTGCCCAGTACCATGCAATCAGCGTGACAAAAAATTAGTGAATTTATTTTTTTTTATAATACAACCTCATTAACTATATTTACATCTAAGTACTTATTTAATTCTTCTTAAACAACCTCGTTTATTGTGGACTTTTTCATCATTTTAAGAAAAATCATGCTTTAAACCATAATTATTTGACAATAACTCAATTAATGAGGTAGCTTAATAAAAATTTAATTTTAAAAGATAACAAAATGTAAATACCATATTAAGTAGGTACTATTTTATAAAATTCCCTAATAAATTTGAGTTGTATAATTTTAGTTACTATCTAATTTATTCTTTCCTTTAGTTTAATTGCTTATTGGTGGCCATCAAATGTACTATTGAAGTGAATAATATGTGGGACTATGATTTCAATAGACGAATGGCCATCAATCCTAACAGGTTAGGATCATCCAAACTATATATTTTAATTGGGCCTATTACTCATCCTACCGGGTTACACATGATGAATGGGTTGGATGGATTATACATTTCATGGTGTGTTCTACATACATCTATGCTATGGTTAACCATTTGTTATCTATGGTGTGGCTCACCTGAACTGTTGACCGGACAGGGGTCCACGTCAGAACTACAAACTTGGAGTATATAGAGTGAAGCCTTGGGTTGTCAGTATGGACTCTAAAGTTGAAATTTCAATTCAACATTCTCTATTGAGTTGATTGTTTGATCCAGTTTGATCCAAATCATCCATCTGGTGGGCAGTACTAAGATGGCCCAATGCCTAATGTGGGCAAACTGATTGATGGGCATTCAATCAAAGGTTGTAAACAGAACTAACCAGCCATACATGCTCAACTAAAAGAAAAAAAAAAAAAAAAAAAGAGTCCACACGCACTAAGCAGTACTCTGATGATACAGCAATGCATCAAAGACATTATTCACGGAGGACTGGAGGAGGCAATGGACCACGTCTAGGCCAGGCCAGGCTAGTCGGGGGCCGGCCAGCCACGTAGGGTTGAAGGCTTTTTCACCGCATGCGCCTATAGCACAACATATCCAAGCTTTAGCTCAAAATTTTGGTTGGGCCCGGGCCCATCCTGGCTGAGCCCAAAAATTGATAAAATCCCCATTTCCCACTCGAATTTCCTACTGTATCCGCTCATTAAGTGGGCCACACAAGATTTCTTGAGAGATGACAAGATTTCTGTGTTCGGAAAATCTAGCCATCTGTTTGAAGTGATCACACGAGTGTCTTGCAAAGAAGATGCAGGCAAGATTCGAAGGGGAATTGATCCATTTGCAGGACAAGCTGACAGGAAGGAAATGGGTTGATGTACGCACTTGGTGTTTCATTGAGCCTGAACAGCTGTTAAGATGTTTTAAAGATTTTGGATGCAAAGGGAAGAAGGAATCAGTTGATGGAGATGTAGATGGGAATACTGAAGGCATTGGAGATCCCACAGTTCATACAAATCACAGCTGCTAAGCGAATCAAGGATAAGCTAAGCGGCCAATGTTTCATCCTCATCTTGGAAGATGTTTGGGAAAGATTCGACTTGCAAGAGATGGGAATTCCAGTCACAGCCCCTGCCACCACCAGTGGCAGCAAAGTCATGATCATGACCCAATCCCGTGAAATTTGTTCTGAAATGGGAGGGCAGCATCTTGTCATGCAACACCAGTTTCAAAGAATGGTGTCCGTCAACTAAGTGATTCTTCTCTGTTTAAACTACCTCTGCTAACTGATGTTATTCGTCTCTTCTTGAACTATTGTATTTCTCTCTTATTTGTGCTAAGGTGTGGTAGAAAGACTAGGATGTTCCATTGGAATGATTTAGTCTTACTAGCTTCGAATTATGAATTTCACAAAGAAATTGGATGTGTTGCTCTTTTGCATGTATTTAAGAAAAGTAAATAAGTACCAGATTTGTTTGGCAAATCATGCTTGCAGCAGTAAGGACTCAATTTTTCGTTTTTAACTTTGATTTTCCTGGTAGACTGGGTCCACTGGTCTTTCATGTTAGATGTTTTTGTTATGTGGCCTTGCTATTTTGTATGAATATGTTGGGTTTTTCAGGTTTCATTTATGGTCCCCTAATGTAGATGTAATTTTTTATGATATCAATGAAATTGTAAATGGTAGTGTGACTAGTGTCCCTACAATAATTTTTTTAAAAAAAAAAAAAAAAAAAAAAAAAGAAGAAGCATAAGCTAATGACATGAGCCCAACCCATGGATATAAGGCTGAAACTTGGGCCAGGCTCATCCCAATGCCGACTAGTCCAACCCAATTGTTCCATAGTGGGGATCTTTAATTCTTTATCAACACTCTTAATCACGTTTATCCAATCCAGAGAAACAGGCACTGTTGGATAAAAGTTTGGATTGCTGAGTTGAGGTAAGTCTGGAAATTGGGTCCCAGCACATGCCCAATTTTCAATCTTAATCAGTGAGCTATGGAATCCAGCTTTGGTAGGCTCACCAACCAAATGCAATTCCATCCCCACTAGTACCATGGGCTAAACACCCGCTTAGTATCTGCACTACAGCACCTAATCCTATGGGATTGTTGTTTGCATTGGATGAGAATGACAACTGGCTGAGTTTCCTATTAGTTTCTCAACTTGGTAGATGTGGAGCCCATGGTTAGTCTATCCAAGCCATTGATCTGTCATCTCCGATCATGGATGCACCATTCTCGATATATCCTCTCAATTGGTCAGCTCTAGCCTTTCCGTTCTTCGCATGTAAATATATGGTTAAAAGAAATGAATGAACAAACCACATTCACTGGAGGAAAGGCCAAAGATTTAATGGCTACAATCTTTCAATTTGATAGATTTTGGGGAATCATCCATCCATGATGAGGGCCAACAGATCAATGGCTTGGATACATCAACCATGAACCCCACACAATTTTTTCCAAACAGGGAACTCAGAATGCCCAAATTGCTTTTGATTATGAAAGAGACTCCTCTCTTTTACAGGACATTCCTTTCCCTCCCGTAGAAGCAAGCATTTGCCTTTCTCTTTTCATTTCCCTTTTATACAATCATCCACTTCTTCATCACACTTGCCTTCACATCTACCTCAGGCCCGCATATATAAACATATGCAGTATGAAGCTTTAGGGCTTACTCCACGACTTGATGCCTTGTTAATTTTATTTGAGTTGCTATTGGAAAGTCACTGAGGAGCCAAATTTCAGGTATTTATATCTATTGAAATTAATTTTCCTCTTTTCTCATGCTAAGATATTTTCTATCATAGCTGGTGTGAATCTCCGCCAACCATTCTTGGAAGGTGTGCAAGTAGGATGAGTTGCACGGGTTGAGGCCAGATCCTGAGCTGACCCGTTTAATTATAAACACTGATTACTTACAAGCACCTGCACTGCTACTCATGTATAGGACATTTTTAGCCATTGGATGCATTAAATATTCTTTTATTTTTTTCCTTCTCACCCAGTACGACCAGGTGTGGTGCAGACCCTATAGGTGATCAGCTCCTTTTGATAAGCATGTCTGAGTTTTAAACCTAGATCCCGTCTACAAGTGTATGGGTTTGATTTGGGTGAGGTCAATCTAATAAGTTGGGTGTGAAATGTTTGAATATAGGTTTATTAGAGTATTAAGATAATCCTACTAAAGTGGAATATTTTTTTTACTTGTTAAGAAGAGTATGTAATGTGATCTCTCTAAATTCCTACAAATCTCAAATCTTTTATATATATTTCAATAATCGTTAGTAAACTAAAGAAAATTTTACCAAATATTAACTGAAACAGTTACCTTAAATCAGTTTTCTCTGACTTCTGTTACTTTAAAGTATGATTTTTACTAAAATGATGAAACTGCCGACCAATTAATGCAGTTAATTAAAGAAGAATTAAATAGGTACTAAAATATAAATATTATTAATAAGGTGTTATTATAAAAGAAAGTGACTTTTATCTCAAAATTCCTATTTTTTTTTTTTAAAAAAAAAACAATAATTTTCTTACAAAATGCCTTTAAATTTTATATTTGGGTGTGGCCCACCTGACTAATAGATTGTCCTGATTTTTTGACCTGGGCCTAAATGGATTTTTGGCATCTAATAGTTTGAGTGGATGTCACATGATGATTATGGTGGACCTGTAAAAACTCATTGAATGGCATCTATATCCCAAATGTTTCCTTTAGTGTGGCTCATCTGAATCACAGGTTAACCTGATTTTTTCAGACTCAGGCCCAATGTTCAATTATACATCAAATGGTCAGATTGGATTTCCGGTACACAATGCAGTTTGGCTTGGGTGGGCGTCCTATAAGTTATCTTTTTTTTTTTTTTCCCCCAAAATACGGCTAAACGGATTACCTGCAGCACCCGCTGTATATATATCGGCATGGCACTATGTGGCCAAACTCTGTGGGGCCTAATACGCTGCATATGTTTTATCTACGCTATCTATTCATTTTTCTAATTTATTTTAGGGCATGCACCCAAAAATATTACAAATTTAAAGCTCTAAGTGGACCACACCACAAAAATAGTGGTGATTGAATGCTTACCATTGAAAACTTCCTAAGTGCTGAGTCAAGCTCACATTTGTGTTTTTCCCATCATCCATGTTTATGGGCCTTATGAATAGGCTAGATGGCAAATAAAACTTCAACCGTGGGCGTTCAACTCTATTGTTTTCAATGGCCCTTGGAAGGTTTCAACGGTGGGCATTCGACTCCAACTGTTTTCTGTGGTGTCATTCACTTGAACTTTGGATCTTTATCATTTTTGGGTCACACCTTAAATTGAGTTGGCAAAAGGGATGAATGGTGTGGATAAAACACATAGCCTTTGATTATTAGCAAGGCCCACCTTATGTATATGTGAAATCCATTCCGTCCGTCCGTTTTGAGATCTCATTTTACAACGTACTACAAAAAATGAGGCGAAAAAAAAAAAAAAAATATGGGTCATAAGAGAGGAAAAGTTGGGGAAAGAAATTTCTACCACCGAAACCTTCCTGATCTCCATCTTGATGTTTATATGTTATCCAAATATAACCTGATACAATGGTTTTATGGCCATAAGATTTCTTCAACAGTGCTTACTGAATGTTCGCTTTTTCCTCTCGCGTAGCCCACTTGAGTGTTATATACACCTAAATTTTTGCACCAAGTCCTTAAATGAGATCGAAAAATGGATGGACGGAGTGGATTTATCACAAATATCTCTATGGCCCTACTAAACATCGTTGTGCAATAACTTTATTCCTCCGCAGGATATCCGCGTCATTTTATTGGAAGCGTATCGTGCTTTCCCGTACTGAGTAAACTTTGTGAGTTCCACCATAATTTATGTATTTTATCTGCTCCATCCATCCATTTTACCAGATCATTTTAGGGTTTGAAACCAAAAATGAGGCATATCCACTATTCAAATGGACCACACCATGGGAAACAGTTGAATTGAATGTCTACAGTTGAAAAATGATTCAGAGCCACATAAGTTTTGGATCAAGCTAGCTTATATTTTTGTTTTCCCATCATCCATGTCTGCATGATCTTATGAACAAGTTGGATGACAAATAAACATCACTATGGGGCATAGAAAGATTTCAACGGTGGAAATTATTATCCCTACTGCTTCCAGTGGTATGATCCACTTGATCTTTGGATATGCTTTAATTTTGGGATAAACCCCTTAAATTATGGAAAAATGGATGGACAGCGTGGATAGACCACATATATTCAAGGTAGGCCCAACTGAGTTTACTCTGTAAGGTAAGACCCTAACTCATCCGATTTCCATTTTATCGACATTAGTCTTACGTCAGGAAAATTAGGCTGACTTGTTATTGAGATGGGACACACCAAAGAAAAGAGTTGGGAGAGTCGTCCACTTGAATTTCTATGGCCGATGATTATGTAAAATTCACTCCAATCATTAGATGCCACAGGGTCCAAAATTTTGGACGATCTGTGACTTAGGTGGGCCACACTGAGGTATGTAGTTTGGAGGATGGGCATTTCCCTCTACACTTTTTCTAATCATATGGTCCACTTAGTGGTTAGTTTTTAAGGCCAATTTTTAAATTTTGGTTGCATCTCTTGTAATCAAATTATATTTAAGAAACACATTACTCATGTAGTCCGGTCTTCCTCGTGCCAGCTATCTTCCGCATATGACAGGCTTTCGTTAAGTTAGACTTTTCACTTCGTATTAAGATTAGGGAAATGTTCTCGTAAATAAAAAAGGTCATAGGCAGTAGGAACGTAGCTATTGGTAGACCCAAGATGATGTACATATTTTATCCACACGGCCCATCCATTTCTCCATGTCATTTTATGGCATTAGCCAAAACATGAGGAAGATTCAAACTTATGTGAGCAACGCCGTTCAAACAATGGTGATTGAACGCCCACCATTAAAATCTTCCCAGGGCCCACTGTATTGCCCACCATAATATTTATTTTACAGTAAATCTGTTGATTAGGTCACACAGACCTGAACAAAGGGAAGAAACAAATATCAATTTGATCCAAAACTTTTGTAGCACATAGGAAGATTTTAATGGTGGGCGCCGTTCATCACCACTCCTTCCTGCGCTATGCTTCACTCGAGATTTTCATCTGCTTTATTTTTGGGCTCATATTATAAAATAATCTAGCAAAATGGATCCACGGCATGGATTAAGAACATACATTATAATGGGCCCATAGAACACCATATGCAATCCATATTAAAGTCCTGGTTGCGGATACGGGGTGTTTTGTAGCCTACGGGGTGCTCTGTTTTGAATGGGGTGTGTTCATCACCACTGTTTTCTGTGGTGTTGTCCACCCGTGATTTGGATCTATCTCATTTTTAGACTCATATACTATAAAATGATTTGGCAAATTAGATGAATGGCGTGCATTAAACCATATATCATAATGGCCCACATACAACCTATGATGTGGCCAACCATTTGTTACCTATGGTGTGACTCACCTGAATTGTTGACCGAACCAATTGTTTTTACCAAAACGTGGCCCCACGTCAGAACTACAGAATCCGAGCATATAGAGCGAAGCCTTGGGTTGTGAACATGGACAGTAAAAACTGAAATGCCAATTTAACATTCTCTGTTGAGGGGCTTGTTTGATCCAGTTTGATCCAAACCATCTATCTGGTGGGTAGTACTGAGATGGTGGGCTGTACCAAGATGACCCAACGCCTAATGTGGGCCAACTGATTGATGGGCATTCAATCTAAAGGTAAGCAGAACTAACCAGCCATATTTGAGAAACCGTAAAAAAAAAAAAAAAAAAAAAGTCCAAACGCACTGCTCCGATGATACAGCAATGCGTCCAAGATATTATTCACTGGGGAGGCAATGGGCCACGTTTGGGCCAGCCCAGGCTAGTCGTGGGCCCACTTAGGGTTGAAGGCTTGAGCATTGCATCGCATGCGCCTGACACAAGTACACAACAGGCCTAAGCTTTAGCCCAAAATTTTGGTTGGGCCCAGGCTCATCCTGGCTGAGCCCAAAAATTGATAAAATCTCCATTTCCCACTCGAATATCCTACTTTATCCATTCATCAAGTGAGCCACACATGACAAATAAGTAGACAAATCGATGGTCTACGTTCAAGATGCATGGATTGCCTAATCAAATGTTAGAGCAGCATATATCAGGTTATTGATGGATCCGTCTAAAATTACTTTTGAGCACAAACACAGCTTTGAAAATTGATGTAGGTGCATTGCCCGGCCCATTGCCACCCTTACTTATGAGACAAGGAATTCGAATTTTGCAGGAGAAATCTGGCGTCAGGCAATGGCAGCCTCTAAGGACAATAATGATCGATGACTCAGAGGAGGAGGAGAGGTTTTCAGCGCTCTGTCACAATGCATAAGGCAGCAGATATGGGATTGCTTGAGAGATGACAAGATTTCAGCGTTCTCAGTATGGGACAGCAGAGAGTGAAAATGGAGGAATTCAGAGAATCTAGCCATCTGTTTGAAGTAATCATACGAGTAAGAGCACCAGGTATCGAGAGTCTTGCAAAGAAGATGCAGGTGAGATTCGAAGTGGAATTGATCCATTTGCAGGATAAGCTGACAAGAAGGAAATCGGTTGATGTAGGTACTTGGCGTTTCATTAAGCCTAAACAGCAGTTAGAGCTTTTAAAGATGTTGGATGCAAAAAGGAGAAGGAAACGGTTGATGGAGTTGCAGATTGGAATCCAGATGGCATTGGAGAACCGACAGTCCATACAAATCTCCACAGCTGCTAAGCGAATCAAGGATAAGCTAAGCGGCCAAAGGTTCATCCTCATCTTGGAAGATGTTTGGGAAAGCTTTGACTTGCAAGAGATGGGAGTTCCAGTCACAGCCCTTGCCACCACCAGTGGCAGCAAAGTCATTATCGCGACTCAATCCCATGAAGTTTGTTCCCAAAATGCAACATCCATTTCAAAGAATGGTGTCCATCAACTAAGTGATTCTTCTCTACTTTAACTACCTCTACTTACTATGTTATTATTCTCTTCTTGAACTATTGTATTTCTCTTTTATTTGTGTTACGGTGTGCTAGAAACAATAGGGTGTTCCACTGGACTTAAATGATTTAGTCTTATTGGCTTTGAATTATGAATTTCACGAAGAAATTGGATGTGTTGCTCTTTTGCATGTATTAAGAAAGGTAAACAAGTATCAGATTTGTTTGGCAAATCATGCTTGCAGCAGTAAGCAGACCTCAATCTTTTTATTTTTCCTTTCATTTTCCTGATAGATTGGGTTCACCTGTCTTTCATGTTAGATGATTTTTGTCATGGGTCCTTGCTATTTTGTATGAATTTGTCGGGTTTTTCTGGTTTCATTTATGATCCCTTAGATGTAATTTTCTATTATATCAATGAAATTATAGATGGTAGTGTCCCAACAATTTAATTTAATTTATTATTATTATTATTATTTTTAAAAGCATAAGCTAATGAGCTTAGCCCAACCCATGAATTAGGGTGAAACTTCAAAGTGTCTTTATTTGTCAATATATGTGAGTGTTGAGTCTCTCAGTCCAAATGAGATCTTAGAAGAAGACATCAAGACTAAGCCTCAACAAAAGATGAATGTCATGATCAAGCTTAAACTAGTAATCCATAGTCTCATCATCTCACAAAAACCCTAGCAAGTATATGTCCCCATATAATTTTAACTTACCCCATAAAATGAATTAAAACATCTTCTGGTCTAGTTGGTTATATAATGCACAAAGAGTATAAATGGAAGAAAAAACAAAACCTGAAAAATCACAAGTTCTGGTTGAGTGCATCGAACTGCAATCAAGGAAATCTTCGATACATCAAATATCATTCCATATAATTGAATGATCGCCCATTTTATCTAGCAATAAAATGAAAGAAATGTTGGAAACTTCAATAGCATCGATCGTTGTTCAATATCATTGAAGCCATGCTTCGATAACATTAAATTGACTTCGATTATTTCACCCTTGGACATCTTCTAAATAAATTAAAAAATATTCTAAGTGCTCCTCAATGTTATTGAGAGAGTTATTGATATTATCGAAGTCTATTCGATAGAATCGAAACTTACTCAATTTTGTCTAGCAAGCTTTCAAAGAAAATCTATTTTCTCCGAGTTCATTGAAAACCATTCGATATTATCGAAATTCAAACTTTGATGGATCAAAGGACTCTCCGATAGAATCGAACAGAGGACAAAATTGTCCAACAACCTTTGTGTATTTTAACAAAAAAAAATCTTGATGCAATTGCGTGTCCCTCGATGAATCGAAGTGCATATTGGTATCATTGAAAAATGCTCGATTAAAAATAGTCAAAATCTATTTTACTCTCAAATGAATATATTGAATAGGGAGTCGATTCAACTGAAGATAACTTACCAAAAAATGAGTGACAGTTACCAGCTATAGAGGTCTATGGCTATAGCTTTAATATGTAGCCATATGGCTTTGGCTTTCTCCCATAGCTATAGGCTACACCGCACCAACACACTTTTATAAATTGAAGGTCTTGTCAGGGTCTCTATGGGGCCCATCGTAATGTATGCGTTTTATCTAAGCCGTCCATCTGTTTTGATATCCCAGTTAAGCATATGAGCCCGAAAAAGGAGGTAGATTGAAGCCTCAAGTGGACCACACACTAGTAAACATTGGAAATTATGTGCATATTGTTGAAAGTTATTTTGGAGTGGTGTGGTTGACTTAGGCTTCAATCTACCTCATTTTTCGTTTCATTTTCTATCTATAGTTTCCTAAACGAATGGACGGAGTGGATAAGACACATCCATCATGGTGGCCCCCACGAAGCCCCTGAGATCACCGTCTAAAATAATAGACGAAGCATAGGCTTGGAAGCGGATTGGCTGCTGTAGCACATACTGCGGATGTGATTTGGTGGGTTGACGTCACCAAGTTCTGTGGGTCCCATCATGAGGTATGAGTTATATCCAAACCGTCTGTCCACTTTTTGAGATCGTTGTAAGCTTGAAAAGAAAAATGATACAGATCCAAAAATCAAGTGGACCACGCCGTATAAATCAGTGGAGGATTGAACGCCTGCCATTGAAACCCTTTCAGCGGTCATAGAAATTTTGGATTAACATGATATTTGTTTTTTTCTTTTCATCCAGGTCCTTATGACCTTATGAATAGATTGGATGGAAAGTAAACGTTACGATGGGCCCTACGAATGTTTTAACGGTGGGAATCATTGTCCCCACCGCTATTTTTGGTGTGGTCCACTTGAGGCTTGAAAATTTCTCATTTTACATATCAATATCTAAAATGATATCTCCAGATTGATGAACGGTATAGATATGATAATATATCATTTTGGGGCCATTTATCTTTGATCTCCTCTGAACGGTATGTAACAATGGAGATTAACCACTAACGTTTATATCTGGTGTTGTCAACTTGGGATTTTTATATATATAATTTTTTGGTACATGCATTTGAATAGAATTTATAAATTAATGTATGGAGCGGATTAACTACATACATCACAGTGGGCCGCACATAGCCCCTGATAGGACCGTCCGTTTGTAGGTCTGCGCCGGGCCTAAACATTCGGCCGCCTAAACCCTCTCTCTCTCTCCGCTTCTCTCTCTCGCTCCGAAACAGAAAAACCCTCCCTCTTAATCTCCCCCTCCCTCTCTCGCGCTCCCTCGTCGTCGCCCTCTCCCTCTCCCTCTCTCAATCTCGCTGCCACGCTCCTTGTGGACGGAAGGTTTCTTCCTGTTAGGTAAAAACAGAAGGTTTCTTCCCATCTCGCTGCCACTCTCCTTGTGGACGGAAGGTTTCTTCCATGGTTGGATTGAAACGCAAAAATCTTCTTGATAAGACTAGTATAACCTTCCATTTGTGGCCATATGCGCTGGCTAGAGGGTAAATAAAATAACAGTCACCATTTAACTAAGAAAGTTTTTGGGGCATAACTTTTCTGTATGATGATATTCATTGTAGGATGAATCGATTCATACTGTAGATTTGAGTCCATACTCGTCTTTTGATTTTTAGGTTACAAATGGATTATTGCCACTACTAAAACTTTATCCAAGCAGAATCTTCCAAAATCACTAGGGAATTGTTTTGGATTTTTGAGTTTTTAATTCCGATTGCATAATCCAATGCAATCATTCCATTTACAGGTTAATTGTTTTGGATTTCCAGTGGAATATAGTAAGCTCACTCGGAGATTTGTTCTTTCACCCATTCGATTTCGTTTCACGCCCTGATTTGTTTAATTTGTAGAGTGAGTAATTTGGAGATGTTGGATTGGTTTTATTCTTCTTTTCAACTCATTTCCTTGAATTAAAAAAAATAATAATAATAAAAAAAAAAAAAAAAAAAAATTCTTACCTTGAATTTCTCAATCTTGATATCAGTAGACTAAGCATGAATAGGAGGAATCTTAGGACCCTAAAACTCGAGAAGCACTGCCAGTTCTAGGCCTTTTTGGTCAGCATACATGGGTTGATTTTCATAGAGTTCAAATGACTGGTTTTGGGTGTGGCCCTTGTGATGGATGGATAAAGATCAATAGTGTCCGAGGGCATTTCAACTAAATCTCAATTCCAAGAAGGTGGTATTTTATTACTTGGGTGGGGTTGATTTTTCTTCGTCATAAAGGTTCCTGGAAGCCCAAGGCACCAAAGTATAAAAGGTGCTTTGATATTTTGGCAACACATTGCTAAGCTCTAGCAAGAAGGGCATCTGAAAATGGCTGCATTAATTCTTTTAATGTTTTCTTGAGGTCTCATAGAAGACTAAGAGCTGTTAAAGTACATCTGCACATTCACATATCTTAATAGTTATATGAGAAAGATCAGGAAATTGGATTTCCATCGACATGGACGGTTTGCCGTTTACATTTGAAAATTGAGTTTGGTAGATATAGGACTTTAACTGGTAGTTAAAAACTAGGCTAAATCATGTTTTTATCTTACATAACTATCCGAAGTTGTTTAGGACTTGGATGCTTTCCTTTCAATAATACTTGCATTTCAATATTCCTACTTAGACTCTGCGATTGTTTGATGAATGATGGCTGGGTACCATCATCATCATCATCCTGAAGAGATCATGTGAATGGAAATCTGGGTTGAGCGCAATTGCCTAGCAGTATGATCTTAATGATTTCATCACCCGTTGATAGGTGAGACCTGGATCTTTTTTTTTGGCGCCCACAAGAAATCATGTACAACCATCTTTCAACAGAGTTACAGCTGGTTAGCTCCCACATTTCTGAGGGAAAACAAAAAAAAAACAAAAAAATGGGTTTTTTCTATTAAGTTTTCTATGATAATCTCCACTCTTCCATCAGACAATTGAATACATTGACTTACAGCTGATTGAATGATCGAGTGCCAATGAAAATCAATCACATTTCGTTGTTACTAATGTAGGTTCTTTTGATTTTTTGTTTTTTTTTTTTTAATTCCTACAAGAATCAGTGGTAATTCAACTGAGCTTCTCCCTTATATAAACCCAAATAACAGATTTTTTTTCTCTCTTCTCAATTACTTAGATCTAATACACGACTAAACCTACTGTTGTATGATAGCAAAAGAGCAGTCCTAATTGAGTGTATTAGACTGCTACATTCCCACTGCATAGTAGACTAGTACAGAAAGAATTCAAAGATTGAAAGTTAGACTTCTAATTCCATTGCATAAGTTGAGTATTTTGGCAGAAGGTTGTGATTCTTCCTATTTTCAAGGTATGGTCGTGCTTCCAAATGCTTTCTTCACATGTATGAAAACAAGGAGATGGACGTTTGAACTGGGGAACTGTCATTTTCTACCGAAAAAAAGAAGATCATTAGTTCACAAAGGATCCAAATTCTTATTGAAAGTTTCACATCTAAATTAATGGCGATGATTCTAAAATCCTATATGTTCGGCTATACTTAGTTGCATTTAGTGGTTTCAATGCAGCTTTCAACAACATTAACCCAACCTTACGGAATTATTTCACAATTCCCATTCTTGAAGATATATAGAACCTCAATATCTCGTCTCTTAAACCTGAAAGAGCAATTTTTCCAGGTTTCTCCCTCTCTCTCTTATTATTATTTTTTTTCCAAGTTGAAACTTACCTTCAAGTTCACTAATACATTCTCTTCAATAACCTTGAGATTTTCTGTTTGTCATAATTCCATATAGGTGAAGCTAACTAACTACATCTTTGTAATGGTACATTGGCTTTTGGTTCTACTATGGTTCATCTTCTTTTTCTACTTATTCACTTAAGGGGTGATTTATACATAAGAACAACAAAAGAGGTATTATATGCTTAAATTTTAGAGCTATCCAAAGTGTTTGAATTCAGAAATTTACTTATAGGTTGAAGATCTTTCCGTTTGTGAACAATGATCAGCTGCAGAGAGTGCGGAAGCCGAAGCATCTACCGGATTGATAAACATGCGCGAAAATGTGATTTGGGTACTGTAAATTTTAATCAGGCTCCAAATATTTAATGGTGAGCTTTTTTAAATCTATCATCCAGTAGAAAAACATATATGGAATCTATTATCCACCAACACAAATCACCTTACCTTGGTCTAAATTTAAAAGAGATTCTGGTTGCTGAGTAACTGGGCTAAACTTTGTAGAAATGGTTCTGCAGGTACACACCACTTAGCACAAGTGAATTGCTGAAATTTTTTGCAAAACAAAGCATTGATTCTTGTGAGTATGGAGGCACTTTGAGACCAGTTTGTTGCAGTCAAAACTATTTTATTTTCTTTATATTTGTTTTATTAGGTAGGCATCACAATATGCAACACTTCATTAGTATCAACATGTTGCTGATATTAGAAAGAGCACATTCCATTAGAA
The DNA here is from genome assembly GCA_030180095.1 of Magnolia changhungtana. Lineage (NCBI taxonomy): Eukaryota > Viridiplantae > Streptophyta > Magnoliopsida > Magnoliales > Magnoliaceae > Magnolia > Magnolia changhungtana. The sequence continues at coordinate 4,835,520 of JASAUF010000467.1, read as the reverse complement.
CTTTAAATCACAAGATGTTATCTCACTTTGAGAGCACATTCCATTAGAATCAACATGCCGATTTTATCTTCTCGATCATATGTTGGCACATTTGGGTTCACTACCGAAAAAATGAGCAAAGGCTGAGGGCAGATTTCTCTGAACATTCTGGATTAGAATTGATGCCTGTGGACTTCAGCATACACAGCTTTTTGTTGGGAGGGATGTGGTAAGTCTTGTTTCTACATATATCTCTCGATTGTTTCTACAAATAGCTTTATATCATGATCTAAATTAATGACAGTTTTTGTTTTATTTATTCTGCAATTCTGAGGCCTTTGAATTTACTGATTGTAAAGCTTGTGGGGGAGTTCCCTCCTGTTCCTCTTCTGAAGGCCTACTTGAAGGAATCAAAGAAGGTAGCCCAAGAGGTCCAGAAAAAGGGAAATGGCTCCCTTCAGGCACAGGTATTGCATAGTTCTTTCTAGGCCCATGTCATGTTTTTAAATTTAAGTGTACGTACTGAGATTGCACAACACCCTGGATGCATCTTCAACAGAATGAGGCCATTGCTAAAGAACTTGGTGCATTGAGAGCAATAATCAAATGCATTGAAGAGCACAATCTCCAATCTGAGTACTTGCCATATGGCCTTGAAAAGTGTATTGCTCAGTTGGAAAAACAGAAGGCAAACAGGAAGCAACTGGCTCCGACGATGCCAAAGACCCAGCAACACCAATGAACTCGCCTCTATCAATGGTATCTACCTTATATTTGCTGGATTCATCTTTATTGGTTAATTCAATTGATGAATTCATGACCCATTGTAATTGGTTGGAAATTCTACTTGTCTTTTTATGTTGAAATAAAAATTGTGGTGCTGATTCAATTGGGATTTTGGTCAATTTACTGGACTTGAAACTCAGCTGACTCCTAGTCATTGGTAACTCATTTATTGAGTGTGACTCGGTCCAGAGTCGATAATACTCATTGAATCGGTTGATTGATTCACTTGATCTGAGTAACTTGCTGTCCACAGCATAGCCCAAAAGGAAATTTTGATTTGGCCTGTTATATTTGACTCTGCAGGGAATGGAACTGCTTCTGGTGAGAAAGTTGTTGAAAGAGAAACTGAAGGTTCACCAAACTCGACATATTGCTTTCCATGTTGCACGTGTTACAGCTTATTGGGATGACATAGGTCTCACTGCGAATATAGTGGTCCAAGCAACGGATCTTTGGCAGGTAACCTTGTATACCCTAGTCAATACTATTCCAGGGACTCTTTCTAGCTCTCTTTGGAATTCATTGGTTCTTTGTTAAATGTCAGTGGATGAACTGGAATGTATGCATGTGCATCAATACATCTTACATTTATAGGTATGGGATCTAGATTTTGATTTTATGATAATACAAAAACATGTACATGTATGTTCCTTACATTTACTGGTATGTTTGATGCATCCTGTTTTCATTTATTTAGATATTAAAGTTACTTACAATGCATTGAAATTGAACATTCATGTTATTGAAATTCTCCACAGGTGAATGATTCACATATCCAATATGCAAACTGCTATAACCTGAACCAAATTTGAAGAAAAAAGTATTCATCAGTTTCAGTTTACTGTCCAGATCATCAATGTTATGACTCTATCCTGTCAGCATTGACTCGCATTTGCATACTGTGCTCCTTATTGCTTACTTTGCCGTACTGGTCATGATCGAAATTATAAGTTTATCTGTTATTTTGCCATTTTAATCTGTGAGTGTGAAATTTTATAATTTCAGTCCACATCCCCACTATTCTTCCATTTTAAATTTTCTGTGTGATTGAATTTCATAAGTTCAGACCATTTATCTGTTTCTTTTTTGCCATTTTGACATGTGTGGTATAATTTCTTATTTCCGTCCATCTCTCCAATTTTGCCATTTTGAGTATACAAGTATAATTGAATTTCTAGATTTCAGTTGAGTCTTCTATTTTTCTTATTGACATTTTTTATCATGTGGAACGCTTGTATTTCTTGATATCACTTATGGGTCAATGAACAGTTGAGAACCAACAGCTTCTTGCTAATTTTGCCATTGTTTTTGTGGCCATAATTGAATTTATTGATTTATGTGGTATGCTTGAATTTTATAATTTCGGTCCATTTCTTTGTTTTTTTTTTTTATAAAAATAATAATTCTATTGCCATATTTGCTAAGTGGGCATGGTATTTTTGCTTGATTTCAGTTCTTTTACACTGTTTTTTAATTTGCCTTTTCTTTTTCCTTTTCTATTACCTGGGCGTGATTGAGTTTATGCACTTCAGTTGAGTTCCCTGCTATTTTGCCATTTTACAGTGGTTAGGATGGGATTTTAGAATGTCACTTTACGTCTCTATTATTTTGACATTTTACTACTATTTTACCATTTTACTGTGGTTAGTTAGCCATCTATCCCGGTTGCTGGCGTTGCAATTGCTGGTGGTATTCAGACAGATGCAGCCATCAATCCCGGAAACAGGTATGTCTAGAAACTTCACTCTAATTTGTCATAATTTTGCTTCAAGGACATTGAGAATGAATGTATTAGTTTAGATGGGTCGATGAGTTTGTAAGCCATGGAGTCTTTATCTGTATTAGCTAGATGATTTGATCTATCGGGGCATATTTACTAGCATTATAATAATTGACACCATTATGATAATTTAACTAGTTTTTCTTTTTAAAAGGAATCAGCTACGGATATTAGCCGTAGCTTTTTGAAACCGTAGCTATTACATAGTTAACCCTATTGCTTCTGATCTCATTTTACTTTTAGCTACAAATATTATCCGTAGTTGTATGTACTTTCCCACGGAATATATGGCTACCGATTTGGCTTCTAGCTATTACTTCTCTAGCTACGAATATAATCCGTAGCTATATTTTCAAGACCTGTTCTCAGGCCATAACCGTAGCGATAGATATTTAGCTACGGCTTTTATCCGTATCCTTTTTCCTGTTTTCTGGTAATAATCGAAATTCAAATTTCGATAACATCGAACACCCTTTGATAGCATCAACGATTTCAAAATTCTACCCATTTTTTAACTATTGGGATTTTACTTTATAAATACACTAGTGTTGCTCTTGGTAAAATGAGCTAGAATCCAAGAAAGTTTGAGCCTGTTATTCCAAGATCTACATACTCTCTTACTCACTCTCTCTTTCCCATTAGAGTTCATCATTCAATATTTTGCTCGAGCATCAACTCATCATCTTAGAGAATTTCCAACTAACTATATATATCTTTGGAACTCCTTAATGCATAGCTTTTGGGAACCTTCTCTTTGTTCATTGAAGATCATATTATATATGTAGAGAAGAACTAAAATCCTAAACCTCACAACCTCCGAGCATTCATAAAAAGCATCAACAAGCAGGTTGCAGTTCAAAGGGAGCTGAAGACTCTTCATCATCATTGAAGATCTTCACATTGTGCGAGAATGAGACTCATCTGCTTATTTGTAAGTACTTAGAGACTAATGTGTATGAAACACTTTCCTTGTGTCGGATTGGGATTCAGAGTTTGAGTATCAAACTCGCCAAGTCCTAATTGTAGGCCTCTGATGAGAGAATACGTTGTGTCCTTGTGTGGGACATGTGTCCTTGTGTAGGAGGTATAGCCTTGCGTAGGTTGTGCCTTGTGTTGGCATGGGTTGCCTTGTATAGGCTCCCAGTGTTGTGTCCTTAGGTAGGACGAGTTGCCTTGTATAGGCATTTAAGAGAATCTTGTGTAGGTCCCTTAGTTAACCTTGTGTAGGCTATGAAGGTTTATGGTTAACCTGATTTAAAACCATTGGATAGTAAAATCCGGTACACTCTAGGAGAGAGTGCATCCACCGGGAGTGGAGTAAGCAAGTAGCCGAACCACTATACATGAATGTGTTTGGGATTGCTTTGAGTATATTTATTTAGTTATACTTATGTTTATCATATGATCACGATGATGCATGATTTAGTTACTATATAAGTGTTGATAGAAGTCACATCTCACACACAATATACACTATCCTTATAGACTTGGTTTTTATATACAAATCTTGTATAAGCCTATGTGAATTGGACCCTCTATTGGCTTGGAAGCTATAAAGTTACTTTGTCTTACTTTCTTTGTTTTTAAGTTAGGCATAGTTTGTTATTAATAGAAAACAAGTTTTGAAAAAGTCATATTCACCCCCCTCTAGGACATTTAGTCATACTTCATACTTTAAAACTTGGGCCAGGCTCATCCCAATCCCGACTGGTCGAACCCAATTCTTTATCAACTCTCTTAATCATGTTTATCCAATCCAGAGAAACAGGCACTGTTGGATAAAAGTTTGTGTTGCTGAGTTGAGATAGGTTTGGAAATTGGGTGTCCCAGCACATGCCCAATTTTCAATCTTAACCGGTGAGCTATGGAATTGGGCTTTGGTAGGCTCACCAGCCAAATACTCACCCCACCAAAGCCGACTCTTATACCAAGCTTGGAGATCTTGAGTGTGCTGGAAATTTCTACTACAAATACATTGCGAGGTTACAAACTGATGATCTACAAATACATTGCTGGAAAATTATACTTTTCACCACTCTTATTATATCTCATCTAACACAGAAGAAGAGTCAAGGGCCATTTTGGACGGTATCAAGGTATGTAAACAGTTTAATCTATTAAGTGTAAACATTGAAACAGATTCCCCAGTGGCAACAGAGGCCATTCTGAAACATCATAGCATCCCCTGGAAGATCTGGTATATTGTGGGCGATATCAAGAAGGCGCGTGAAAGCTTAAACTTCTCTATCTCACATGTTTATAGACAGAGCAATGCAGCGGCTGATACACTAGCTCGTCTATGAAGCAGTGGTGTGGTCGACTGAACATACACAAGGAGCAGTGATCTCCCTATGGAAGTTAGGGATCTCTTAGCTATGGATGGCGCAGGGCTGGGTGGCATTAGAAGCAAAGGCTGATCCAATTGGCTGGAAGCATGTCCGCTAAGGGCTGGGAAGTGTACAAGGCCCTCAGATTCTGATTATCTCTCCTACATTGCAGACGCATCTGAGCTCCCCTTGTGTAAGACCATCTGATGCAGGCTTAGAGGAATGAACTTATCTGCAGAGTATTGTATGTGCATGCCAGGGCTGCAGGTTAGTTATGTAAAATATAAATATGGATGAATGGGTCCAGTAGTTGCTGCCGTTACAAGTTTTCTGTTGGATGCAGCCTGTAGTCGAGCTCATCGCAGGCTAGGCTGTATGATGTATAAATGAAGTGGGTTTAGAGATAAGTTATTGTGGCCGTTTGTGAGGTGGTGGATGTCTGGCCTGCTTCGCAAGCTCAGAGTGGCCCTCATGCTTACTTCTCTCTTTCCAAATGTATATTGTGCCGTTAATTGAAGTCTCTCTGTGAGTGTCAGTGTCAGTGTGTGTGTGTGTGTGTGTGTGTGTGTGAGAGAGAGAGAGAGAGAGAGAGAGAGAGAGAGAGAGAGAGAGAGAGAGAGAGAGAGAGAGAGAGATGCAGAAGCTTCAGAGGTGACTAGGGAGTGTGTTGTATAGTGTGTTGGTGGGCAGGGGAAGGGTATGTGCATGAAATCGAGGTGTGTGTATTTGAGTGTTTTCTGTCTAAATGTAAATTGATGCAGCCGCTCCATGTGGGTTGTTGTTGCTAGTTGGTTCAGGTAGTGGTTGAAGACAGCTCTGTTCGGACGGGTTTTAGCTGATGTTGGTTGGAATGGGAAAGCTGTTCCTGCTAAAGTTTGAAGTGTGATTAGCTGCTTATGATTGCAGCTGCTTTGGTTGGATTTGGATGAATCTGGATTCAGGTTTTTAGCTGAATCATTTTCTCCTTAAATCCAGGATCTAGATGATGAAGTTTTAATGGAGAATCGGAGTTAGGATGTGCTCGGTGTCGCCAAGTTGGAGTAAGGCTGTAGTGGTTATTCTCAAAGTTGTATTCCGGCGAACCTGCTAGCAATTTTGGATGCTTCTAGGTCTGATCTTCTAAATTTCTCTGTTTGATCATTATACTCTGCTCCTGTTATTCTATGAGGGTGGTTGCTGTTGCTATGCATATTTGCTTCAGATGCTGTAGCTGCCCCTGGTCTTGCCTTACCGCTGTCTTGAAGACACTGCAATTTTGTCTGTGCCTCTGCCTGCAATTTTTGCAAAGCCATTATGTTGATTGGGAAGGAGGGCAGTAAAGTCTATTGGAAAGTCAATCTACCACAGGTGATACACAATTTCATATAGTGCCATGCAGCTGTTTGCTCATCAAATCTTACAAGTATTCCGTTTGTGATGTCCAAACATGTGATCTATCTTTTCCATATTGGTATATAGAAAATTTTCAGAGGAAAAAGATGGGGTGTTCTCTGTTGTTGGGTGACTGGAAGCAGGGGCTAGAGCTGGGATGAAATCCACTTGTCACATATCCTTTAGATATCTTGCGGCTAAGGCTGGCAGTTGAAACTCGATCCATAACGATGTCTGAGGGTTGCATTGAACATGCTAAGAGATGGCATTGCTTCCTTTTCAGTGGGTCTTGGACCTTCTCTTCTTGTAATTGCACTGCAACTTACATTTTTGTAAACTTCTGCATTTTCAACTTGTTAGCTTACCATTTCAGAAGTCCTTTTATATTTAGCAGGAAAAAATAAAAAATAAAAATCCTATCCATTCAGAATTTAATAACACCAAGTGTTACATGACCATTGCAACAAATATCACCGAGATCATGAAAATCTCGTGGAACATTAATCAAACAACATGTTAATATCTTGAGATTTTCAAAATCTGTCAGCATTTTAATTTTGCATAATTGTATCATGAAATTATATTGCTATATTAACACATAACATATCTAAAATTTTAAATAATCATTAAATACATACATATATAATAATTTTAAAATGATTTGTTAGTTTAACTTCTAACTTTCTAATTTTCAGCAAGATTTTCCCATGAGAATTCAAGTAAAAAAAGAGCTGAAAATTTCCCGGGAGCTTCCGGAACTGACAAATTGCCGAAAATGATTAGATAGTTTTTGAAGGTCAATAGATAAAGAATGATATCATCTATAAACCGCTACTTGTTAATCGATGAAGCTGGTTCTATTTGAAGGAAGCTTTCTCCACATTAGTTTGCAGTCTCGATTCAAGTGGGGACCACAACAGAAGAACCTCTGAAGGTCTTGAAAGAGCACAGCTTAACTCCCAGCAGAATTTGTATGTTATCTGGAGATGTTCTGTTGTCTTCTGGTTTTTTTTTTTTTTTTTCCGAATGTAATTCATAGAGTGACTCAAAATTAATCTTTAGAAAGTGTTAATGATGAAAAGGTTTAGAATATTCGTTTTTGTGGGATATGGAAATGTTCATTACTTGTAGCAGAACATCTAAACAATTGATCTTGTTCGATCTTTCTGTTAAAATCTTTAAGACGATGTTCGCAGGCAGCTTCTAACTAGCTTTGATATTTTCATGTTGGATCTGATTGCAACATGGACTAAAATATCCAAGCCTAAATTTATCAGTAAGAGATGCCACTATAACAGAGATGAGCGTGACAGAACATCTATTGTATCTATGATTGGGACCATTTGATTCACTGCAGATGGGCCATATCCCCAAGGCCAGATCACCAGCGGGGACAAGTGACATTTTGAGTTAAAAACTTGTATTTGATACCATTTTCAGCCATCTACAGGTCAAATATCAAGGTCCATCAGTGCTCGGTTGACACCACAGTGACATAACCTGTTCTCAGCAATTTCTCACCCCAGAAATTTCTCACGAGATTTCCAAATTTTGAGGGAATTATCTGGAAAATCAAGTGGAAATGGTTATACGAGGTTGGCCTCATTGGAAGTTCCCATGATGTCGAACTCTGAGGGACCCATCGTTATGTGTATTTGGACATCCACAACGTACATTTGGTGGGTCTCCTCTAGGTTATGAGATGTCGATCAACCATATTTGAAGCTTAGGTGGGCCAAACAATTTAAAACCATGTAAAATCATGCCCAAAACATTTAGAAGCACTTGGCAGGGCCCACTTGAGTTTTGGAATGGCCTGAAATTTGGTGCAACTCCTCATCCAAGTAGGACACACACAATGGACAGGTTGGATGTCTAGACTACATCTCCGTGGGCTCTATAAACAATTAGGAAGATTTCAATGGGTGAGCATCTACTCTCAATTGTTGTCTATGGTGTGTCTCACCTATTTCATAGATTGGCCTGATATTTAGGCCATGGCCCACCATGGAAATGTACGTCTAATTGATAGGGCTCACAAAGCATGATTTTATTACACTGGTTGTGGCTCATACAGTTAAGGACAGAACCCAAAAGAATGGTTTCTCTAACCTGTAGGTATCAGATAATATGATGAACAAGCAACCACAAGGGTGAGATTCGGAATGATGTACAAAGCACTGCTTTTTATAGAGTAGCCGCAGCCTTGCATTACAAAATCATAGGAAAAGGCTGGCAATCGCAGACCTAAGTGTAGAATTGGTTTCATGCTAACAAACAGAGGATTAGCAGTGTGACAAAAATCTATTATGTTGAATATCTTAGTATAATATTGTGGGAAATGAGATAAACAATATTACCGGGAGATTTTTAAAATATCAGTTGCTTTCTCAGCTTAATAATGTAAAAATTATCTGATTCTAGGAATTTTTATAGCAAAATTCCTCACAATTTGGGATTTTGCCGGATAATGTCCCTGTGAATTAAACGATGGAGAAGTGCTTTTTGAGTGGTGAAATTATTATAATGCCTCCCGTGCACTCTTTTCTTTATAAAGTGGTAAAGCCAAGAATTGTGGGGCCCACATGATATTTTCTATGATATTCAATCTGTTGAATTGGTGTAATCAGCTATGACGTTGAGAATAAAAAGTTTGGTAAATCTAAATGGAAGATGAGCCGGGCCACAAAAAGCAATATGCACCACTTAAAAACATCAAAATGCACTTGCAGCTTTTCTTGTGATTCAAAAAAAAAAAAAAAAAAAAACAAACATCAAAATGCACATGCAGCTTATTATCTTGTGATTCAATCAAAAAAAATTTTCATCCCTGTAATTATTATGCTGAGTAATCATTATAGTTGGTTGTAGATGTTTGACAGACTTAGGTGTCATATATACATACCAGATGGGCCACAAAATTTTCTAACTTCATTACTTTTAAAAGAAAAACACTATACGTGAGTACTTGGGTAATTTCCATTCTCCAAAAGCATGAACTTTCCCTTAAAAATGCCAAATTAGAACTAGTTTATGTTTAAAATTTTAAACTATTTTTTAATTTATAATAATATTTTTAGTTTTAGAAAAATTTTCCTAACAATATCTAGAGAAAACCTCGAAGTTCAAAAACCTCTTTAGAAATTCTAGAGGAAGTTCCCAAGAATGAGATTTGTCACTATGAAGAACTATAAATGGACGAGGGCCAATCTTAGATGCACGGGAGAGATGGTGACCATCTGCCATCCAAAATGAGAATTGCAAATGGTAAGGACGGGGATTCCCTGTGAAAGCCGATGGGAAGCTAGATGGGGCCACCATGATGTTTGTGAGAAATCCACCCATCCAACTGTTTTTTGCAGAACATGTTAAGACATGGGCCCAAAAATGATGCAAATCCAAAACTCAATCGGACTGCACCGCAGTATTGAATGTCCATTGTTGAAACATTCGTGGGGCCACAAAAGTTCTAGATCAGGCTCATTCAAGTAGGAATGATCCCACGGATGTTACGGATTACATATAAAATCATGTTGGACCCTAAGGATGTTTCAACAGTGGGCATTTACCTACCCACATTTTCTTATCATACGGCCCACTTGAGTTTTGGATTTGCATAATTTTTTGGGTCATGTCTTAACACGGTCTAGCAAAATGGATGGACGGAGTGAATTTCTCACAAATATCACGGCAGGCCCCACCAGCTTCCCTTGGAAGGAAGTTCCACATCCCAATGGTAATAGGTACGAGTTAGTTTCATCACATTATCTCATTATGTGAATGAACCATTCCTCTAAAATCCGAATGCATTGTTGTCAGATGTCTTTAATCCATCTGTAACTGAGTCTATCGATGGCATTGATAGACCACTCAATCCCATTGAGAATATGTTGATCCTATCTAAAGCCTACTTGATCCCATCGAGAAAAATCTATTTTTTTGGCCTTTGATCACTGGATAATTTTTTTGTCCAAATCGATCTGATCAAAGATGGCTTCGATCCCATTGATGGGTTGTCAACGGAATCGATTTGATCAGGGATTAAGGTTGGTAATCGGGGATTAGGGTTTTGAAAAACATGTTTAAGGCTTTTATGAGTAAAGAAAAATCAAAGGTAGGGTTTTTTTGTATAGTTTTCGGGGTTTATTCGCAGATCGATAATGTCTTTCATCTCTTATAACATTGATTATCATAGTAGATTCGTTGTCGCTTTGTGTTGTAACTTGTTCCCGTGAGGGTTTTTCCATGTGAAACCTCGTGTTTTCTGTGTGCTTTATTTATTTGATCTCTTATGGTTTGATTCAAACTCGAGGTTGCTTCCATGAGTCTCCTGAAAAAGTGGTATCATAGATAACATTTGGGTTTTGAGGGTTATTTATTTATTTATTTTTAATATGAAAATATGACTGCTTTTAAGGGATTTAATATTAAGTATGAAATGAAGAAATTCACCAGAAGAAATAAGCTTGAACTATTGAAGGTTAAGATGAGAAGCATCCTAATTCAGCAAGAATTGCAACACGCTCTCCTTGACAAGGCAAAACATCCTGCATTTATGACTGATGAAGAGTGTGATGAACTAAACTAGGGGGTTACAACCTTGATGTAATTGTATTTAGTGAACAATGTCCTGTATCAAAAGACCATTGCAGGGGTATGGACAAAACTGCATAGTTTGTATATGAAGAAATCCCTAGGTAGCCGTTTGTGTGTGTGTGTGTGTGTGTGTGTGTGTATTCATTTTTTGAAAGTGGACTCTTGCCACGGAAGTTTCAGGTGGGATCCAACAAAAAGACTGGACCACACCTATCATAAGCCACAAGCTATATTTTGGGCCTTATAACTTGAGGATGGAACTGAGAAAATTAAGAAGCAATTTTATAATCTTAAGATGACAGAGAGGTTTGACATTAATGAACATGAACACTTTTGGTAAATTTTTATATAAACTAACAAATGTGGATGTTAAGATCGAAGAGGAAGATCTTGCCTTGAATATTTTGAATTCGCTTCCACCATATTTCGTGGAAGAATATGGGAGACATGTTGATTCATGGATACCATCGATGTAGAGACTATCATCTCAACCTTTCATGAAAAGCAGTTAAGATAGAAGGACAATGATAGAGGTACCTCCATGGATGCATTGGTTATTAGGAGAATGAATACCGAAAGGGAGAAGTATAATTCTCAATTGCGATCCAAATTGAAAGGGAAGGATAAGAAGAAGTACTGGAATTGTGTAATGACATGGCATATGAAGGAGGACTACGGGAACCCTAAACCTCAAAAAGAAAAAAAATATAATCAGAGAATGTGCCAAAAGAGGCCAACACAATGCAATCATGCGAGGAGCTGGATGGAGGTGATGTCTTGATTGCATCCAAATTTGGTTAACTTAGTAATGAATGAATTTTGAATTTGGGGGCCTCATACCACATGTCTTCTCACACGGATTGGTTCACTACATATAATGAGTACAATTGTGGACATGTTTTTATGGGCAATGATAATGCCTGTAAAGTTATTAGAATCAGTTCAATGCGCATCAAAATACTCGATGGGGTGGACCATATTCTGAAAAATGTTCGACACGTTCTGGATCTCCGGAAGAATTTGATATCTTTGGGAGTTCTTAAGGCACTTGGTTGTAAGTTAACTGGTTATAATAGGATCTTTAAAGTTTCGAAATGGGCACTTATTATGATGAAAGCGCAACGTAACAGTAATCTATATAAGTTGATCAAAAATACTGAAATGACTGGAGCTACAGTGTTTGTAGAGAAATCTACATTGGGACAATTGTGGCATGCGCGGCTAGGCCATATGAGCGACCACGTTATGAAGGTACTTTCTAATCGTTGTTTGATTCTTATTTTTAAATATATTGAACTTAGTATATTGGAGCATTGTATATATCGTAAACATCTAAGGCACTTTTAAAATTGAAAAACATGTTTGTAAATGTGTGCTTAAGTATCTGCATTCAGATATATGGACCTGTCGCCGTTGATTCTGTTGAGAGGTCTTGTATTTTGTCTTATTCATGTATAACTACTCCAGGAAAGTATGAGTTTATTTTCTTAAAAATAAATTTGATATTTTTGCCACATTTAAAGTGTGGAAGGCGATGGTTGGAAAGCAGACAGGATGAAAACTGAAGGTATTAAGGGCTGATAATGACGGCGAATTCACTTCAAAGGAATTCAATCAGTTTTAGAAAGATGAGAGGATTGTGAGGCACAATACAGTGAGACACACTCCTAAGAAGAATGGAATGGTAGAGCGTATGAATCGGATTCTCTTAAAAAGAGTCAGAAGCTTGTTGAGTAGTGTTATATTGGGCAAGGACTTATGGATGAAGGCCGTTGACACCGCCTATAACCTAGTGAATCGATCCCCATCTATGTCGATATACTGAAAGATTCCTTAAGAAATGTGGGGTGGCTATGAGGTAGAATACTCACAGTTACGTGCATTTGGTTGTGACGTTTATTCTCATGTATCGTCAGTTGAGATAGATAAGCTAGATCAAAGGGCTAAGAAGTGTATTTTGTGGGATATAGTGATGGTGTGAAAGTGTATAGGTTGTACAACTGAGTCACACGGAAGATCATAATTAACAGAGATGTTATGTTCAATGAAGTTTTCTTATCCCACAAGGACAAATGTAAAGAACCGGAGAAATCAATGATCATTGATGTCGAGATTGAAAGCGTTGATACATAGGCAGAGGTACCAAAATAGGTGGAGCAAATGTCTCTTAGAATAAATCCGCTGAGAGATCACAGATTACCAATCTGATATATGGATTACTCGAATGTTGCATTTACCCTCATTACGGATGAGAGCGATCTATTTACCTTCCAAGAAGCATTAGATGGTTCTAATGCTGAGAAGTAGATAACGACCATATATGACAAGATGGATTTCCTTCATAAGAATGAGACATTGGATCTAGTGGAGCTTCCAGTGGGGCGTAAAATGATCGGTTATAAGCAGATTTACAAGAAGAAGTGGGATAGATACAAAGCAAGTTTAATTTGGTTACGAAAGGGTATACGCAAAAGGAGAATGTTGACTTCAGTGAAAGTTTTGCACCTGTAGTCAAGAAGGTGTCTATCATATTTGTATTGGAGATAATTGTTCAATACAATGCAGAATTAGAATAGATGGATGTGAGGACTGCTTTCCTACTTGGTGAGTTGGAGAAGCATATTTACATGAAGCAACCAGAAGGGTTCAAAGTGAAAGGGATACAAATAAATTTTGTAGGTTGAGGAGGTCTTTATATAACCTGAAATAGTCACTTAGGCAGTGGTATAAAAGATTTGTTACTTTCATGATAGATTAGCGATTTACCAGAAGTGAATATGATCATTGTATCTATTACAAGACATTAAATGATGGAAAGTTCATCGTACAGGTATTGTACGTAGATGACATGCTCATTGCCAGCCATAGAATATCTGATATCAAAATGTTGAAGACTTAGTTGTCAAAGACATTTAATATGAAGGATCTGGGGGCTGCAAAAAGATTCTCGCCATATATATTTACATAGAGAGACAAAGGATCAGGCTACGGTTATCATAGGTAGAATACCTTGAGAATGAATTTATTAAGTTCAGTATGGACATGACGAAATCGGTTAGCACATCCCATGGTGCTCACTTTAGGCTTTCTTATAAACAATGTCCTACTATAGATGGAGAAAATCCAATGATATCTCGTGTGCCCTATTCGAGCATTGTTGGTAGTCTGATGTATGCCATGGTCTCTATGAAACCTGATATTTCACATGTAGTAGGTGTTGTGAGCAGATATATGTCTAACCCCGACAAACAACACTAGGAGGTAGTCAAATGGTTACTTAAGTATTACAATAGACTGCGTCTTGACATATTTGAAAAGTCTGAGGATAAGTTGGTAGGCTACGACGATGCCGATTACACAAGTAATGTTCATAACAAGAGATGGACTTCCATTTACTCATTTGTACTAGTGAGGGTGGAGCGGTCAATTGAATGTCGAAGCTTCAGTCTGTAGTGATTCTTTCCACAATCGAAGCAGAGTATGTGACGGTTATGGAAGCATTCTAAGAAGGTGTTTGCGAGAGAGGGATAATAAATCAGTTGGGCTTCAGAAGAAATATGTGCCAATAAATTGTGACTGCGAAAGCATGATTAATTTGGTGAAGAACTCGGTTTACCATCCTTGTACTAAATATATTGATGTTTATCATCATTTTATCTGACATGTGTTTGAGGAAGGCGAAGTGACTCTTTAGAAGATCCACAAAAGCGTGAATCCAACAAACATATACATACAAAGGTGGTTCCTACAAAGAAGTTCAAGTTCTTGCGACTTCTCTCGGTTTCGCGAAGGCTTGATGAAGACGGAATGTGCACGAGAAGCAACGACAATATTGGAACTATGATGGAGGCAACTAGAGATGGAGCTTAGAGCTGTAGTTTGTCATTATTGAAGACATGATGGAGATTGTTATTAGATGTCTTCAATCTATCTGTAACTAGGTTTGTCGATGGCATCGACAGACCACTCGATCCCATCGAGAATCTGTCGATCCCTTTGAGAAAATTTTATTTTTGTGTCTTTGCTCGCTAGACAGTTTTTGGGTCCAAATCGATCTAATCGAAGATGGCTTTAATCCCATCAATGGGTCATCGATGGCACTCGATCTGATCGAAGCTATCATTAACCGACTTGCACAGTTTTGTGGAATTGCATGTTTTGTTTCCTAATTCGATTTTAATTTTATTTAAGGATTTGTAATCGAGGATTAGGGTTTTGAAAAACCTGTTTAAGGCTCTTGTGAGCAAAGAGAAATATCTATGCTAGGATTTTTTTGTAAGGTTTTTGAGGTTTATTCTCACATCGGTAGGCTCTTTCATCCTTTGTAACATTGATTATCATGGTGGATTATTTATCGCTTTGTGCTGTTGTTTTTTCCCGTAAAGAATTTTTCACGTAAAACTTTGTATTATCAGTGTGCTTGGTTTATTTGACCTCTTATTGTTTGATTCTAAATCAGGATTGCTTTTATGCATTCCCCCAACATGCACAGGACAATTATAATTCTCGGGTGCATCTAGGAGTCGATAGAGCTTTAATCTTATTGTTGTTTACACCCACAATAGAATGAAAAGAGGTCAAGTTCACTATTGGTTTCCGAGCTTGGTTGGTAAGTGTGGGGCCGTGGCTAGTCTATCTAAGCCATTGATATGACGTTCCCAATCATGTATGGACCATTCCCAGTATATCTTCTCAATTGGTCAACTCTAATCATCTCACTGTTAGCATGCAAATACATGGTTAAAGGAAATGAACAAACAAACCACATTCACAGGAGGAAACGCAAAAGATTTGATGGCAAGGATCTTCCACTTTGAAAGTTTTTGAGGGAATTTTCCATCCATGATAATGGCCAACAGATCAATGGCTTGG
The DNA here is from genome assembly GCA_030180095.1 of Magnolia changhungtana. Lineage (NCBI taxonomy): Eukaryota > Viridiplantae > Streptophyta > Magnoliopsida > Magnoliales > Magnoliaceae > Magnolia > Magnolia changhungtana. Next base: position 4,819,809 of record JASAUF010000467.1, on the reverse strand, counting down.
ATAGATCAACCATGAATCCCACGGCTATAAACTAATTCCGAACCAGGAACTCAGGCCTCAAATGAAACACACTCTGGCTTCTTCTACTGTTAAGAGTGCCATGATTGTTTTTGATTGTGAAAGATATTCCTCTCTTCCATAGGACATCCCTTTCTCTCTCATGGAAGGAAGCATCTACCTTTCTCTTTTACTTTCCGTTTCATGCAAGAAGGAAGCATCCACTTCTTCATCACACTTGCCTTCACATCTATCTCTGGGTAGCATATATAAACATATGCAGTATGAAGCTTTCGGGCTTATTGCAGCACTTAATGCCTTGTAAATTTTATTTGAGTTGCTACTGGAAAGTCACCAAATAGCCAAGTTTCAGGTATGTACATCTATTGAAAAATTCCTCTTTTCTCGTATTAAGAGATTTTTTTCACCATGCACCCTCATAAGGGTTGATGTGAGTTCCCGAGCCCAACCTGTTAATTATCAGAAATGATGATTTACAGGCACTCGCACTACTCATTATGGTATAGGATATTTTTAGCCATTGGATGCATTAAATTTATTTATTTTTTCCATCAGAGCCATTCAACGCATCCGATGACTGAAAACGCCCTGTACAACGACGTGTGGTGCAGTCCCCTGCCTGCAGATAAACAGTTCCCTTGGATAAGTGGATATGTGTTTCAGCCTCGGACCAATCCACCAGCGCATGAGTTGGATCTGGATTTGGTTCAAGTCCAAATAAGCTGGGTGTGAACAGTTTTGAGTATGGGTAGAATTTAGATAATTTTATTGAACTGAGATATTTTCTTATTATTTCTTAAAAAGAGAATCCGTTAAGATCTTTACGAATCTCTACGCATCTCCTATCTTTTATATGTGTTAATAAAATGAAGATATTTTTACAAACTAAAACCTTGTTAATATAATATTTACATCCCTATACCTTTTGAAATTAAGTTTTCATCGAGCCATTTCATTATTCTAGTTATTTGTGAAACGGTTACCTTACCTTAGTTTTCTCTAACTTCGCTTTGAAGTATGTTTTTTTTTTCTAAAATAACGAAAATGCAGGTAAATATCATAAATTGTGTTTTATTATAAAAGAAAATTCTAACAAAAAAAAAAAAAAAAAAAAAAAAAAAGAGGAGGAAGAGCATTCTCTTGACCCCTATTCAATGGTTCTAGAACTGAGGCTTCTGGTGAACCCACCATGATGTGCCGTCCATCCAATTCTCCATGACATTTTAGGCCATTATCCCAAAAATCAGATAGATCCAAATATCAGTTGGCACGCCATTGGAAACAATGGTGAATAAACACCTACCATTAACAACTTCCTAGGGCCCACTGTAATGTCTACTATAATGTTTATTTTCCATTCAACATATTGATTAGGTAACACAGACCTGGATGGAGGGTAGAAACAAATATCAGCTTGATCGGAAACTTTTTTAGCACAAAAAGTTTTTTAACGGCCAGTGTTCATCACCACTCTTTCCTACGGTACGGTGTGCTTAAGATGTAGATCTATCGTATTTTTGGGCCAGTGTTTTTTAACGGCCAGTGTTCATCACACACGTGCGCCACAGCACATGAAACAGTGTGATGGGAAAAGTCCACCATTGAAACTTTCTTGGAGTCGACCATGATGTTTATAGGCTATTTAAACCAGTCATACGGTAATTACCCTGAAATAAACTGTAGTCACAAATATCATCCGGACAAAACATATGTGGCCCTCATAAAGCGTACAATGGTCGACCCCACCTCTTTCACACAAATTTTGGATCTGCCCCATTTTTATGGTTTATCCTATTGCTGTCTTGCAAAACTGATGAACGGATTAGATTTATTACAGAGATTTCTGTAGACCCCACACAGCTTCCAAGTACGGACGCCCATTGCGTCCTACCCCCGGATCTGTGGGGCCCATTGTGATCTAAGTGTTTTATCCACGCCGTTCATAGTTTTTCTCAGATCATTTTAAGATATGATGCAAAAAATGAGACAGGTACATGTCTTAAGTGGACCACAAAATGGGGATTGAACGTCCACCATTAAAAACTTCTTGGGAGCTGGTGGAGAAGTTTCAGATCAAGCTGATATTTGTTTTTCCACTTAATCCACGTCTACATGACCTTATTAATAGATTGGATGGTAAAAAAACCATCACAGTGGCCCTTAGAAAGGTTTCAACGGTGGGTGTCATTATCACTGCAGCTTCCTTTGGTGTGGTCCACTGGAGATGTTTACCTGCTTCATTTTTATGTTAATACCTTAAAATGATCTGATAGAAGCAATGAACAGCGTGGATAAAGTACTTACATCAATGTGGGCCCCATGGAGCCCTGCCCGGACGGATTACCGTCCGAACGGGGGTCGAACGCAATCCGCATCCTCCAAGTACATGCAGTCTCTGGCCATGGCCAATCAGCTTCCGTCTTGTCGGTAGGCTAAGTTCGCGCGGATTTCCTGCCAAAGCCTTTCGCACCTTTCCCAGGAAGTTCCTCCGCGTGCTTAGTGAGGCCCACCAGGATATTTGTGAGAGATCCATCCATTTTGAGGTCTCGTTTTAAGACATGCGACCAAAAAGTGAGGATTTAGTGTGAATTGTTGAAATATTTTTGTGGCCATAAAATTTTTGTGTCAGGTGTATATATATATATATATATATATATATATATATATATATATATATATATATATACACACTTTATCCCAGTGTTAATGGACCTTATAAAGGGTTTGGATGGCATATAAACTTAAGGTGGAGCCCAAGAAGGTTTCAACGGTAGGAATTTCTTTCTCAAATTATCCTCTCGATGTGACACACTTGAGTTTTGGATCCACCTCATTTTGAATCGCATGCACTAAAATGAGATCTTAAAACATATAGACCAGTGGATTTCTAAGAAAACATCTCGGTGGGTCCCACCCAGCATCCTTGAGCAGGAACTTAGTCCATCTCAGGAAATCCACGTCCCCGTGCCTTCCATCCATGTTTTTGGGGCTTCTTTTAGGCAGATCCAAATCTCAGCTGGGCCATACCAGCTAAAAATACGACTCGTTAGTAAGGACACGGGACCTGGTTGAAAGGAAAAATCAAATATAAACTTGATACAAAACTTTTATAGCCAACGGTTAAGTTTTTTTACGGTGGGCATTCATCAATACTGTTTCATGCAGCCTGCTCTACCCGAGATTGGACGCGGATTAGATACTGAAAGGTTGAGTAGCGAGTCAACTACTAAAGTGACGTCACTAAGTTCTGTAGGCCCACTATGATGTAAGTGTTGTATCCACACCGTCCATCCATTTTGAGATATCATTTAAGGGCATGAGCGAACAAGGTAGATAAAAATTTGTAGTGGACCCCACTACAAAAACGGGGGGAGAGTGATTCCCACGGTTGAAACTATCCTAAGGCCCACCATAATGTTTATTTGAAATCTAACCTGTTCAAAAGTTAAAAAAGACATGAAAGAAGGGAAAACAGATATATCAGCATGATCTAAAACTTTTGTGGCATTTAGAAGTTTTAAATGGCGGGTGTCATTGTCCCACTGTTTTCTGTGCTGGGGTCCACTAGAGCTTTGGATTTAACACGTTTTTTTTTTTTTTTTTTGGATATTGCTCTAAAATGATCTCTCCAAGTGGATGGAAGGCGTGGATACAGAACACACATTATGGTGGGGCTCACAGAACTTGGTGATGTCACTTTAGTGGCGAGTCTCGCTACTCAACCTGTTAAGGGTGTGTTTGGCCGGGTGCTGGATATGGTATTAAGAGGTAATAGGGGGGTTATTGCGGACCATCTCATCCCGTTAGCTGTTTGGGATGGCGGGATGTATTTCATTCACCACGGGATGCGAGTTTTCACCGCTATGTGGGGCCCACCGAGATATCCACTCCCTCCATCATCTTCACTGGCCTACATTCGGCCATGACCTGTTTTGACCAGATATAAAACAGTGAGTGGGGCACACCACAAGAAGCACTGGAGATGCAAACCCATGGGACCCGCCTTTCGTGACGGTCCAAACACACCCCTGTATAGCCCATGGTGATATGGAGCGGGTTGTAGACAGTTACATGGCCAAGATGGATCAGAAAAGGCCTGGTCGACTACAGAAGTGATTCAGACCATCGGACCTTAAATCGGGCGTATCTTGCAATCCGGAATGAGTTATCTAACGTAAAGTATATCATTTTGGGGTAGAATGAGCTACTTTAGCCAACCAACCCTGCTATGCCGGGTTGCGTAACCCAGAATTGCAAAATACCCTTGGATTGACGGTCGTTTCCCTGTTTTAATTTCGTTTTTACTATAAATAGTAAGTTTTAGTTTGATTATAACTCTTCATCCGTCGGGCTTTAGGAGTTGCGACCAACGTGAAAAGAGCTTAGAATAATTAGGAGAACGGTTTGGTGAAGCCAAATAGGACACTTACTATTTTTGGACGAAAACCTTGCGTACTAGTAGACATCACGACCGTCTATAAATAGTAAGTTTACTAGTTATAGTAAGTCGCGAATTCTAGGAGTTTTAGTTGTAGTTTGATTCTGATTTCTTTCCCATTGCTTGGTACCCCTATTTAAAGGGTTGTGAACTCGTTTTTATGGATTCATTAATCAATTTCGAATTTATTAGAATTTATTTCTATTTCCTGCTTTCTTTCCTCGTGGATTTGAGAAGTCTCTGTGAGGAGTCCAGAGAAGTTCTGTGGATTCGGAATAGTTATCCTCTTGAGGAAGATGGTGCTCGACCTCACGTCCTACCTTGCGTCACATGGGCTATTGCAAACCCATGGGATCAACGGACAAACATTGACATCACCATCATTACCTTAAAATTGATCACATCCCTCCTAATATCATGGGTTTCGCCTAGCCAAACACGCCCTAAGTATCTAATCCGTGCCCCCTGAGATTTGGATATGCCTTGATTTTGGAGTAATGCTTTAAAATGATGTGGCAAACGCATTAAACCTATACATCAAGCACCCTCTGCGATCCGCATCAAAGTTAAAGGGTCGGACTTTTTGCCTTAGACGCGGATTGGGTACTAGGGTTTTGTAGGCCCACCTAGATGTATATGCTGTCAATCTATTTTACCGATTATTTTAGAGTATAAAGCAAAAGTAGAGAGATTTAAGGCTCAAGCGACCCACGTCATGGGAAGTAGTAATTGAATTGTTATTATTGAAAGATTCTTAGGGCTCACTGTGATTTTTATTTACCATCCAACCTGTTCACAAGGTCACGTTGACGACTTGAAGGGAAAACATAAATATCAGATTGATCCTAAACCTGTGGTCCTCAAGAAATTTTCAACGGTAGGATTTCAATCCCTACTTCTTCCTGTGGTGTGGTCCTCTAGATTCTTTGATCTACCTCCTTTCTTGGCTTATAGCTTAAAATGAACTATCAAAATGGATGGAGGGCGTGGATAAAGCATATATGTCACGGTGGGTCCCATGGATAGGAACGTCCATCTCTAGCTACTGGTGGGGTAGTTCCCAATCCACGTCCGGTGTCTTTGCCGCAGGTTAAATGTTTTCCAAATGACATGTGGCCTGATCTCAGCAGCATGGTGTGCTGACAATGAAGCCCACCTGATGTATGTATTGTATATCTACATCATCCGTTCATTTAGCCGGCTCTTTTTAATCATATCCAAATGGTTCATCCCTATTCTTGCCATTTCTCATGCATAAGATTACGGCACGTGGTGTAGCTAAAGATTTTGGAGAGACATGGAAAGGATTGTGTTGGTGGTACAATTGGAATCGACAATACACCTTAAATGCATTAAATGAGGTTATAATATTGTGACATGTCGATGGAAGCAGTTATAGGACAGGTAGAGTAGGAACATAGTATGCCACAAAGTATTGAATAATGATAACAACAGTTAAATATGAGAAGAATTTAGATGATCATGATAAAGTTATAAATAAAAGAAGAATGCAATAGGAAAATTCGTCTCGTGCTAACCCAACCAAACCTAAACATTATCTTTCAATTATCGGTCCTTTTTTACATTCCGTAGTGTAAATCACTTTATCTTTCTTGTCATGTCAATTACATTTCTAAGTGTAATTATTTACTTTCAGCTTGTTGTTTACGTTATGCATTGTAATATGTAGCATTAATCATGTACCTGATAATCTTAGCTGTAATTTAACTCCAAGCTCGCATGCTAGATTTAGTTCTTCATCAGGAGATGTGGTCCGCAGCTATCCTCTGTAATTGATTGTAAGAATTTCTTTACTCATTTTCATTTTATCTGTATTGAAAAGTCATTTTGTATGGAAGTAAAAAGTGTAACCCATCATTAAGGGACGAACCCTACCCTTTGAGTATCGCCTAATCCTTTTTATACATTGAGCGAGTGGTTGAATAGACGACTGATCTTATCATATCTTAGTCATACACTTCATGTCTACCTATCTCGATGCTTGGGGTTATAGTTGTTCTGTTTGAATTAAACCACAAATTCAATTCTAGAACTCCCGCATTCCAATTGCTAAAAACTAGCATCAAAAAGTTTTTAGTACACCCAGTGGGACCCTGTCTCTAATTTACTAGTGTGATATTTCCAATCAAAAATATAAATATAAGAGGTAATTGAATCGCCGTGGTCGAGTCCTCCACACCAACTACACCACCTCTAGTCGAGGATGTATCGGTTCAAGCAGCCCCTGAAGCATTAAATCTGAACAATAACCTAACACTCAATACTGCGAATCAAGAATTAGTATTAACCTCTCGGACTGTTATTCCGGACAAGATAGTGGTCGCGTTTCGAGATGTACAACTGAGTATTCAGCATGTTCAGGAATATGGAAGGGCTCGAGTTGAGCAATTATGTATACAAATTGAGAATACTAACAGATATATAGCTAGCCAAATTGAGGCCATGCATCGATTAATGATTATGATGGTTGAACGAATGTCGTCGACAATGCAATATAATGCCAAATGAAGTTTTATTGGTAACGAGGCTTAGCTGTCACCTATGCATGTCTCCTCTACAGAGGAATCCACCACCAATCGCAGTTCAAGAGATCCAAAATACTCCACCTCCCATTGAACTTAGATGACCAGAGTGAGAGGCTAGAAATTTCATATTTGAAAAACAGAATCAGGGTTTACCAGGATGATATAATCATCAACAATTTTTAGAAATCCTTTGCTCCAAGAGGGACTGAATCGATTGGGTCCCAATCCACCACCGGTCTTCGAACCTTAACGAGTGGACCAAATTATGCAAATTGTTCAGGAGGTTACAAGCCAAGTACTTAGCTGCAATACTATCCTGGTGTATCACAAACCCTATACCGATTGAATATATCGGCAACATCTATTGCTACAAAATTATCTACCAGATTTTGCCCCATTTTCAAGTGATCCTGGTTAGTCGACTATCAAACACGTCGGTCAATTCACTATACAGTGCAGAAAGTTAGCGGATGATCTGATTATCATAGGTTACAATTATTTGGTTATTCGCTAAGGGGCAACGAACTTTTATGTGATATTCAAATCTATTGGCAAATATCAACCACAGGTTATTGAAGTTTTCAGAGAAAGATAGAAATGCTATGTTTGATTGACACGAATCCATTCCCACCCAACCTTAAGGTCAATATATTTACTTAGAATTTGAGAAAGGCTAATCAATCATGGCCAAAGTTAATCTTAATCCAGTTAGCCAAGAAAGCATACAGTAAAGACCAACGCAATGGCGACATTGGTTCCTAGCATGAGTGTCACTCGGCCATAGTAAGCTGGATGTGGATCGCATCCGACCAAATCTGCATGGGGCCATTGTGATGTACACCGTCCAACACTTTTCTAAGATCATACGCATGGGGCCACTGTGATGTACACCGTCCATCACTTTTCTAAAATTGAGGCAGATCCAAAGTTACAGTGGACATGCATTTAATCCAATTTGCATTTAAGGCTTTTGTGCATTTAATGCCGCCCAAGTTTATTATTTGGTGTGGCCTAGTAGAGCATTAAATCTACCTCATTCTTAAGCTCATATCTACGTGATCTTAGAAAAGGAATTAATGACTTGATGAGCATATAAATCACTGTGGCCCTCACATAAATCTGGTCAAGCGCTTAAAGATCCAACCAGGACCAGGATCAGGATGCAATCCACGTCCCAACTAAACATTTCCATGGGCCCAATATGTTTTTAATGGCAGGGATTCAATCACCACTATTTCCTTCATGTAGTGTGATACAACTTTTTTGAATCAATTTCTATTTTGGAATAATGCACTGAAATAAGCTTTAAAAAAGAATGGACGACGTGGACGTAAGTTACATAAATCAAGGTAGGCCCCACAACGAGGGATCCCACCCACCTCGGTGGATCCGGCGTTCTACACGCATCGAAATCGGACTGCGTACTGAGTTACTCAGTACGCTCTTATCGTACTGAGTAAACTCTATTGGGCCCACCGTGAATGTATCTGGTCTATCCACACCGACCATCCGTTTTTCCATCTTATTTTAAGGGTTGATACAAACATTTAAGCATACCCAAAGATCAAGTGGACCATACCATAGGAAACAGTTGGAATAATGACTTACACCGTTGAAACCTTTCTAGGGCCTACAGTGATGTTTATTTCTCATAGAACCTGTTAATAAAATCAAACAGACTAAATTGTGGATGAAGGGAAAAAAAGTGAAAGCTTGATCTAAAACTTCTATGGCCCCAATAAATTTTCAACAGTACATGTTCAATTAACACGGTTTCCTATGGTGTGGTCCGCTTGAAGTTTGGATATATTTAATTTTTGGTTTCTAGTCTTAAAAATATCTGTTAAAATGGATGGACGGAGTGGACAAAATACATAAATCACGGTGGACCCCGCAGAGTTTACTTGGTACGCTTAGCGCACTGAACGCAATCCGCTTCCCGATCGATCCGTATTAAAGTAGTGGCTGATGTTCCGCACACCACCGACCTGGTTGGTGTGTGGGCGTTAGCAAGTTTTGTGGGTCCCATTATGAGGTATGTGTTATATCCAAACCGTCCATCCATTTGGCGAGCTGGTAGGAAGTCTTGACTCCAAAAACTAAGACATATCCAAAGATTAAGTGCACCACATTGTAAAAAGCAGTGGGAATTAAACGTCTACCATTGCAACCCTTTCGGTCACAAAAGTTTTGGATGAATATGATATTTGTTTTTTCCATTCATCCAGGTCATTGTAACCTTATCAAAAGATTTGATGGAAAATAAACGTTATGAAGGCCCTATGAATGTTTTAATGGTGAGATTCATCGTAGATTTTGCTATTTTTGTTGTCGTCCATTTCAGGTTTGGATACGACTCATTTCGGATTCATATTACAAAATGATCTCCCCAACTGGATGAACTTTTTGGATATAATAAATACATCATTGTGAGGCTCATGTAACTTTTAATATCCTTTCAACCGTTGGTAGAACTTGAGCTTGAAGAGCTTCGTGCTCGTCTTGGCACGACAGGTACCCACACCAGCCAGGTCACAAGTTTAAAACGGCATATACTAGGTTGGCTGTGGGTTGGGCTAAAATGACTTGAGCACAAACACAGCTTAGAAAATTGATGAGGTTTTGTGTTGCCCGGCTCATTGCCACCATTACTCACGAGACAAGGAATTCGAATTTTGCAGGAGAGACCCGGCGTAGGCAATGGCTGCTTCTAGGAACGATGATGATGGACGGCGCGAAGGAGGAAGAGGAGAGGTTGTGAGCCGTTTGTCACAACGCATGAGGCAACAAATATGGGAATGCTTGAGAGATGACAAGATTTCAGTATTCTCAGTATGGGGATGGGAGGGAGTAGGGAAGACACGGATCGTGAGACAGGTGGTTGCGGAAATGGAAGAATCTGGAGAATCTAGCCGTCTGTTTGATGTAATCATACGAGTAAGAGCACCAGGGATCGAGAGTCTTGGAGAAAAGATGCTGGAGAAATTCAGAGAAGAATTTGACCGTTTGCAGGACCAGATTAAAAGATACGGCAGAGTAATATTTAAGCTTGAAATTGAGCTTTATAAGAAGATACGGGTTTTAAAGATGTTGGATGCAAAGGGGAGAAGGAATCGATTAATGGAGGTGCAGATGGGAATCAAGAAGGCATTGGATATCCCAGAGTCCATACAATTCTCTACAGCTGCTAAGCGTATCAAGGATAAGTTAAGCGGCCAAAGGTTCCTCCTCATCTTTGAAGATGTTTGGGAAAGCTTTGACTTGCAAGAGATGGGAATTCCAATCACAGCCCCTGCCACCACCAGTGGTAGCAAAGTCGTCATCACCACTCAATCCCATGAAGTTTGTTCCAAAATGGGAGCCCAATTAAAAATCATGTTGGAGGAGTGGTCTAAAGAAGATGCATGGGATTTTTTACAGGAAGAGACAGCTGACGTAGCTGCCAGCATTGGTTTCTCATCTGGAGACATGGTCTTGAATTGCTTTTCTTACATCTCCTTGTTCTGTCGAGATGGATGCTCAATCGATCGAGATTCCTTGATAGAAGAGTATTGGAGGTCGGAGGGCTTTTTAGATGGGTCCTTTAATGAAGAGGAGAATAAAGAAGCAACTGTCAAGAAAATGGGGAATCTTCTGCTCAAAGAGCTGGCAGAGAGATGCATGGTGTTATTGTCCCCGGCGTCATCAAACCCTAATTACCTAACTCTCTTTCTAGAGCAGTCTTCAGAAAATTTAGCGCCGTGGGACTCTCATCCTAAGGAAGCCGAATTTAACGTCTGGCTACAAGAGCAATTTACAATGGAGGAATCTTCGGGAGGACCATATCATGTGGATATGAATTCTCATGTGGGACAAGTGATTGATTCTCAAAAGTTACTAAGGAAATACAACTTGGACGGGGAAGAATCATGCCAATGGATCTCATTATCCCACAATCAGGTAGAAACACTCCAATTCAGCTCTCCCAATTGCCCTCTTATGTCGACGTTGTTGCTCAATGATAACGATCGTTGCAAGAATTCCCAGACAATTTTTTCAAGAATATGACCAGACTCCGAGTCCTCAACCTTTCTTCTACAAGCATCACTTCCTTGCCATCGTCCATGTCCTGTCTTCATGAATTACGGTTATTGAAGCTTCGAAGCTGCTGCAAGCTAGAGGCTCTTCCAACTGCATTCTTAAAGGATATGCACAAGCTCGAGATCCTCGATCTCCATCAAACCCCCCTGACAAAGATGGTGGAAGTATCCTTCCACAACATGCATAGCCTCCGAAGTCTCGATATCTCCGGTGCCTGCAACCTCAGTTGGCTCTCACTCAAGGGTTGTCGTTCTCTATTGAGACTGGTCAGCCTAGATAAACTTTCAAAACTTGAGTCACTTGATCTTTCAGGCACGAGAATTGAAGAGCTTCCACACGAAATTTTCAATATTACTAACTTGCGGTGCTTGGACCTGTTGGGAATGGAGCATCTCAAGAGGGTTGACTGGAGAAAGATAGATAGGCTTCCAGAAAAATTAAATTGGGATCGATGGGGCTTGGACTTGCTGCGTGAACAGCTCCAAGACAGCGGCATATATCGCATCTCGGTCAGTGATGCTAGTGTTTTTGAGACTTTGGACCAAAGCTCAAATCTATGGAAATCCTTCTTTCTAAAATTTTATTTCTTGGTCTGTCCCTGCGAGGGAGGGCCCAAGGAAATATTTGCTTGTTTTAAAAGAAACCGATTTCTCTACCAGCATATTTATACTCGATTTGAGCAGTCTTTGAGTTATGAAAGACGGCTGGAGGTTTGTGGTGGTAAGAATTCCCTAGACGGTATTAGAGGATTGCTCTCGGTGATAGAATTCCTTCATTTGTATGGCAATGTGTTCGTTAAGGCATTGTCTAATCTAGGCATGAAGATGGACCACCTTAAAGAATGTTGGATTGAGAAATGCCATCAGTTGGAGTATCTGTTCGTAGGAGGGACGTACGATGATGCGGCAATCTGTTTAGAAAATCTAAGGGTGTCCGATCTTTCCAAATTAAGAAAAGTGTGCCGAGGGGAGTTAGGAAGAGGGAGCTTCGCATGTTTAAAGAATATATATTTGGAATGTTGCCCGAAGCTCATCAACTTCTTCTCTTCCAGTATTCGGTTACAGAATCTTGAATTACTTGAAATAAAATTCTGTTGTAGACTGGAGAATGTCTTTGAAGAAGACAGCGTGGCAGGGCAAAATGCATTTCCACAACTAGTCGATTTACGTCTTTGGGATCTACGCAAACTCAAAAGCATTTGCAGTGGGCACTTGCCGATGCTGAAGAAGTTGAAGATTCGAGAATGCCCTCTGCTGGAGAAGCTTCCTCTCCATAACACAAATGCTTCTACATCAGAAGTCGAGATCCAAGGTGAGCTGACATGGTGGGAAAGCATTAAATGGGAGGGCAACATCAAGCCAAGCAACATCCATTTCAAAGAATGGTGTCCATCAAGTGCGTGATTCTTCTCTGCTTAAACTCTCTCTCTTTTATTTGGAACTTCATTTTTTGCATCATGCACTAATATGCGCTTTCAATATGGATGGACGACGTGTATATAGTCACTACATCACAGTCACAGTCGGCACCACACTCCGGGGTCTCACCACTCCGGGTCTCACGCAATCCGCTCCCCCTTTGATGTCGGTTACCCATCATGCGACGCCCACCTTGGAAGTGGGTCGTCTATCATGTGTGGCCATCTTAATGTGGAATGCTCATCGTGCGGGCCAAATTTCAAAGTGGTTGTACATTATTTGGTGCTTGCATTATATATGGCTCATTCATCATTAGGGGCTGATCTTCAATGTCAACTGTCCTGATGTGGCCGAACTTGATATGGGTCATCCATCATGTGGGGTTCACCATCAATGTTATTATCCATCATGTGGGGCTCACCTTCGATCTCCACCGTCCATCATGTGGATCCCACCTTTGATGTGGACTATCCAAGTGTGGACCCTACCTTTGATCATGTGGATCATCCATCTGTGGTGCCTGCATTGGATATGAACCATTCATCATTAGAGGCCGACCTTTGATGCAGAATGCCCGTTATGTGGGCGCGCTTTGATATGGGTCACCTATCATGTGGCCCACCATTAATATTATATGTCTATCATGTGGACTTCATATTTAATATGGATCATTCATCATGTGGGCCTCACTATGAATCTAGGTAACCATCATGCAGGGCCAGTTTTTATATGGACTGTCCAATTCTGAGGAGTAGGTTCCTCAATCCCACACTGTGAGGCCCGCCTTTAAGGCTATAATAAGTTTTTAATGGTAAAAAACCACAGTTACCTGTGGTGTGGTTTACCTGAGATTTGGATTTGCTTTGTTTTTTGGAATGTGACATAAAATGATGTGTCGATCCGCCCAATCCATGCTGGAAGGGTAGTAGAAAAGTAAAAAGTTCAAAAACATAAAAATAAAAATAATCTGATGATGTTGATTAAAGTAACTTCAAAATATAACTTTTTCATTGCTACAAGAAAAAAAAAAAAAAAAAAAAAAAAAAAAAAAAAAAAAAAGAAAAAGGTTACTCGAGGTGATATCCAAACAGCCCTTCCTTGAGTCTTTAAAGATATATAGGTGACATAATTGGTACATATGAATTTAGGACAACCTAGCCTAAGCCAGCTTGAAAACTGATAGGGCAAGGTTTCAAGGCCATGCCTACCCCATGCGCTCATTTCCACCCTTACAAAGCAAGAAATTTGAATTTTGCAGAAAGAGATGGTGCGGAGTCAGCCTCCGAGGATGATGACGATCCGCGGATTAGAGGAGAGATTGTGAGCGCTTCCTCAGGACACATGAAGAGACAAATATCAGGTATCTACGTCAATTAATTTTTCTATCTTTTCACGAATTTAAAGATTTTCTATCTGGGTCGGCGTTAATTTCTGTACAGTATAGCGGTTCGGCTGGGATGCGGATTTCCTGCCAAAGCCTTTCCCACTAAGTTCCTGCGCTGGGAACCTAGGTGGGGCCCACCGTGATGTTTGTAAGAAATCTACCTCATTCATTCATTTTGCGAGATCATTTTAGGATATGAGGCAAGAAATGAGCCAGATCCAATACTCAAGTGTCTACCCCGTTCCACCACAGTCACTTTGAAAGGCTTTTACAGGAAATCCACCCCTGGATTGGATGGTGTATGGCACAAGAGCTAGTGTGGGTACATTTAGTGCGAAGAGGAGTGCTGCCACTCCTTGAGCTGCTCCGAGTAATACGAAGGTCACACAGACATGGATGAGAAGTAAAAACAAATATCATATTGATCCAAAACATAAGTGACCCCTTAAAGGTTTCAATGATCGACCTTCAATCCTTGAAAGCTTTTTGCAGTGTCGTCTACTTGATCTTTGGATCTATTTTATTTCTTGGTTCAAACCTTAAGACGAGCTCTCCAAATAAAAGGAGAGTTGGAATATAGCACAAACCTCATGATAGACCCACAGAGCTAGTTGACATCAACACACCAGCTTGGTGACATCAACACACCAGCGAGATGGATGGTGTGCGGTACACCAACCAATCTGCTTGCTTCCTTTCCAACGGATTCACCTCGGTGATATGTGGGCTCTAAAATGATGTATGTGTCTCATCTCTTCCTTTCATTCATTTTTTTCAGATAATTTTATGACATGAGCCTAAAACTTTGTTTTTTAATAAGTGTATGTGACCTAATCCACGGGCTGAATGTCAAATAAACATAATAGTGGGCCCTAGGAGGTTTTTAATGGTAGACATTCAATCATTGCTATTTTCCATGGTTTTTAATGTTTCAGATAAATCTACCCTATCCATATATTTTCCAACTCATTTTAAGACATGGCCCCCAAAATGAAGAAGATACAAATCTCAAGTAGGCCACATGAGCATGAAATATTGAGGATTGAATACCAATCATTGAAACATTGGTAGGCCACAGATTATTTGTGACAAATCCACTGGTCCATCTATTTTTTGAGCTAATTTTAGGGCATTGGGTACAAAATAGCTGCTTCTTGGCCAAAAAATGAGGCAATTTGAAGCTCAAATAAATCACACGACATGAAAATAGTGGGAAAGAATGACCAATATTAAAATATCTTCAGCCCATTGTGTGGGCCATTTTGAGCCTTGGATCTGCCTCATTTTTGGGAGCCATGGCCTTAAATGAGCTGAAAAAATAGATGGACGGAGTGGATTTCTCATAAACACAAAAGTGGGCCCAATGTACTGTCCGAGTGACGGTTGCACGGGAATCAGTCAATTACAACTTTATCAATGGGATCGTTGGACATTTAAGTCAGGGGCGAGGTTGGTGTACCATAGGTGGAGCCCAGTATTGTATTTGTGACAAATTCATTCCGTCTGTCAGATTTTTCGTCTTATTTTAGCTCATGAGTGCAAAAATAGGGCAGATAGAAAGCTCAAGTGGGCCACACGAACTAGAAATACTGGAGATTGAACAATGGCCATTGAACCGTTTCTAGTGCCACAGATTATTTGTGACAAATCTATCTTCTCCATCTGTTAAACCAACCCATTTTAGGGCATGGAAAAAAAATAAGACAGATTCGTAGTGCAAGTGGGCCACATGATAGGAAACAGTGAGAAAGAATGCCTACTATTGAAATATCATCGGCCATTTTGGCACCTAGTTTGAGGTTTAGATCTGCTTCATTTTTTGGATCGTAACCTTAAATAATCTAGAAAGATAGATGAACGAAATAGATTTCCCACAAACATGAAAGTTCACTCTACATAGGAGTGTACACGGGTCGATCCGAGTCGAACTGGGCTAAACCCGGCCAGGCCCGGTCACCAGCCAAACCCAGCCCGAACCCACCTCGACACGGTCATATGGCCAACATGTCCGGCCAACCCGCCTAAAGCAATTGACGAGTTCGGGCCAATTTCGGACCTTACATCAAGTTCATGGGAATGAATTTGGCAGGTAAAGGGAAAAGCCGGTAAGGGATTGGTAGGGTTTTGAAATATATATATATATATATATATATATATGAAAACGCTCACCTGCGAACCAGTTCGTATGTACTACGTACGAACTTTTTTGAGAACCCATCATACGTGATGTGGATCCAAAATCTGAACCGTTCATGTGAAGCAGCACCTCGTGAAACCCCCTGAGCCCAAGTTTTACTTTGATCTAAAACTTTAATGGGCCAAGAAAAATGAAAACAGTTTCCTCCCTTGATTTGCATTTCTCTTTGCTATGGCCCACCGGAATTTTAGATCGAGGTGAAAATTTGTCATATACGGTTTCATGGGATTCCGCATCACATGGACCGTTCAGATTAGACACCCATGACACGTGTGCAAAGGTGCGCACGTGGGTAGGTGCGCAGGGGAGCATGACTCTCTCTCTCTCATATATACACACACACACACACACACACACACACACACACACACACACCACTTGACCGAGTCGGGCCAGATATAGTCGAGTTTCGGGCCGAGTCGGGCCGAACTGGAACATATCCAAACTTGGCCCGAACTCAGTTTCAGGCCAAAGAAAATGGCTGTCCTCGACCCGAACTCGCCTCGGCCTGGGTTGAAGTCGAGCGAGTTAACTAGGCTAGCCCAGTTCGTGTACAACCCTAGCTCCACATATGGTCAGGGTGATTGTTGGCACCACTTGCTGGAGCTTGATTGGTGTGCTACACACCACCGATCCAGCTGGTGTCTATACGTGTTGTGCGAAGACGAGCACCGACATTCCTGGAGCTCTACGAACGGTTGAGATTAAAGTTATTTGAGCCCCATGATGATGTATTTATTATATCCACACCGTTCATCCATTCGGCGAGATCAATTTAGAACATGATCCCAAAAATGAGTTATATCGAAAGCTTAAGTTGACCACACCATAAATAGCAGTGGGAGTGATTCTCATCGGGCCCACATAATGTTTATCTTCCATCCAATCGATTCATAAGGTCCCAAGGACATGGATGAAGAGGAGAAACAAATATCATATTAATTCAAAACTTTTGTAACCCTAAAAGGTTTTCAATGGTAGCCGTTCAATCCCCACTACTTTTTGCATTGTGGTTCACTTGATCTTTGGATAAGTCTTTCTTTCTGGCTCATATTAAAACGAACTCGCCAAATGGATGTATGATTTGGATATGACACATACTTGATGGTGGGACCCACGAAACTTGGTGACGTCAATACACCAGAAAGTTCAGTGGTGTGTGGTACACCAGCTAATCCGCTTCCTGCGGACGCGGATTGCGTCCTACCCCTCTGGACCGTAATCCGTCCAGGCAGGGCTCTGTGGGGCCCACCGTGATGTTAGTATTTTATCTACGCCGTTCATCATTTTTCTCATATCATTTTAAAATAAAATCCAAAAAATGAGGTAGGTACAGGCTTAAGTGGACCACAAAGTGGGGATTGAACGTCCACCATTAAAAACTAACTGGAGAAGTTTGGGATCAAGCTGATATATATTTTTTTCGCTTCATCCACGTCTACGTGGCCTTATTTAAAGTTTGGATGGTAAAAAAAACATAACGGTGGCCATTAGAAATGTTTCAATCGGTGGGTGTCATTATCACTGTAGCTTCCTTTGCTGTGGTCAACTGGAGGTGTGAACCTACTTCATTTTAAACATAGACCTTAAAATGATCCGAGAATAACGATGAACGGCGTGGATAAACCACTTACATCACGTTGGGCCCCACAGAGCCCTGCCCGGATGGAGTAGGACGCAATCCGCGTCGCGCTTTCTGCCACCACAATGAATCCAACGCATTGAGGAGAGGAGATGGCAAGTGCGGTAAATCAAGGGCAGTTTTGTCGATACGAAAATACAAAAGCTGATTCATACATATAATTAATAGCAGGCGGTTTAATGTCTAACCGTTGAAAATATAGCCGGTTTTTGGAAATACATTAAAAGTGGGAGGTGTTCCGTTCATAGCTGAAAAGCAAGCTGACATATGAAAAAAATCTATTTAAAAAAAAAAAAAAAAGTTAGTTGTGGCCTTTCCACTCCCTAGGCTTAGCATATCATGTGACTATATATATATATATATATATATATATATATATATATATATATATATATATATATATATATATATATATAGGTGATATAAGGAAACTTATGAAGTCAGGTCAGGTCGGGATGGATCGGTCTAAAATGACTTTAGCCCAAGCCGGCTTGAGAATTGATCCCTCCCCCATTTCCACCCTCATGAAACATGGAATTCAAATTTTGCAGAAAGGAATCGTTCGGAGGCGATGGCAGACTCCAGGGATGATGATGATCGACGGCTCAGAGGAGGAGGAGAGATTGTGAGCGATTGGTCACGATGCATGAGGCAACAGATTTGGGATTGCTTGAGAGATGAAAAGATTTCAGTGTTCTCAGTGTGGGGATGGCAGGGAGTGGGGAAGACAAGGATCATGAGACAAGTGGTTGCAGCGGTGGAGGAATCCAGAGAATCTAGCCGTTTGTTTGATGTGATCATCCGAGTAAGAGCACCGGGGGTCGAGAGTCTTGCAGAGAAGATGCAAGCGAGCATCAGAGGAGAATTGGACAATTTGTCGAGTTTAAGGAGACGACTTTTAATGGCGTTGGATGCAAAGGGAAGAAGGAATCGGTTGATGGAGGTACAGATGGGAATCAAGGAGGCGTTGGAGATCCCAAAGTCCATGCACTTCTCTGCAGCTGCTAAACTAATCTCGGCTAATCTAAGCGGCCAGCGTTTCCTCCTCATCTTGGAAGATGTTTGGGAAAGCATCAACTTGGAAGAGATGGGAGTTCCAGTCATGGCCCCTGCCAGCGGCAGCAAACTCGCCATCACGACTCGATCCCATGAAGTTTGTAAGGAAATGGGAGCGCAAGTAAACATCACCTTGGAGGAGTGGTCTAAAGAAGACGCCTGGGATTTTTTAAAGGAAGAGGCAGCCGATGTGGCCACCAGCATTGGTTTCTCAACAACCGGAGACATGGTCTTGAAATGCTTCTCTTACGTCTCCTTGTTCTGTCGAAACGGATGCTCCATTGATGGGGATTCCTTGATAGATGAATATTGGAGGTCGGAGGGCTTTTTAAATGGATCCTTCAATGAGGAGGAGAATAAAGATGTGGCTTTCAAGAGACTTGGGAATGTACTGCTCAAAGAGCTCGCAGAGAGATGCATGGTGCTACTGTCTCTGATGTCATCAAACCCAGATTACCTACACTCTTATCTAAACAAGTATGGAAAATATTTAGATAGCATGTCAAAATTTCAAACTACTGAAGATGGATTTATGGATTGGCTACAAGAGCAATTTACAATGGGGGAATCTTCGGGAGGACGCTATCACGTGGATATGAATTCTCATGTGAGGCAAGTGATTGATTCTCAGACGTTCCTAGTGAAATACAACTTAGACGGGGAGGAAGCATGCCAATGGATCTCATTATCCCACAATGAGGTAGAAACATTTCAATTCAGCTCTCCAAACTGCTCTCTTCTCTCGACGTTGTTGCTCAATGACAACGATCGCTTGCAAGAAATCCCAGACGGTTTTTTCAAGAACATGACCAGACTCCGAGTCCTTGACCTTTCTTCTACAAGCATCTCTTCCCTGCCATCGTCCATGTCCGGCCTTCACGAATTACGGTTGTTGAAGCTTCAAAGCTGCCGCAAGCTAGAGGCTCTTCCTGCATTCTTTAAGGATATGCAGAAGCTCGAGATCCTTGATCTCCATCAAACTCCCTTGACGAAGACGATGGAGGTATCCTTCCACAACATGCAAAGCCTCCGATGTCTCGACATATCGGGTGCCTGCACCCTCAAAAGGCTCTCACTCAAGGGTTGTCATTCTCTACTAACAGTGGTTAGTCTAGAGAAACTTTCAAAACTTGAGGCACTTGATCTTTCAGGCACGAAAATGGAAGAGCTCCCGGATGAGATTTTCAATCTGACTAGCATGCGGTGCCTGGATCTGTTGGGAATGGAGCATCTGAAGACGATTGACTGGAGAAATATACATCGCCTTCCAGAAAAATTAAATTGGGATCGTTGTGGCTTGGACTTGATGCATGAACCGCACCAAGACAGCAGCAGACGTCGCATCTCGGTCAGTGATGCTAGTGTTTTCAAGTCTTTGGGCAAAAAATCGAGACGCTGGAAATCTTACTTTCTAAAATTTCATTTCTTGGTCTGTCCCTGCAAAGGAGGCCGCAAGGATATATATGCTCATTTAAAAAGAAACCGATTTCTCTACCGGCGTATTTATTCTCGATTTGAGCCGTCTTTGAGTTATGAAAGACTTCTGGAGGTTTGCGGGGGTAAGAATTCCCTGGACGGTGTTATAGGGGTTCTCTCGGTGACAGAATTCTTTCATTTGTATGGCAATGCATTCGTTAAGGCACTGTCCGATCTCGGCATGAAGATGGACAACCTTAAAGAATGTTGGATTGAGAAATGCCATCAATTGGAGTATCTGGTTGTCGGAAGAACGGCAGACGTTGATGCAGTGGTCTGTTTAGAGAATCTAAGGTTGTCCGATCTTGCCAAATTAAGAACAGTGTGCCGGGGGGAGTTGGGAAGAGGGAGCTTCGCATGTCTAAAGAATATATATTTGGAATGTTGCCCGAAGCTCATCTACTTCTTCTCTTCAAGCGTTCCGTTACAAAATCTCAAATTACTTGAAATAAAATTCTGTTGTAGACTGGAGAAGGTTTTTGAAGAAGACAATGTGGCAGGGCAAAATGCATTTCCACAGCTAGTTGATTTACGTCTTTGGGAGCTACGCAAACTAAAAAGCATTTGTGGTGGGCACTTGCCGATGCTGAAGAAGTTGAAGATTCGAGGATGCCCGATGTTGGAGAAGCTTCCTTTCAATAACACAAATGATTATACAACAGAAGTCGAGATCCAAGGTGAGATGAAATGGTGGGAAAGCATAAAATGGGAGGGCAGCATCAAGCCACGCAACATCCATTTCAAAGAAAGGCGTCCATAACCAAGTGATTCTTCTCTGCTTAAACACCCATTGTTTACTATGTTATTCTTCTCTTCTTGAACTATTCTAATTCTCTTCAATTATTTCTGTTATGATGTTGTGGAAAGAAGAGGGTGTTCCATTGGACTTAAATGATTTAATCTTAGTGGCTTCAAATTATAAATTTCGGTAAGAAATTGGATGCATTACTTGGTAAATCATACTTCAGCGGTAAGCGAAACTCAGTTTTTCTATTTTTCTGTTATATCAATAAAATTACATACGGCAGTGCCCCGACAATTTAAATTAAGAAAAAAAAAAAATAAATAAAAAATACAAGGCATAAGCTAATCACCTCAGCCCAACCAATGGATAAGTCTGAAACTTGGGCCAGGCTCATCCCAATCCCGATTTATCCAACTCAATTGTTCCATGTTGGGGATGTTTAATTCTTTATAATATCAATGCTATTAATCATGTTTATCCAATCCAGAGAAACAGGCACGGTTGGATAATAGTTTGGGCTGGGTTATGGGAAAATGCGTTGGCTGAGTTGAGGTAGGTCTGGAAATCGGGTCCCATCACATGGCCGATTTGTAGTCTTAAACAGGGAGTCATTGAAATACCCTTGGTATTTTCTACTTTTGGAAATAGTTTGCTATAGATATCTCACATTTTAATTTGGGATTTTTATCACAAATTAGGATTTACCAAATAATGCCCTTACCAACCAAAATGACAATCCTTTTTTTAGCACTGAAATTACCATAATGCCCAAGGTGCACTTGTTTATTTTGAAAGTGAGAAAGTAGACATTCATGGGGCCCATTACATATTTTTATAATATTCAAGCTGTCCAATGGATATAATTCCGTATGATGTGGAGAAGAACAAAAAATTTGATCAATCCAAAAGGATGACGAGAAACACCAAAAAAAAATAATATACACCTCTTTAAAACATCAAATTATAAGTGAAGCGCATGGGGTGATTCTACCAGAAAGATTATTATTATTATTATTATTATTATTATTATTTATCATTCTGATTATTATATTTGGTTGCTAATGTCATACACAAACTGTGTGGGCTGCTGCAATTTTTTTGACTTCATTACTTAATTTCTAAAGAAAAAAAATACATGAGGGTACTTCGGTCATTTTCCTTCTCAAAAAGCGTGAATTTAACTGGTTCATTATTTAAATTCTAAAAAATTTATTAATTTATAATAAAAAATTGTTTTTAGTGAGATTTTCCGTACACTATCCTGAGAAATTAGGGAGAGAATGAGATTTGTCACTACAAAGACCTATAAATAGCTAACGGCCAATCTTAGATGCACCGAAAATATGGTGACCGTCTGCCATCCAAAATGAGGATTGTAATCGAAACAGTTAGGAGCTACTTTCATCCCACTGTGTGGGAGGAACCATTTCTCTGAAATCCAAATGCACAAGACAGTTATTTTCCAGATGCGTGCATACGGGTCGCTAGAGCTTTGAATCTATCAGCACTAAAGCATCCAATCACTACAAGAAAGTAGGCCTTGAGAATCAGAAGGAGAATTGGACAATTTGTCGAGTTTAAGGAGGCGACTTGTGTGGCGTTGGATGCAGTGAATCCCTATCGTTGTTTACACTAATAGAAGGAAAAGAAGCGGAGTTCCCTGTTGGTTTCGGAAGCTGGTTGGCGTGGGGCCCATGGCTAGTCTATCCAAGCCATTGATAAGACATCCCCGATCATGGATGGACCATTCCCAGTATATCCTCCCAATCAATCGACTGTAACCTTCCTATTGTTAAAAAGAAATGAACCAAGAAACAACACTCACTGGAGGAAAGGCCAAATATTAATTTGATGGCTAGGAGCCTAGGATCTTCCCATTTGGGAGATTTTGGGGGAATCGTCCATCCATTATGGCGGACTTAAGATGAATGGCTTGAAAAGATCAACCATGAAGCCTGTTTACTATGTTATTCTTCTGTTCTTGAACTATTTTAATTTTCTTTTAATTGTGTTATGATGTGGTAGAGTGGTAGAAAGAGGAGGGTGTGCCATTGTAGGGCTGTACACCAACCGTGTTAGCTCGCTCAACTTGAAAAAGCTCGATTCGACTCTTTTTGAAACTGAATTCGAGCCGAATCAAGCTGATTTTTTTTTTTTTATAGCTATTTTCGAAAGTTCGAGCTTGCCCGAGCGCGACTCGACTCAGATCAAACCAGTTCAGTGACTCGTGTACACCTCTAGCCACTGGGGTCAGCTAGTGGCTGAGCCGAGTCGAGCCGTGCCAAGCTTGACTGGGTTCAACTCGTGTACACCTCTAGCCATTGGACTTAGGTGATTTAGTCTTAGTGGCTTTGAATTATGAATTTTAAGAAGAAATTGGATGTGTTGCTCTTTTGCATGTATTTTGGAAAGGTAAACTAGTACCGGATTTTCTTGGCAAATCATGCTTGTGGCAGTAAGCAGGACTTAATTTATTTTTTTTATTCCTTTTATTTTCCTGATAGACTAGACTGGGTCCATTGGTCTTTCATGTTAGATTTTTTTTTATTCCTTTTATTTTCCTGATAGACTAGACTGGGTCCATTGGTCTTTCATGTTAGATGATTTTTGTTCCGGGCCTTGCTACTTTGTATGAATTTGTTAGGCTTTTCAGCTTTCATTTAAGTTCCACTAATGTAGATGTAATTTTCTATTATATCAATAAAATTACAGATGATAGTGATCCAACAATTAAAAAACAAGGCAAAAGCTGATGACCTCAGCCCAACCCATGGATAAGGCTGAAACTTGGGCCAGGTTCATCCCAATCCCGACTGGTCCAACCCAATTGTTTCATGGTGGGGATCTTTAATTCTTTATCAACACTCTTAATCATGTTTATCCAATCCAAAGAAATAGGCACTGTTGGATAAAAGTTTGGGTTGCTGAGTTGAGTTAAGTCTGGAAATTGGGTCCTAGCTCATGCCTGATTTTCAATATTAACCAGTAAGCCATGGAATCAAGCTTTGGTAGGCTCACAAGCCAAATACTCAGCCCACCAAAGCGGACTCATATAACGTGCTTGGAGATCTTGAGTGTGCTGGAAAATTCTACTACAAATACATTGCGAGATTACAAACGGATGATCTACTGTTCTCAGCATAATGAATTATGCTATAACAGATCATTTTGTTTTCTAACTTCTTGTGTGGACCACAATGAGTCATCCAAATATGCCCTTTGTTTTGTTTTGTTTTTTTTTTTTTTTTTTAAAAAAAATAAAAAATAAAAAAAATTTGGTAATCATTTGATGTAGAAATCTCACATTTTAATAAACCAACTGGACAAAATTTCAAGTGAAGTTCATTGCTCAGCTAGATATGTCTCCTTCACACATTTATGTGCAACCTGGACATTCATAAGGTGGACTCCATGGAAAAACACCTTTTGAGCCCAAGAATCAAGCTGGTCCATTTATCAGGTGGCCATGGATGTCTTGGAAAATGACAACCAAGGGTATAATTTTTACATTGTGTCGTACTTAGCTAATCAGTGGGCTGCATTAAGCCGGGGGACATGTCAACTCATTTTTGTAAAATATCAGGCTGCTTGCGCTTGGGGTGAAAGCAGCTATTGTTTGCTGAAACAAAGTGGCTGTTGTTAAATGGAGAAGACCATTCCCAGGCTGGATTAAATTAAATGTTGATGGTTTTTCTTGCAGAACCCAGGCAAAAGTGGAAGCAGAGGAGTCTGCAGAGACCACTTTGGATGCCTGTTCTTTGCTTTTCACCAATCTTATGGTATCTCATCTAACACAGAAGCAGAGTCAAGGGCCATTTTGGACAGTATTAAGACATGTAAACATTTTAACGTATCAAATGTAAACATTGAATTAGATTCCCTAGTGGCAACAGAGGCCATTCTCAACCGTCATAGCATCCCCTGTAAGTATATTGTGGGTGATATCAAGGAGCTTGAATGCTTAGACTTCTCCTTCTCACATGTTTATAGAGAGAGCAAATGCAGCAGATGATAGACTAGCTTGTCAATGAAGCCGTGGTGTGGTCGAGAAGTGATCTCCCTATGGAAGTTAGGGGTCTCTTAGAAATGGATGGCGTAGGGCTGGGCTGCATTAGAAGCAAAGGCTGATCCAATTGGCAGGAAGCTTGTCTGTAAGGGCTGGGAAGTGTACAATGCCCTCAGATTCTGATTATCTCTCCTACCTTGCAGACGCATGTGAGCTCCCCTTGTGTGAGACCTGATGCATGCTTAGAGGAATGGACTTATCTGCAGAGTATTGTATGCGCATGCCAGGGCTGCGGGTTAGTTATGTAAAATGTAAATATGGATGAATGGGTCCAGTAATTGCTGCCGTTACAAGTTTTCTGTTGGATGCAGCCTGTAGTCGAGCTCATCGCAGGCTAGGCCATATGATGTATAAATGAAGCGGGTTTAGAGATAAGTTATTGTGGCCGTTTGTGAGGTGGTGGATGTGTCTGGCCTGCTTCGCAAGCTCAGAGTGGCCCTCATGCTTACTTCTCTCTTTCCAAATGTATATTGTGCTGCTTATGCTGTTAATAGAAGTCTCTATGTGCGCGTGCATATGTGAGTGTGAGTGTGAGTGTGTGTGTGTGTGTGAAGAGAGAGAGAGAGAGAGAGAGAGAGAGAGAGAGAGAGAGAGAGAGAGAGAGAGAGAGAGATGCAGAAGTTTAAGAGGTGATTTGGGTGTGTGTTGTATAGTGTGTTAGTGGACAGGGGAAGGGTATGTGTGTGTAATTGAGTGTTTTTTGTCTAAATGAAAGTCAATGCAGCTGCTCCATTTGGATTGCTGTTGCTAGTTGATTCCGGTAGTGGTTGCAGACACCTCTGTTTGGACGGTTTTAGCTGATGTTGGTTGGAATGGGAAAGCTGTTCCTGCTGAAGTTTGGAGTGAGATCAGCTGCATATGGATGCAGCTCTTTCGGTTGGATTTGGATAAATCTGGATTTGGGTTTTTAGCTGAAGCATTTTCACTTCAAATCCAGGAGCTAGATGATGAAGTATTAATGGAGAATCAGAGTTAGAATGTGCTCGGTGTCGCCAAGTCGGAGTAAGGCTGTCGTGGTTATTCTCAGAGTTGTGTTCCGGTGAACCTGCTAGCAATTCCGGATGGTTCTAGGTCTGATCCTCGAAATTGCTCTGTTTGATCATCGTCCTCTGCTCCTGTTATGCTGTGAGGGTAGTTGCTGTTGCTATGCCTGTTTGCTTCAGACGCTGCAGCTGCTTCTGGTTTTGCGGGACTTCTCTTCATTCTTCGACCTCCTTGCCGCTGTCTTGAAGACTACAATTTTCTGTGACTTCGCCTGTGATTTTTGCAAGGCCATTATGTTGATCGGGGAGTAGGACAGTTTTGGCTATTGGAAAGGCAATGCCATGTCTAAACATGTAATCTATCTTATTCCATCTTGGGATATAGAAAATTTTCAGAAGAAAGGAATGGGACTCTGTTGTTGGGTGACTGGAAGCAGGAGCTTGTGCTGGGATGAAATCCACTCTTGTCACATATCCTTTAGATGCCTTGCCGCTAACGCTAGCAGTTGAAACTGGATCCAAAACGATGTCTAAGGTTGCACTGAACATGCTAAGAGATGGAATTGCTTCCTTTTCAGTGAGTAATCTTTAGAAGGTGTTAATGAGGAAGAGTCTTAGAATATTCTTTTTTTGTGGGATATCAAAATGTTCATTAATTGTAGCAGAACATCTAAACCATTGATCTTGTTAGATCTTTCTGTTAAAATCTTCAAGGCGATGTTCGCAGGCAGCTTCCAACTAGCTTTGGCATTTTCTCGTTTGATCTGATTGCGACATGGACTAAAATATCCAAGCCTAAATTTATTGGTAAGATGCTACTATAACATGGAGGAGCGTGACAGAATCTATTGTATCTATGATCGGGACCATTTGATTCACAGAGTGGATGGGCCATATCCTCAAGGCCAGATCAACAGTGGGGACAAGTGACATTTTCAGCTAAAAACTTGTATTTGATCCCAGTTTCTGCCATCTACAGGTCAAAGATCAAGGCCCATCAGCGCTCAGTTGACACCATAGTCACAAACCCTGTTGTCTCTATTTCTCGATCTGCCCAGAAATTTCTTGGGAGATTCAAAATTTGAGGTTTTTCTCAGGATAATTTGGAAAATCTCATCAAATATAAAAATATTTTTGTAAATAAATATCTTTAAATTTAATTATATGTTCACGTAACAAATAGTTCAGTATATATTTTGCGATGTTATCAGCATTGCTTGTCACACTGGTTGTGACTCATACAGTGAAGGACAACCCAAAAGAAGTATGAGCATGAGGTAGTAGAATGGTTTCTCTTATATGTAGATATTAGATAATATCCATAAACAAGCATCCACAAGGATGTGATTTTTTCCTTATTGACCGCAATTTCAGCATTATATGTTTAGACAAATCCATTGTTGGAAGGGCCAGAAATTCATATACGGTGGGATTTTGAAGCATCTACAGAGTGTTGATTCCGATAGTGTAGCTGCACCCTTGCAGACAAAAATCATAGGAAAAAGTTTGCAATTGTAGTGAGTTTGTCAATGAGATTCCAGAAAGGCAAAGATTCGGATTTTCTCAACAAACAGAGGATTAGCAGTGTGACAAAGCTCTGTTAAGTTGAAAATCTCAAGATAGTATTGTGGGAAATAAGATAAACAATATTATTGTAAAATTTTCAAAATATTGGCAAATTTGATATTAAGAAATTTGACAAATTGAGATTTTACCTAAGAAGGTTTCAATGGTGGGAGTCCTTAGTACCACTTCTTCCTGTGGTGTGGTCCACTTGAGCCTTAGATATACCTTATTTTGGGTTAGTCATCTAAAATGATATGGAAATATGGATGGACGTGTGGATAAAACCCATAAATCACAATGGCCCCTCAGTGGCCCTCGGAGCCTTTGCCTGTCCCGAGCTCGGAACAGTCAGGAGGGTATGGTACCTAAGCCGCGCCCATCTACTGACAGGTTGAGCAGCGAGACTCTACCGAAGTGACGCCACCAGCTTCCGTGGGCCCCACCATGATGTATGTTTTGTATCCACACCTTTCATCCATTTGGAGAGATCATTTTAGGGCAATATCCCAAGAATGAGTTAAATCCAAAACTCCTGTGGATCCAGCACAGAAAACAGTGGGGACAGTGATGCCTACCATTAAAAACTTCTAAAGGCCACGACAAGTTTTAGAACAAACTGATATTTGTGTTTTCCCTTATTTCTAAAGGCCACGAAACTATTTTTTAACTTATGAACAGGTTGGATTTAAAAAAAACATTATGGTGGCCTTAGGATAGTTTCAACGGTGGGAATCACTCTCCCCACTGTTTTCTGTGGTGGGTCCACTACAGCTTTTTATCTGCCTCATTCTTTGGATCATGCCCTAAAATGATATCTCAAAATGGATGGACGGTGTGGATACAACACATACATCATGGTGGGGCCCACAGAACTTGGTGACTTGAAAATTGTATGAGAATGCAGGTACGATGGTACATGGGACCCTTGTAAGTTTACGAGAAATCCGCTCCATTCATTGGGTTTTACGTAATCTCGAGCAGCACAATCGTAGAAAAGTGAGATTGAAAAACTACTGTTGAGATATCCTGGGGCCATCACAAGGCTCATTTTCAGCTTCTAATCTTTCTATTTTTTGAGTTCATGCCCCTAAAATGAGCTGAAAAAATAAATGGATAGGTGGATTTTCAAAAACCATCCATCCTGGCCTCACGGACACTCAGAGTTAGGTTGGCACAGCAATCAATGTCTCATCAATGTCAGACTCAAATGCTTGATGGATACTCGAAGTCCGGAGGGTAACGTTGCTTAACTTAGGTGGAGCCCGGGTCGTTACTCTTACTCCGGTGGTAGACTCCGAAGAGTTTCAATTCGCGTACCATAGGTGTGTGGGTACGTGCGTGTGTGTAAAATAATTTTTTTTAAAAAAAAGAAACTTATGTGGAGCCCAACATAATGTCGGATACAAATCCACTCCATCTATCTGTCTTAGCACCTCATTTTATGGCATGCACATAAATCATGGGATCTAAATCTCAAGTGAGCCAAACGAACATGAAAAAATAGTAATTAAATTGAGGAAACATTCATGAAGCCACGTGATGCTTTTTACAAATCTAACCATCCATCTATATTTTCCAGATCATTTTATGCCATGGACCCAAAAACGAAATCAATACCAAGCTCGAGTGGGCTACGTGAGAGCTAAGAGTAAGATCGAAGGGCCACCCTTGAAACATCTTCTGGCCATCCTGACACCACTTTTAGCTTTTGATATGCCTTAGTTTTAGACTCGTATCCTAAAATGAGTTGAGAAAATAGATGGACAGCATAGATTTCTAACAACATAAAAATGAGTACGGTCAGGTTTGCACCGCAGTTAACGCCAATCAGTGATAAACGGACATTAGGTACATGGTTGAGAGTTGCTTGATCATTGATGGGCCATAATAATGTTTGTGACAAATTCACTCGGTCCATCTGTTTTGCCACCTTATTATAGGGCGTGGAACAAAATATGAAGCTAATGGATAGCACAAGCAGGCCAAATGACTATGGAACATTCTGAATTGAATGTCTGCTATTGAAGGATTTGTAGGGTCATAGGATGTTTGTACGAAAACTGCCAATACATCTGTTTTTCCATACCAAGCTCCAGTGAACCAATTGATAGGAAACACTGGGAAATGAGAACCACCGTTGACAATTCCTAGGGGCACCGGTGGCTCACTTTGTGATTTGAATCTGCTTCTTTTTTTAGTCCGTAACTAAAGTGAGCTGGAAAAACATATGAACAGGGTGGATTTCTCAGAAATAATAAGATAGGCCCACATATGGTCGGGGGTTAGGATGGCGTGCCTGTGAATTCGTAACGAGGGAGATTGCAAGTGCGGTAAAGCGAGGGTAGTTTTGTAAATATTAAAATACAGTGTACCGTTCTTACCGGTAACTAATGTCCAGCGTTTAAGAGCAGGAGGTTTTTGGACCTTTGCCGAAAAGGTAGGCATTGAACTTAACAAATTTTGCTACTGCAGGTCACGGTCAAGTGGCAGCGGACGGCTTGTCTTCCAAATTTTGTCCACTCACTTGATGGGTCCCACGCGATGATGACCGCGGTTGCCTGCTTTCTTCTCGTTGGATATTGTTCTTGACTGTGTTAAACCTTTTTTATTTTTCTTTTTCTTTTTCATCATTGGTTATTGCAGGAGTTCATGATTCGTACTGCACGCATGCACGTGATACCATGTTGACGAATTGAACAGGATACTCAAAGAAATGTTCATCGAAATCTATGAAACACTGTCACTGGAGAATGTAAAGTACCTTTACTTCAGGCTTCATTAAGAAATAAGGATGTTAGGACAGCCAACACAATGGAGAATAAGGTTGTGTTTGGATGCACAAGTCGATTGAATTGGGACATTCAATTTAATTAAGAGATTTAATTTTTAAAAAAAGGAAATTAGTGATGTATCCGAGTAATTGTATTGTTTGAATCCTTGACCAGGTGTTGAAACTCCTGAGAGTCTACCACCGGAGCAAGAGTAAGGACCCTCTTTTAAGTCTAACTTGAAAGTAACCTAGACTCTGAATATGGATGCCAAGGAATTCAAATTTGATATTTGCATCTCATTAGACTAATACTTACAGTTCAATATTGCATCCAAATGCACCCTAAAGCTATTACCCATGTTAAGATGAAATTTCTTAACATTTTAAGGAATCAGTTCAGTCTTTTTAAAGCTACTTCATCCATGAAGCAAAGCTCTTTTCACGTTTAAAGATTATTTTCATTTATGTGAGTGGTTTTGCCTTCTAATTTTTGTCCTTCGTATTAAGGGGCGTGCTCCAGTGGTAGCAGGCAGATGCAAGGCCCAGTGATATGTTCACGAAATCCACCCCATCCATAAGATGCGTTGCCTTAGCAGATCCCAGACCCATAAAGCAGCCTGATCCAAAACTCAGATGGGCCACAGGTACCACAGGTAACATATCGGGGAATGCCCACCATTGATTAGGGTGGTGGCCCACTGTGTTGTGTATATCAAGGCAGTTCTGACCCTTCATCCAGGAATAATAATGTAAAAATTCAGTCTGTTTTCGACTCAGGCAGGCCCTTGTGAATTTCGAGGGTGGTCGTTCCATCCTTGATTTCTTTTATGTGGCTCAACTTAGTTTTGAATTAGGCCAAGTTTTCGGTCCCAGCAGGGGTTTTCTGAGGTCACACATTTGATAGATGAGTTGGATTTCATCAACGCATCATGTGGGCCCCACATCTTCCTCGTATCAGTGGAGCCCACCTTAAAAATTAAAAAAAAAAAAAATTGTTTAGAATATTCGTCTTTGAGGGATACCGCAATGTTCAATACTTGTAGCAGAACATCTGAACCATTTATCTTGTTAGATCTTTCTGTTACAATCTTCAAGATGATGTTTCACAGGCAGCTTCTAGCTAGTTTTGACATTTTCTTGTTGAATCTGATTGCAACATGGACTAAAATATCCGAGCCTAAATTCATCAGTAAGAGATGCTAGTATAATGTAGATGAGTGTGACAGAACATCTATTGCACCCATGCTTGGGACCATTTGATTCACCATGTGGATGCATGGGCCATATCCCCAAGGCCAGATCAGCAGTGGGGACGAGTTCTAATGTAAGCTAAAAACTTGACTTTGATACCATTTGCTGCCATCTACAGGCCAAAGATCAAGCCCCGTCAATGCTTGATTGAGACCATAGTGACAAACCCTGCTCTCTGCAAATTTTCAGGAGATGTTCAAAATTTGAGGTTTTTCTTGGAAGATATTTTCGAAAATCTCATCCATTTAATTTTTTTTTTATAGGTGACGTTTGTCACACTGGTTCATCCATCAAGTGGCTCATCCATCATATATTCACATAACAAATAGTTCAGTGTATACTTTGTGATGTTATAGGTGATGTTTGTCACGCTGGTTATGACTCATACAGTGAAGGACAACCCAAAGAAGTATGATGGATGAGCCACTTGAATGGTCTCTCTAATTTGTAGATATTGGATAATATGCATGAACAAGCATCCACAGGGATGTGATTTTTTCCTTATCGACTGCAATTTCAACATTATATGTTTGGACAAATCCATTGTTGGAAGGGCCAGGAATTCAAATAGGGTGAGATTCTGAAGGTGTACAGAACGCTGGTTTTTACAGAGTTGCCTCAGTCTTACACAACAAAATCACAGGAAAAGGTTGGCAATCGCAGTGAGTTTGTCAATGAGATTCTTAGGTGTAGAATTGGTATTGGTTTTGCTCAACGGAGGATGAGCAGTGTGATAAAGATCTATTATGTTGAAAATCTCATGACATAATTGTGGGAAATAAGATAAACAATATTATAGTGAGATTTTCAAAATATCAGCAGTTTTAAATTACTCGGCATGATAATGTAAAAATTATCTCATATTAGGAATTTTGAAATTTTGGTATTTTACCAACTATTGTCCCCATGAATGAAATGGACAAGAAGTGCTTTTGGGTGGTGAAATTATCATAAAACCCATCATGCACTTTTTCTTCAGAAAGTGTTAAAGTGGAGAATTTTGGGCCCATGTAATATTTTTATGATATCCAACCAGTTGAATGATGTAATTTGGTACGAGATAGAAGAACAAAAATTTGATCAATGTAAATGGAAGATGAGCCGCACCATAAAAAATAACATATACCACTTTAAAAACATCAAAATGCACATCAGTCGCGTTTCTTGGGCCAGACCTGATTTTCCAGGACCCACCGTGGGAGAATAATACATTTGTGAGGACCTTCCTCTCTGATATCATGTCAAACCACCATTTACTCTAAAAGCTTAGCTATCAAAGTGGGGTGTATCGATGTATATTAAGGGACTTTAACACTTTGTATTTAAAATATAAAATTATTTATTAGTTTATAACATATATTTCAATACTTAAAATTCAAAAACCTGCAGTACAGAGTAATGAACGTGGACTGTTGAAACATGGTGGGGCCACGGAAGTTTTGGATCAGGCTAATTTTTGTGTTTTCAGTTCATCAACTAGGAATGACCTTACGGACGGTACGAATGGCATATAAACATCAGGGTGGACCCAGGAAGGTTTCAACGGCATGCACTTACCTACCCATGTGGCCATCTTTTTCTTGTAGTACAGCCTATTTAAGTTTTGGATTTACGTCATTTTTGGGCCATGTATAACATGGTCAGGCAAAATGGACAGACTGGGTGGATTTCCCATAAATATCACGGTGGGCCCACCTAGCTTCATATGGCAGTAAGTTCCACGTCATCTCAGGACGTAGAAGGAACTGTTCTTTTCAAATCCGAATGCACAACAGTTATAATATCCGGATGCATCCACCCGAATCGCTGGAATGAAAAGATGCCAACTTCTCTATTGGTTTCCCAACCTGGTTGGTAAGTGTGGGTCCCATCGCTAGTCTATCCAAGCCATTGATCTGACGTCCTTGATCATGGATGGACCAGTTGCAGTATCTCCTCTCAATCGGTCCACTCTAACCTTATTGTTTTCAGCATGTACATATATGTTTATAAGAAATGAATGAAAAAACCACATTCACTAGAGGAAAGACCAAAGATTTGATGGCTAAGATCTTCCAATTTAGGAGTTTTTAAGTGAGTCGTCCATCTATGATGGGGGCAACAGATCAATGGCTTGGATAAATCAATCATGAACCCCACATTTATAAACTAATTCCAAATAGGAAACTCGCCTCGTATGACACAAACTCTGTCCTCTTCTACAGTAAAGAGTACCCAAATTGCTTTTTGACTGTGAAAGAGATTCCTCTCTTTCCCTCTCTCCCATGGAAGGAAGCATCAACCTATCTCTTTTCCTTTCCGTTTTATTCAAGGAAGCATCAACCTTTCTCTTTTACCTTTCCGTCTTATTCAAGGAAGCATCCAATTCTCCATCACACATGTCTTCTCATTTACCTCTGTTCAGCTTATATAAACATGTAGTATGAAGCTTTCAGACGCTTTCAGGCTTACTGCAGCAGTTGATGCCTTGTTAATTTTATTTTAGAGTTGCTACTGGAAAGCTACTGAGGAGCCAAACTTCAGGTATGTAAATCTATTGAAATTTCTCTCTTTTCTCATATTAAGATATTTTCTATCATGGCTGGTGTGAATTTCGACAAAAGCATTCTTCTAAGGTGTGCAAGTGAGATGAGTTCATGAGTTCCTGAGCTGACCCAACCAATTATCAGAACTGGTTACCTGCAGGCAGCAGCACCACTCCTTGTGGTATAGGACATTTTTAGCCATTGGATGTATTAAATATTCTTTTTTACCCATTTGGATGGCATGGCAGAAAACGCACCGTACGATTGCGTGTGGTGCAGGCTCGTATAAGGTGATCAGTTCCCTTTGATAAGCGGTCTGAGTTTCAAACCTGGGCCCAATCCACCAGAGTATAGGTTGGATTTGGGTCAGTTCCTAGTCCGAATAAGCTGGGGGTGAAAACTTTTGAGTATTGGTAAAAATTAAGTTTGTTAGAGTGTTAGGGTAATTCTATTAGATTGTGATACTTTCTTATTTATTAAGAAGAGTACATGATAAAATCCCTAAATTTCTATAAATCTCCAATCACTTCTAAATATTAATAAAATAAAGGAATTTTTATAAAATAGTAACTCATTAATACTATATTTACATCCCAGTATCTTTTTAAATTATGTTCTCATCAAAATACCTCATTAATTTAATGTAAAAGGGTAGCTACTGTTTGATTTTCTTAGCTTCCATTATAATTTTGTTTTAAATGACAAAAATGCCCACAATGTTGGGTAAGGTTTGATTTTCTTAGCTTCCATTATAATTTTGTTTTAAATGACAAAAATGCCCACGATGTTGGGTAAGGTTTGATTTTCTTAGCTTCCATTATAATTTTGTTTTAAATGACAAAAGTGGCCACAATGTTAGGTAAGGAAATTAAAAGGGCTTGATCTATACCGTTCATCCAATTTCTCAAATCATTTTATGTTATAAGCCAACAAGTGAGGTAAATGCAAGGATCCGGTGGACCACACCATAGGATGCAGCGGTGATATAATGTTGACTGTTGAAACCTTCATAAGGCCCATCGTGACGTTTACTTTCCATCCAACCTATTTGCAAGGTCACACAAACTTGGATGAATGGATAAAACAACTTCCAGCCTGATAAATAACTTCTGTGGCCACCAAGTTTTAACGGTGGGTGTTCAATCCCCATGATATGGACCACTTGACCCTTGGATCTGCTTCATTTTTTGGACTCATACCCTAAAATGATATGAAAAAAAATGGATGAACAGTTTGGATAAAAGTCATTCACAACGGTGGGTCCCACATAGCCTTGCTTGGATTGATTTGCTGTGAAGGACGCAATCCGCTTCCTTTTCATAGCTGGATGTAATTATCATTGACGAGGTGTAATTATTAAAAAAAAAATGCCTTAAAAGGATAAAAATCCTAGAATTTTCATTGGACACTGATTGCATTGGGATGTGGCTATTAGTCGGTGCTATGTGGGCCCACCATGATATATGTTTTATCCATGACATCCATCCATTTTTTGAGATCATGTTAGGGCATAAGCTCAAAAATGAGGCATATCCAAATCTCAGGTGGACCACATCATAGGCAACAGTGATAATTGAATGCCTACCATTAAAAACTTACTAGAGCCCACTGTAATGTTTATCTTCAATAGAACCTATTAATTAGATCGCACGTACCAAGATGAATGGAAAACATTAGTATAGCTTCATCCAAAACTTTTATGCACTTGATGGTTACGAGGAAATCTTTTATGCATTTAATGGTTGGAGGTTAAATCACCATTATTTCTTATTGTGTGGTCCACTGGAGATTTGCATGTGTCATTTTTGGCTCATGACATAAGATGATCTAGCAAAATGGATGGATGGCACGTATAAAACGTATATACACATCATGGTGGAGCCCACAAATCACGGCATGCAAACGGCATCCAAATTGAAGGCTATGATGCCGCAGTCTGCCAGATGGAATATGTAGGGACCTTCCCTCACGCAACATGGGCCGCCCTGATAGTGGACCTCACATTGATGCATGTATTGCATATCCATGCCGTCCATCCATTTCCTGCTCCTTTCAGGGCATGAGCAAAGAATTAAGCAGATCCAACAATCCCATGGTGAGAGTAATGCTCACCTGCTCACCTACACAAGTGCGCACCTTTGGACACGTGCCATGGGTGTGTAATCTGAAATGTCCATGTGATGCGGATTCCATAAAACCTCAAGAGAAAAATTTTCACACTGTTCCAAAATTCTGGTGGGCCATAAAAAAGAGAAATGCAAATCAAGGAAGGAAACTGTTTTCATTTTTCATGGCCCACCAAAATTTTGGATCAAAATAAAAATTGGGCCCATGGGGTTTCATGAGGTGTTGCTTCACGTGTAGCATTCAGATTTTGGATTCACTTCACGTCGGATGAGTTCTTGAAAAGGTTTGCACGAGAATGGTGCAAACTGGTGCACAACTGAGCATTCGGCCCCATAGGGAATAGTGCTGATTGAACCCACCATTAAAAACTTATCCACCACACCATGATGTCCACCATAGTGCCATCTAACATGTTAACAAGGACATGCACACCTAGATAAAGGATTAAAAAAAATATATTAGCTTGATCCAACAGTACTTTTGTAGCTCATGAGAAGTTTTGAACGGTGGATATTTAATCACCACTATTTACTATGGTGTGGTCCACCTGAGATTTGAATGTACCTCATTTTGGGGCTCATGCTCTAAAACAAACTAGAGAAACAGGTGAACAATATTGATGTACAACAGGTGCATCAAGATGAGGCCTACGGAAGTTTTCAATTGTAGAAGTTCAAGCCCCACTGCTTCATGAGTTGTGATAGACGTGAGCCTTTGAAGTTATTTATTATTATTTTTTCTAACACACGTGCACACACTACCACACACTCACGCCATAGTGGGATTTCACCACCTCTGAGTATTGGAACTGTTAAACAGGTGTTGAAACTCCGATTTGGTATCGTGCCATAAAATGATATGCGAAAATAGATAAACGGCATGATAAAACATATATAATAAGGTGGATGTTGAAAATCAGTGGTTTTTCAAAATAATAAAAAACAAAAATTTGAATTTTCAAAATTTCGGGATTTTCCTGCTAAAACGATTTTTGAATTTTTTGAATTAAAAAGTGCGGTGTGTGTGCTTTGTCCCACATTGGAAATGCAAAAGATAGTTTTGTGGTTTATACGAGATGTTGAGAAGGGTATTCTTACTTGGAGCTTTTTGGAGGAGATGAAACTTGGGTTGCGTGTTCCCGTGCTTCGCAATAGAACACACGCACGCTCGCGCTCGGGTTCGGGCAGTGTGGCTGTAGTGGTGCTAGATGACGCACTTTGTACTTCGCACGTGGATCTGAAATATACCTGGGTTTGTATAGGTGATTGAGAACGGTCGGATCTAAAATCCGAAACGTCTAGCCGTTTCTAAAAACGGCTCTCTGCCTTGAAAGTCAAACGGTCTGAAAACGGACAGGCCAGGATGATCCAACGGTCAGATCTTCTGATCTAATGACCAGAAACGTCTGGGATTAATGGACAACGGCCAGAAATATTTTTCAAACGTTCTGGACCATTGAATACCACACAGTAACGGGTCTAAACCTAAGGCCTATGTAAACTGGACCATTCCAGTCCGATTTCATCATCTCAACACATTATCTCTCCCATCAAATCAGATATAGTCCACAGCTCCATTTTTAGAATACTGTGATCATCTCTACCGTCTAAATCTGTCAGAAGAAATCTACTGCGTTAAAATTGTTCCATAGTGGACCTATCGTGATTGCTGCACGCTGGATCCAAATAAAGCTTGTCTTATCCTGGAAGCAATTCGTCTATAACCCATCAGCAGTGATAAGGGGATGAATCATGCTTTAAGGACAGCGTATTTTATACGTGATTCAGCCTAGTAAAATTGTTATTTTTTCAACTATTTATTTTTTATTTTCGGCGTATCCAATCAAAATTTATAACAGTGGACCCTCCATAGGCTATGATACGATCGGCCGTCTCTACCCACGTCCCCACCAGTACCCAATCTGGTTCTAATGAAGGCATACAAAGCTTTGTAGGCCCACCAAGGTGTACGTGTTTTGTCCACGTTGCCTGATCATCTTACGATATCTTATGGCATGAGCTGAAAATGATGCAATCCAAATATCGGGTGCTCCACACCGTAAGAGATAGTGGTGATTCAACACCAACCATTAAAAACTTCCCTCGAGGCCACAAAAGTATTGGATCAAGATGTACCTACATCCATGTCTGTGTAACCTATAATCAACAGGCTTGATGGAAAATAAACATTATGATGGGCCCCAATGTTTTTAATGGTGGGCATTCAATCACCATTGTTTCTTATTGTGTAGTCCACCTGAGATTTATATTTCTCCTTTTTAAGCTCTCTAAAATAATCTAAAAAATGGATGAATGTCAAGGATAAAACAGATACAATGTGGCAACCATATCAATCTATCAATCATATAATCACATCATCTATGTTAATGATACAAATATGAGACACGTTGCGATTCATTCACCTATTTGTGGTGAAGTCGATTCCTCTGAATGGTCAGACACTTTGGAATTTAAGCTTTGAATCCTTATTATGATAATTAACATGCTATAATTCAATTAAATTATCACAATAAGTGCGGTCCACCTTTAAACAAAATAAGATTACCCAACATGATTCATAAATTTTATTTGAAAGTCAAAATAGGGGACTGTCGATCGATGCTGTCGATCAATCGAGCCAGTTCGATGGCCTTCGATCAATCGTTTGATCGATCAACCAAGGATCGATGAAATTCAAATTAAATGGTTTAAGTTTCTAGACACTTTTGGCTACCTTCGATCAATTGAATCTTGCCCGTCAATTGATCGAACTTGTTTGAATTTAGGTCAGTTGCTCACTAGATAAAATTGATCATAGTTAGTTGATAGAATTAAATCGATCGAGACTGCTTGAGGCCCTGCTTGATCAATCAAAACGGGTTACCAATTGTGGTTTTTCGTCTCTAGACAAAAATCAATCCCCTCGATTGATTAATCCTTTCGATCGATTAAAGTCAATTGGGTTCTATTTTCATCACAAACCGTTTTTCCAAACTTTTAGCTTTTCTCCTTCTTTTCTTAATTTTGTCACTTTAATTGGTTTTAGGGTTTGGGTGCAACCCATCCAATGGTTTTTCTCTTCATTAAACTCGTTTTAACCTAAGTATCACTCGGATACGTAATACCTAGAATCTAAGTTGTTGATAAAAAGCTATTTTTCAGTGCAGTCATGTATTGTTGTGGGAAATCCATCGATCGGATTAGTCTAGGATTCAAGGCCCTAACGTGATTTTACCTTTAGATCCTTTGATTCAATTTCCCTAGACCGAGACGATAGGATTTCTCATAGTCGTCCTTCTATGATGCAGATACTTGTGCAAAACTACTTTCTTTCATCAAAACTTCCTTGCAGATCAAAACAATGATCGTGGGATTGATCCTCTCTGATCATTATTTAGATCAAGCACCCTTTTGCTAGAAAAACTAAAGAAATAAAAGGAGATGATAAACTTACCAGTGGAATTTCTCCTTCACAGGATTTTTCTCTCCCTTTTACGGTTGCCCGTATAAGTTTAGAGTTTTCTACAGGGATTTCTGAGAGAGCCCTGATTCTAGAGGATTTCATTGGGTTTTGTGGATTTTGACAAAAGTATAATTTCTACAGTGTTAGGAATCAATCCAATGACTTATCTTTCCACTAAGAGTTTACTCTTACTGACTAAGCTAATTGCTTGGTTTTTGTTATTAAATACAAAATTAAATTATTATTTGGTTAGTCCAGTTATTATTTGGCTTAAAAAATCAGGGTGATTAGGGGAATTACGCCTAAAGAAAAAACAAAACATAACAAAAGCTGTGGATACAAACTTATTGCATTTACTAAATTTGATTTTCACTAGTTGCTTCTTGACCTAACTTTAGATGTGGATATCAAAAAGCCGTCTGATTCATGATTTAGGTGGAACATATAATTGGAAATAGTATACATAGTGATGCTAACCCTATGAACTTTTTCCCTTGGTGTGGCCCACTTGAATCAAGCGTTGTCTTTGACTTTGGAATCCTAGGCCTAAATGGTTTTTTTTTTTTTTTTTTTTTTTTGCATCCAATGGCATGAGTGGATTTCACATAATCATCACGGTGGGCCAAACATAAAATCAATGGTGGACATCTCTTCCAAATATTTCCTTTGGTGTCACCCATTCAAATAACTGACGAGCCGGATTTTTTTTTGGTTGTGGACCTAAGTTGGATTACATGTATAAGAGTCTATGTGGATTTCACATACACATCAAAGTGGACCCTACAAAAAATGGCCATGGTGCCTTTAATAAGGGACACGAATTGGGTAGGGCTCTATGGGGCCATCTTGATGTATGTATTTTGTATGTTGTCCATCTAATTTGAAAGATCATTTTAGGGAATGAGCCCGTAGAAAAGACAGATTTAAGGCTCAAGTTGACCACACAACGGTAAATGGTGGGTGCAGATAGGATACTGACAAGGTCAGTAGCCAAATTGCTACTAAAGTGACTCACCAAGCTCTGTGGATTCCACCATGATGCATGTGTTGTATCCATACCGTCCAACCATTTGCAGAGATCGTTTTATAGCATTACAAAAAGAATGAGATAGATCTAAATTTCAAGTGGACCCACCACAGAAAACCGTGAGAGCCATCACACCCACCGTTGAAACATTTATAGGGCCCACAGTGATGTATTTTTGAGATCCATCCTATTCATAAGTTAACATAGAGATAGACGAAGTGAAAACAAAAAAAATCAGCTTCATCGGAGACTATTGTGGCCCCTTAGAAGTTTTGAACGGTGGATGTCACTGTCCCCACTATTTTCTATGGTGGGGTCCACTTGAACTTTAGATCTATCTCATTCACATAATGATCTCTAAAAATGGTTGGTGGGTATGGATACAACACATGCATCAAGGTGGGTCCACAGAACTTGGTGATGTCACTTCAGTAGCGATTTAGCTACTGACCTTGTCAGTATCCAATCCGTGCCGGAAATGGTGGGAATGGAACACTTACCAATGAAACCTCTTGGGTTCCCCGGACATTTTGGATCAAGCTGATATTTATGTTTCTCTTTATCCAAGTCTATTGACCTCAGGTTATATGGTAAATAAACATCATGGTGGACCCTAAGGATGTTTCAATGGTGGGCATCATTGTCACCACTATTTCATGTGGTGTGGTCCACTCAAGCCTTAGATCCGCCTCTTTTTTGGGATCATGCCTTAAACTGATTTGTCAAAATGAATGGAAAGCATGATGAAACATATACATCATGGTGGGCCCCACCTTGCCCTTACTAAGACCATCGATCTATCTCTATCTAGGCCCTGATGGGATTAGTAACTGCGCGAATCACATCCTTTGGAGACCATTATAAAGGGGAGCGGATTAGGTGAGATCGTACCTTGCCCAAGATGGTTCGACCCTTACCATGGGGCCCACCTTGATTTATGTATTCTATATCTATGATGTCTGTAAAAAATTTCATATCATTTTAGGGTATTATGCAAAAATTGAAGCAGATCCAATTATCATATGGACATTATATTAGAAACTGTGATGATTGAATGCCCTACCTTTCAAAACTTCTTAGGGTGCACCTTAATGGTTTGTAGTATTTATTTGTCATCTAATCTCTTAATGAGATCACAAAAGCTTGAATGAAGGGAAAAAACAAATATAAGCTTGATTGAAAACTTTTGTGGTCCATTAATGGCCAATTACCATTGTTTACTTTGGTATATATGGTCCACATGATAATTGGATCTGTTTCATTTTTGAAATAATGCTCTGTAAAAATGGCTGGACAGCCTGGATACATAATACATATGTCAGGTGGGCTCCATAACAAGGTCCACACCATCTTGATCAGCTCGAGTTCTCACCTGATCGGCTTCTATTTTAATGGACTTCACCTCTCTTTCTATGCGGCACCCACACACCCCACAATGTGTACTCGAACTCATAATGCATATGCAAAATCCACTTCGACTATTAGATGCATAATCCCACGTTAGGCTCAAGACCGAAACTTCAAGCTGATATTTGAAATAGATGGGCCACAACAAAAGAAAGAGTTAGGAGAGAAGTCCACCCTTGATTTTTATAGGGACCACCATAATGACTATAAGAAATCCACTCCAACCATTAGATTCCACTAAAAAACATTTAGGCTTAGGGCAAAAAAATCAAAAACATATTTAATTAAAGTGAGTCACACCAAGGGAAGCAATTTAAAGGGCGGGCATCCACGTGTACAATGCTTTTTAATTGTATGGTCAACCTGAATAATGGATGGGGTTTGCTTTTGATACCTATGCTTGAAATTAAGTCACTCAACTTATGATGAAAGTAGATTTCTTAAACACACCAAGTTAGAGCTCGCAAAGCTTTTAGTTCTTTTTTTTTTTTTTTTTTTTTTTTTTTTTTGTTAAATGGTAATTAAGTCCCTTTCTCACCTTTTTGTGAAGGGTAGTATGGACTTTGAAGGGTCAAAGCTCGAGCGGGTTGGGTCGGGTTGGTGCTCAACCCTAACCCAACCCAAGGTTCCTATATCTCAACCCTAACCGGCCAACCCAACCCAATCTCGGTTTGGGAATTCTTAATCCAAGCCCAACCCAAGCGGGCTCGGTCAAGTTGATCGGGTTAGCCAGGTATATACATGCTAATATTTTCATTATTACATTAGTTTATTATATTTCAATATAAGACTTATTTTTTGTATCTATAATTTTATTAACTATATATGTGATTATTCATTATAAAGAACTTCATTTTTTCTTTTAAAAAATAAGCTAAAATATAAGACAACTACTCCTTTAAACGTCATGTAGCATAGCACGAAGTCTATTTGGGAGAGAGAAATCTGGCAAATCTTATTAGCTTGAATCCTTGGAAATGACATGGACAAATGACTCGACATCACTAGTGTGCTTTCGATACAAACGATTCACACTCAATTATAATTTATAAGTAACTTGTATATTGATCAGGTTTGGGTTGGGTCGGGCAACCCGAGACCTCAACCCGAGCCCAACCCAAGTTTTATCGGGTTGGTGTTTGTATAGCTCAAGCTTA
The DNA here is from genome assembly GCA_030180095.1 of Magnolia changhungtana. NCBI lineage: Eukaryota > Viridiplantae > Streptophyta > Magnoliopsida > Magnoliales > Magnoliaceae > Magnolia > Magnolia changhungtana. The sequence continues at coordinate 4,776,468 of JASAUF010000467.1, read as the reverse complement.
AAATCGGACCCGAAATATCCTGCCCAAGCCCAACCCAATGTCGGGTCGGTCACGGGTCGGTCGGGTTGAACCCGCCCAACTTTCAGCCCTAGTTATTGGAATGTCACAACTATACAAAATTTTCAACTAAAAATCTCCATGACATAAATACTCTAGTACCTTTCTAAATTAAGTTTTCATTAAACTACCTCATTAATTAATTTACTATCAAGTGAGTACTTTCCATTAGCTTTCTCTCACGTCCTTAACAGCTGGAGATTGGCGGGGTAAGACGCAATTCGGTCCAAGTAAACCATACGGTTGGGTTTAGAGGGTTTCAACGGTGGTTCATTCAATCCTTGTTACTTTCAGTGGTTTGTCTTAAATGAGCTTTAGATGTGCCTCTTTTTTGGAACATGTTCAATAATAATCTATACAAATTGATGAGCGGCGTGGATCTAATACATAAATCACAATGGAGCTCAAAGAAGTTCCACGTGTTGTTTAGTACGCAATACATTCAGGACGGGGAACATGGCTTGTTTCATGAGCTCGTATCATCGGAATCACGTGCTCCCACGAGAGAAGCGAGGGCCCAGGCATTCCCGGATCCACCGAATTGGGTGGGACCCTTGACTGCCGGGCCCACTGTGATGCACGTGACTACATCTACACCGTCCATCCATATTGAAATCTCATTTTAGGGCATGATCCAAAAAATAAGCAGTTCTAAATCTCAGATGGACCAAGCACAGGAAACAGTGCTGATTGATTCCCAGATGGCCAACACATGCACGTCTCCTTAGTCCGTGTTGACATCCCAATAATATTATATTATTAAAAACTTTGTAGAGCCCACCATAATATTTATTTTCCATCTAATCGGTTGATTAGGACACTCTTAACCTAGATGAAAGGAAAAAAAACAAATATAGCTTGATCCAAATTTTCTATATGTATCTCATGAGTTTTTAATTGTCAATCACCACTCTCTCCTCTAAATATGGCACACTTTTTTTTCTTTTTTAATAATATGATACACTTGAGATTTGGATTTACTTCATTTTTGGGATCATGCCCTAAAATGAGCTGGAGAAACAGATGGGCAGTGTTGATATGCAATACATACATATAAAACAGTCATGGCCGGACTTAATCCAATCCCGTTTCCATGAGAAGTTTTTAATGGTGGGCGTTCAATCAACACTCTTTCTTACAGTGTGGTCCACCTGAGATTTGAATTTGCCTTAATTTTAAGCTCATGCTCTAATATGATAAATGGATAGAGGACATGGACACTTCCTTAGTACCATGCAATCTGCGTGGACCAGATAGCTCTTGCTTTTACAAAATAGTACCACATGAATACGTATTTACATCCTGGTACCTTTTTAAATACCAAATTATGGAAGTACTATATTTTATGGAATTCCCTAACAAAAATGAATTGGTCTAATTTTAATTCAATTTATTCTTTTCTCGACCACTTATCGGTGGCAGTCAAATGTATGAATGAAGCCAAAATAGGTGGGACTGTAATTTTAATACAGAAATGGCTGTCAATCACATGTTAGAATAATCCAAACTATTTAAATTGGGGCTACCCGTCATCCTGCTGGGTTCCACACATGATAAACGGTTTGGATGGATTCTACATTCCATGGCACGCCTATGCTGTGGCCAACCATTTGTTATCTATGGTGTGGCTCACCTCAATTTTATATAGAGCAAATCCTTTGGACCGTCAATCTGGACTCTAAAACTGAAATGTGAAATCGACTTTCTGGGTTGAATTGCTTGCTTGATTCAGTTTGACCCAAACCACATCCATCCGGTGAATAATACCGCCATGGCTCGGCCTCTAATGCAGGCCAACTGATTGACCGGTTTTCTTCTAAGATCATGGCTTAAGTGGACAACAATACAGGAAACAGTAGAAATTGGATGCCTACCATTGAAATTTTAGTGGGGCCACATAAGGCTCTGATCAAACTGATATTTGTATTTTGACTTCATCCAGGTCCGTGTGACCTTATAAACAGGTTAGATGTCAAATAAACCTCATTGTTGTGCACCAGAAGATTTCAATGGTAGTTCATTTATTCCCTACTGCTCAATAGTGCTGGAAAAATTGATGGACTGTGGGGATCTAACACACAAATCAAGGTGGGGCCCACAGAGTTCCCCACGTTGAAACCGTGTAGTATGCAATATATTTAAAAAAAAAAAAAAAAAAAAATTTACACACGCACACACACCGCACACACTCACGCTGGTGGAATTTCACCACCCATGGGTACTCGAACCCTTGACCGAGAGTATGCAATCTATTCGGGATGGAGAAAATAGGCTTGTTTTATGAGCTCGTGCCACGGAGCGGATTACTGTCGGGTCCACGGTGATGTTTGTATTCTGTATCCACGCCGTCCGTCCATTTATCAACATCATTTTAGGGAACTATCTCAGATTCAATTATCAGGTGGACCATTCCATTGGAAAAAAAAGTGTTGATTGGGTCCAGCTAAAATGACTTGAGCATTAAACAGATTTGAAAATTGATGGGGGTGCATTGCCTGGCCCATCGACACTCTTAATCATGAGATGATGAATTCGAATTTTGCAGGAGAGATCCGGCGTAGGCAATGGCAGCTTCTAGGGACGATGATCGATGGTTCAAAGGAGGAGGAGAGGTTGTGAGCGCTTTGTCACAACACATGAGGCAACGGATATGGGATTGCTTGAGAGATGACAATATTTCAGTGTTCTCAGTTTGGGGATGGCAGGGAGTGGGGAAGTCACGGATCGTGAGACAGGTGGTCGCCGCAATGGAGGAATCCGGAGAATCTAGCCGTCTGTTTGATGTGATCATACGAGTAAGAGCGCCAGGGATCGAGAGTCTTGGAGAGAAGATGGAGGATAGAATCAAAGGAAAATGGGAACGCGCGCGACGCTATTATTGGGGTTACCATACAAGTGAAAATGTTTTAAAGATGTTGACTATGCAGGGGAGAAGGAATCGGTTAATGGAGGTGCAGATGGGAATCCAGAAGGCACTGGAGATCCCAGAGTCCATACAAATCTCCGCAACGGCTAAGAGTATCAATGATAAGTTAAGCGGCCAAAGGTTTCTCCTCATCTTTGAAGATGTTTGGGAAAGCTTTGACTTGAAAGATATTGGAGTTTCGATTACAACGGCTAAGAGTAAAGTCGTCATCACCACTCAATCTGATGAAGTCTGTTCTAAAATGGGAGCTCAATTAAAGATCAAGGTGGAGGAGTGGTCTGAAGAAGATGCCTGGGATTTTTTACTGGAAGAAATGGCTGATGTGGCTTCCAGCATTGGTTTTACAAACAGAGACATGGTCTTCAAATGCTTTTCCTACGTTTCCTTCTTCTGTCAGAACGGAAGCTCCATCGACCGATATTCCTTGATAGAAGAGTATTGGAGGTCGGAGGGCTTTTTAGATGGATTCTTCAATGAGGAGGAGAATAAAGAAGCAGCTTTCAAGAGACTGGGGAATGTACTGCTCAAAGAGTTCGCCAAGAGATGCATGATTCTATTGTCCCTGACGTCATCAAACCCAAATTACCTCTCTTTCTTTCTAGAGGAGACTGAAAATCTACATTTAGATTTTTGGGACAATCATCCTAAGGAAGCGGAATTTATGAACTGGCTACAAGAGCAATTTACAATGGAGGAATCTTCAGGAGGACAATATCATGTGGATATGAATTCTCATGTGAGGCAAGTTATTGGTTCTCGAACGTTCCTAGTGAAAAACAACTTGGACGCAGAAGAAGCATGCCAATGGATCTCATTATCTCACAATCAGGTACAAACATTCCAATTCAGCTCTCCAAACTGCCCTCTTCTCTCGACGTTATTGCTTAATGATAACGATCGCTTGCAAGAAATCCCAGACAGTTTTTTCAAGAACATGACCAGACTCCGAGTCCTCGACCTTTCTTCTACAAGCATCTCTTCCCTGCCATCCTCCATATCCTGCCTTTGTGAATTACGGTTGTTGAAGCTCCAAAGCTGCCACAAGTTAGAGGGTCTTCCTACGTTCTTAAAGTATATGCGGAAGCTTGAGATCCTTGATCTCCATCAAATTCCCCTGACAAAGATGTTGGAGGCATCCTTCAATAACATGCAAAGCCTCCGACGCCTCGACATCTCAGGTGCCTGCAACCTCAGCCGGCTCTCCCTCAAGGGTTGCCGCTCTCTATCGTCACTGGCCAGCCTAGATAAACTTTCAAAACTTGAGGCACTTGATCTTTCGGGCACGAAATTGGCAGTGCTTCCGCACCAAATTTTCAATTTGACTAGCATGCATTGCCTAGACCTGTTTGGAATGGAGCATCTCAAGACGGTTGACTGGCGAAAGATAGATCGACTTCCAGATAACTTGAATTGGGATCGATGTGGCTTGAACTTGCCGCATGAGGAGCTCCAAGACAGCAGCAGTCGTCACATCTCGGTCGGTGATGCAAGTGTTTTCGAGTCTTTGGACGAAAGCTCGAAACTGTGGAAATCATGCTTGCTAAAATTCCATTTCTTGGTCTGTCCCTGCGAGGGAGGGCGCAAGGATAGATATGTTCATTTTAAAAGAAATCGATTTTTCTACCAGCATATTTATACTCGATTTGAGCAGTCTTTGATTTATGAAAGACGACTGGAGGTTTGTGGTGGTAAGAACTCCCTAGAAGGTGTTAGAGGGGTTCTCTCGGTGACAGAATTCTTTCATCTGTATGGCAATGTGTTCGTTAAGGCATTGTCCAATCTTGGCATGAAGATGGACCACCTTAAAGAATGCTGGATTGAGAAATGCCATCAATTGGAGTATCTGTTCGCCGGACGAATATTGGCAGACATTGATGCGGCAGTTTGTTTAGAAAATCTAAGGGTCTCCGATCTTGCCAAATTAGTAACAGTGTGCCGGGGGAATTTGGGAAGAGGGAGCTTCGCATGCCTAAAGCATATATATTTGGAATGTTGTCCGAAGCTAATCAATTTCTTCTCTTCGAGCATTCGGTTACAGAATCTCGAATTACTTGAAATAAAATTCTGTTGTAGACTGGAGAAGGTCTTTGAAGACGACAGCGAGGTGGGGCAAAATGCATTTCCACATCTAGTTGATTTATGTCTTTGGGAGCTATGCAAACTGAAAAGCATTTGCGGTGGTCACTTGTCGATGCTGAAGAAGTTGAAGATTCGAGGATGCCCGCTGCTGGAGAATCTTCCTCTCGATGACACAAATGCTTCTGCAACAGAAGTTGAGATCCAAGGTGAGCTGAAATGGTGGGAAAACATAAAATGGGAGGGCAGTATCAAGCCAAGCTACATCCGTTTCAAAGAATGTTGTGTATCAAGTAAGTGATTCTTCTCTGCTTAAATTGTCCCTGTTTGCTGTGTTTCTTCTCTTCTTGAACTACTACTGTAATTCTCTTTTATTTGGGTTACTATGTGCTAGAAAGAAGAGGTTGTTCCATTGAACTTAGGTGATTAAGTCTTAGTGGCTTCGAATTATGAATTCAGAAAGAAATTATTGGATGTAGATCATCTTGGATTTGGAACTGCTTCATTTTTTGGATCATGCCCTAAAATTAGCTGACAATATGGACGGACGGTGGATGACAGTCGAACCCATAGGAGTCCCACCCACCTCAGTGGATATTGGGGGTCTCACCTAATCCGCTCCCCCTTTGATATCGGTTACCTATCATGTGAGGCCCACCTTGGATGTGGGTCGTCCATCATGCGTGGGCACCTTAATGTGGACCGTTCATCATGCAGGCCCAACTTCAAAATGGGCTGTCCAGTATGTGGGACTTGCCTTAAACATTGGTCATTCATCACTAACTAGAGGCAGATCTTCTATGTGAATCATCCTCATGTGGCCCACCTTAATATGGGTCATCCATCATGTGGGGCTTATAATCAATGTTATTATCCATCATGTGGGCCTCTATCCATCGTCCATCATGTGGATCCCACCTTATTGTGTGGGCCTGATGCAGAGTGGGTTGTGGATAGTTTCATGGCTAAGATGGACCAGAAAAGGCCTGATCAGAGACGAAGGTGATCCGAATCGTCAGAACTTCAAATAGACATATCTCACAAACTGGAATGAGCTATTGGATATACCATATATGATTTTCCCCAAGCCGAATTTGCGAAATACCATCAGATCGTCAGTCAAATTCCTATTTTAATTTCATTTTTACTATTTATAATAAGTTTTAGTATGATTATAACTCTTCATCCGTTGGGCTCTACGAGTTGCACTCAACATTAAAAGTGCTTAGAATAATTAGGAGAACAGCATGCTGAAGCCAAATAGGACACTTACTATTTTTGGCTGAAAACCATGCACACTAGTAGGAATCACGACCGTAATATTTGTAGTAAGTCGCGATTTCTAGGAGTTTTAGTTGTAGTTTAATTCCAAAACTTCTTCCATGGCTTAATATCCCTATTTAAAGGAATGTAAACTCATTTATTTAATCATTAATTAATTTACGAATTTTCTAGAATATTATTTCTATTTTCTTACTTTTTTCCTAGTGGATTCGAGAAGTCTCAATGAAGAGTCCAGAGAGGCTTCGTGGATTTGAAGTAGTTGTTCGAAGATGATGATCGACCTCATTATGTTCATCCCTGCATCAGGGCCGTACCTTTGATGCGGGTCGTCTATCATGAGGGCCCTAACTTGGATATAAACCATTAATCATTAGAGGTCGACCTTTGATGTGGATTGCCCATTATGTGGAGCCCACTTTGATATGAGTCATCTATCATATGGGCCCATCATATGAAGCCTATCTTTGATGTGGATCATCCATCATGTGGGCCTCATTTTTTATATGGGTTGTCCATCATACGTGGCCACCTTTTATGTGGAGTGTCTAATTCTAGAGAATAGGTCCTTGGATCCCTTACTGTGTGGCCCACCGTGAATTTCTTGGGGGATGCGCAAATGTTTATTTGCCACCTAACCTCTTGATGAGGTTACAAAGACATGAATTGAAGGGACCACAAAAATATCAGCTTGATCCAAAACTTTTGTGGTCGAGAAGAAGTTTTTAATGATCAATCACCACTGTTTCCTGTGGTGTGGTCCACTAGAGATTTGGATATGCTTCATTTTTTGGATCTTGGTCTAAAGTGATGTGTAAAATTGGATGGACACCGTGGATGTAAGGCTTACACATCACCACGGTGGGCTCCACAGTTAGGGATCCACCAAATCTGTGCCCGGAGAAGGGGAGAGTTGAAAAGTAGAAAAACTTCAGAAAAAAAATAAAAATAAAAATAAAAATCTAATAGTGCTAACTAAACTAACTTCCAAAAATAAATTTTTTATCGCTAAAATTTTAATAATAAAAAAAAGTTACTTGTTAGGTGATATTCAAACAGGCCCTACAAGTCTAAAAACATATACAGGTGACATAACAGCTACATATGAAGTTTGGTCCTGATGGGTCGGTCTAAAATGACCATTTCATGTTTAGCCCATGCACTCATTTCCAATCTTACAAAAAAAGGAATTCGAATTTTGCAGAAATATATCCTGCAGAGGTGATGGTAGACGATGATGATGGACTGCTTAGAAGAAGAGAAATTGTGAACGCAGGACATGAGAGGAGACAAATACCAGGTATCTACATCTATGGGTTTTTATATCTTTTCACGGTAAACCATTTTTGGAAGGTGTCGGAAGTGGGATAAGTTGCAGAGTGTGGATAATATGTGTTGAAGACACAAAAATTTCCAGTGCTAACGAGATACGACTGATTTCTATCTCGCTACACAGCACAACTCTTAAAGTGTGTGGAACTTTTTCTGTGTCCCATCATGATTTTTGTGCTAGATCTATTCTGTCCATTCATATTTTCAGATAAATATAAAGCATAATCCTAAAATGAGGTACGTCCAAAGCTGAAGTTAATCCATCATGCAGGCCTCACTTTTTATTCCATCATATGTGGTCACCTTTTATGTGGAGTGTCCAATTCTAGAGAATAGGTCCTTGGATCCCTTACTGTGTGGCCCACCATGAATTTCTTGAGGGATGCGTGAATGTTTATTTGCCACCTAACCTCTTGATGAGGTTACAAAGACATGAACGAAGGGACCACAAAAATATCAACTTGATCCAAAACTTTTGTGGTCGAGAAGAAGTTTTTAATGATCAATCGCCACTGTTTCCTGTGGTGTGGTCCACTAGAGAATTGTATCTGCTTCATTTTTTAGATCTTGTTCTAAAATGATGTGTAAAATAGGATGGACACTGTGGATGTAAGGCTCACGCATCATCACGGTGGGCTCCACAGTTTGGGATCCACGAAAGCTGTGCCAGGAGAAGGGGAGTAGAAAAGTAGAAAAAGTTCGGAAAAAAAACAAAGAAAAGAAAAAGAAAATCTAATAGTGCTAACCAAACTAACTTGCAAAAATAAATTTTTTGTTGCTAAAAGTTATTTAAAAAAAAAAAAAAAAAAAAAAAGAGTAACTTGTGAGGTGATATTCCAACGGGCCCTTCAAGTCTAAAATATATATATAGGTGACATAACGGCTACATATGAAGTTTGGTCCGGATGGGTCGGCCTAAAATGACCTATCCCAAGCCGGCTTGAAAATTGATAAGGCCAAGCTTGCATGCCATGATTAGCCATGCACTCATTTCCACTCTTATAAAACAAGGACTTCGAATTTTGCAGAAAGACATCCGGCAGAGGCAATGGTAGACGATGATGATGGGCGGCTTAGAGGAAGAGGAGAGATTGTGAACGCAGGACATAAGAGGAGGCAAATACCAGGTATCATCTACACCTACTGGTTTTTCTATCTTTTCACAGTAAACCATTTTTGGAAGGTGCGGAAGTGGGATAAGTTGCAGAGTGCGGATCCTCTGTGTTGAAGGCACAAAAAAATTCCAGTGCCGTTGTTTCTCATTCCTCCACGTAATTTCTGATGACTCAGCTAACGAGATCCGACGGCTTACTATCTCATTACACAACACAACTCTTAACATGTGTGGAACTTTTTCTGGTCCCATCATGATTTTTGTGCTACATCTATACTGTCCATCAATATTTTCAGATAAATATAGAGCATAATCCTAAAATGAGGTACATACAAAGTTGAAGTAGATCACCCCACATAAAGGATTGAACAAATTACCGTTGAAACTTTCCTAGGGCCCACTAGAGGCTTATTTTTCATCTGACGTGCTCATAAGATCACACAAACCTGCATGAAGTTAAAATACAAATATCAACTTGATCGGATCCTTATGTGGCCTCAAGAAGTTTTCAACAGTAGCATGAATTCTTACTGTCTTCAGTGGCGCGGTCCACTTTAGCTTTGAATTTTCAATGTTTTTGGATTCACATTTTAGAATGATCTAAAAAAAAATGGATGGACAGTGTGGATCTAAGAAATATATAATAGCATGGCATACATAAATTTCACACTCCAAGAATTTCGATGGCTTACTCCAGCCGAGTAGGTGATACCGGGCTTCACCCAAGACGGTGCAGCCTTACCACGGAGCCCACCTTGATTTGTGTATTCTGTATCTACTCTGTCCATTCGTTTTAAACCGTAGAGATGGGACCTACTTGTTGGTCGTGATCTAAAAAACATTCGTTTTCTGATCATTTTAGATCATGATACCAAAACTTAAGAAGATCCAATTATCCGGTGGACTATATTCCAGGAAACAATGGTGATTGACCACGCTACCATTAAAAACTTCTTAGGGCTCACCTTAATGTTTCAGTTTGTTTTATTTTCCATTAATCTGTTGATGAGTTCACATAAGCTTGGATGAAGAGGTAAACCAAATATAGGCTTGATATAAAACTTTTGTGGCTTATTAATCGTTAATCACCACTGTTTATTGTGATATGGTCCACCTGATAATTGGATTTACTTTATTGTTTCTATAATACCCTAGAACTATCTGGAAAAATGGATGAACAGAGTGCATGCAAAATAGACAAGTTATCATACCGGAAGTATTGGCATATGGAGCTTCCGTGGGCCTCATTATGCTGAATGTATTAGATCCAAACCGTCTATTCATTTTCCATACCATTTTATGGAATTAGACAGAAAACGATGTAGATCAAAGCTCAAGTGGCCACACTTTAGAAATAGTAAGAAATGTACGCTTACTGTTGAAAATTTCTTTGGGCCACAAAAAACTCTAATCAAGCTAATATTTTTGTTTTCCCTTTATCCATGTATGTGTTACCTTATGAAATTAGATGAAAAAAAAAAAAACCTAACAATGAACCCTAGGAAGGTTTTAACGGTGGTGGTTTAATCCCCACTATTTTTTATGTTGTGTTCTACTTTAGCTTTGGATGTGCCTTGTTTTATGGCTTACTCTTTAGAATGATCTGTAAAAATTAATAATCTGTTTGGATCTGAAATATAATTAATCATTGTAGACGTTAAAAGTCACCTTGTGTATCACGCAATCTATGGGTAGAGAGAACGAAATCCAGCGAAAATGTCAGCTATCAATGAATCAGCCTGGAGTCACCGGCGATGACGTGGACCAATCAGAAGCGACAGCACTGAATTTTACTGTCTTCAACGCAGACAATCCGCACTCTCCACATCATTTGTCGTTACTTCAGGTGGGCCCACCTTGATGTTTGTGAGAAATCCACCCAGTCCATCCGTTATTTGAGATCATTTTAGGACTTAGACCAAAATTGAGCAGGATCCTCTCTCTCCGTGGATAGAGACCCTCATGGCCTTGATCTTTTCATTGTCCACCATCCACGATGATGATTATATGAAATCCACTTCAACCGTTAGATGCCACAACAAAATTTGACCCCGTCACCTAAAATTAAAGTCCATCCACAATTGAGGTGAGCCACACCAAGGGAAACATTTTGGCTGGTGAGTGTTGTCCTTATACATTGTTTCCAATCATATATTCAGAGTAAATTTCACATAAACATCATGGCCCACCTATCTCTGACAGCACACATGGCCCAATCAAATCCTTCCACATGGGTCACCGGCCCACCTATATCTAACAGCACACGTGGCCCAATCAAATCCTTCTAGGGTCACCACGCAATCCACCTCCATAAAAAATCCTTTTTAAATTGTACTCGATAACTCATGTGAGTACAGAAATGGTGTAAGAGATTTGTACCTGCTCATCAAAGCGGGCCTTTTTGCTGCATGTGGCCATGTGGGCTGGACGGGCCAGGCACCATTAGGCCCAAGGTTGAAGCATGCATGGTCTGAAAGTAATGGGCCCAAGCCAAAACCCAAAAATCCATTAGGCCCAGCTTGACTTGGCTGTGGATTCCTCTCATCCAAACAAGCCCTTAGCAGAGCAAGGAGGACACAACTTGCCTGCTAATATTGTTGTGATGATGGAGGGTCATCCATGGAATTTCTGATTTCGCCGGTTTCAGTAAATCAGAGAAGCTACCACAGCTTCTTGTTTGTAGAATCAATACGGCTCCGATGTTTGGGTATGCAACCATTACTTGGGAAGAAATCTGGCCTCCGTAACAACTGAACTCAGCATTCAAACAACCATATCCGACTAACCTGTAATATTGTAGTTCCTATTAAGATGAGGTTTAATACTATGTTTTAAGCCCAAGAACAGTGCTGTCAATGTGCTGGGCTCATTCCAGCAAAATCAAAATTTTGAATAGGGCCAAACTGTCAGGCTTTAACAGTTCAAAATACGAACAGATGCCAACCTCAAACCTGGCCCATTGACAGTCCTATCCAAGAAGCCGTTTGGGCCCTACAATATGGCAAAGTTGAAAAATGATTACGGAAATGGATTTTAATATGCAATGAAATGATGGTATTGCAACATTTTGTTGACCAACGGTCCCGATTCAATGTAACTGTGGCCTATTTGGAAGTTGAGTTTTTTGGGCATTTTTCTTGTGAGAGAAATGGATTGCATGGCACGGTTTGCACTTAATAGGAGGCGCGCACATATTTCCCACCCATCTGATATTGGTGGGCGGGCATCTTAACATAATTTCAAAATTGACATTTCAAAACAAGTTCCCACCACCCTTCTTTTACCCGTTGCAGATAATTCATAGGTTGACTTCTCCAAGTCCCACTATGATTTTTTTGTGTTAAATCCACACTGTTCATCAATATTTATAGATGATTTCAGAGCTCAAGTAGACCAAACCACCGTCGAAACCTTTCTAGCACCAACCGTAGGCTTACAATTCCCATCTAACCTAGCACTGGAGATTGCCCTGTTTTTCAGAATGATCTTAAAAAAATGGATGTAAGAAATACATCGTTGTGGGCCCACGTAATTTTCACACCTTTCAATAAATTTTGTTGCTTGCTAGAGAGAAGAAAACCCAAAGTGTTGGATCCGTGTAAAATGACTTGAACCCAAGCTGGCTTGAAAATTGATAGGTCGCAGAACGTGCCTGGCCCATGCTCTCATTTCCACCCTTACCAAACACGGAATTCCATTTTGCAGAAATTGATCGTGCGGAGGAGACGGCAGCTTCCAGGGATGGTGATGATCGACAGCTCAGGCGAGGAGGAGAGGTTGTGAGTGCTTGGTCACGATGCATGAGGCAACAGATATTGGATTGTTTGAGAGATGACAATATTTCAGTGTTCTCAGTTTGGGGATGGCAGGGTGTGGAGAAGTCACGGATCATGAGACAGGTGGTTGCAGCGGTGATGGATGAATCCAGAGAATCTAGCCGTCTATTTGATGTGATCATACAAGTAAGAGCACCAGGGATCGAGAGTCTTGGAGAGAAGATGCAGGAGAGACTCGGAGAAGAATTGAAACATTTTATTGGTTGGCAGGTGGATCTTTTGAAGGTGATGGATGAAAAGGGGAGAAGGAATCGTTTAATGGAGGTACAGATGGGAATGAAGGAGGCATTGGATATCCGAAAGTCCATGGACTTCTCCGCAGCTGCTAAACAAATCTCGGCTAAGCTAAGCGGGCAGAGGTTCCTCCTCGTCTTAGAAGATGTTTGGGAAAGCATCAACTTGGAAGAGATGGGAGTTCCAGTCATGGCCCCTGCTTTCACCAGCGACAGCAAAGTGGTGATCACTACTCAATCCCAAGAAGTCTGTAACAAAATGAAAGCCCAAGTAAACATCAGGGTGGGGGAGTTGTCTAAAGAAGACGCCTGGGATTTTTTACAGGAAGAGGCAGCCGATGTTGCTGCCAGCATTGGTTTCTCAATAACCAGAGACATGGTCTTCAAATGCTTCTCTTACGTCTCCTTGCTCTGTCGAAACCGATGCTCCATCGATGCAGATTCCTTGATAGAAGAGTATTGGAGGTCGGAGGGCCTTTTAGATGGATCCTTCAATGAGGAAGATAATAAAGAAGCTGCTTCCAAGAGATTGGAGAACGTACTGCTCAAAGAGCTTGCAGAGAGATGCATGGTGCTATTGTCTCTGGTGTCATCAAACCCAAATTACCTACGCTCCTTTCTAGATAGGTGGGATGATTATTATACCGCAGACTTATCAAAAATGCAATCTATGGAAGAGGAATTTATGGATTGGCTACGAGAGCAATTTACAATGGAGGGATCTTCAGGAGGACAATATCATGTGGATATGAATTCTCAGGTGATGGAAGTGATTGGTTCTCAGACTTTCCTAATGAAGTACAGCTTAGATAGGGAAGAATCATGCCAATGGATCTCATTATCCAATAATCAGGTAGAAACACTCCCATTCCGCTCTCCAAATTGCCCTCTTCTCTCAACATTGTTGCTCAAAAACAATGATCGCTTGCAAGAAATCCCAGATGTTTTTTTCCAGAACATGACCAAACTCCGAGTCCTCGACATTTCTTTCACAAGCATCACATCCCTGCCCTCGTCTATGTCCTGCCTGTGTGAATTACGGTTGTTGAAGCTTCAAAGCTGCTACAAGCTAGAGGCTCTTCCTGCATTCCTAAAGGATATGCAGAAGCTCAAGATCCTCGATCTCCATCAAACTCCCTTGACGAAGATGGTGGAGGTATCCTTCCACAACATGCAAAGCCTCCAGCGGCTCAACATCTCAGGTGCCTGCAACCTCAGCAGGCTCTCGCTCAAGGGTTGTCGCTCTCTAGTGAAACTGGTCAGCCCAAATAAACATTCAAAACTTGAGGCACTTGATCTTTCAGGCACGAAAATGGAAGAGCTCCCACACCAAATTTTCAATCTGACCAGCTTGCGGTGCCTGGACCTGTTGGGAATGGAGCACCTCAAGACGGTTGATTGGAGAAAGATAGATCGGCTTCCAGAAAAATTGAATTGGGATCGATGTGGATTGGACTTATTGCATGAACAGCTACAAGACAGAAGCATACGACGCATCTCAGTCAGTGATGCCAGCGTTTTCAAGTCTTTGAACCAAAGCTCACATCTGTGGGAATCCTGCTTTTTAAAATTCTATTTCTTGGTCTGCCCCTGCGAGGGAGGCCGCAAGGATAGATATGGTCGTTTTAAAGGAAACCGATTTCTCTACCACCGTATTTATGCTCGATTTGAGCAGTCTTTGATCTACGACAGATGCTTAGAGGTTTGCGGTGGTAAGAATTCCCTAGACGGTGTTAGAGGTGTTCTCTCGGTGACAAAATTCTTTCATTTGTATGGCAATGCGTTCGTTAAGGCACTGTCCGATCTCGGCATGAAGATGGACAACCTTAAAGAATGCTGGATTGAGAAATGCCATCAATTGGAGTATCTGATTGTCGGACGAATTGTAAACATCGGTGTGGCAAACGTTGATGCAGCGGTCTGTTTAGAAAATCTAAGGGTGTCCGATCTTTCCAAATTAAGAACAGTGTGCTGGGGGAAGTTGGGAAGTGGGAGCTTCGCATTCCTAAAGCATATACATTTGGAATGTTGCCCCAAGCTCATCAATTTATTCTCTTTGAGCATTCGCTTACAGAATCTCAAATTACTTGAAATAAAATTCTGTTGTAAACTGGAGAAGGTCTTTGAAGAAGACAGCGTGGCAGGGCAAAATGCATTTCCACAGCTAGTTGATTTATGTCTTTGGGAGCTACGCAAACTGAAAAGCATTTGTGGTGGGCACTTGCCAATGTTGAAGAAGTTGAAGATTCGAGGATGCCCGATGCTGGAGAAGCTTCCTCTCCATAACACAAATGCCTCTGCAGCAGAAGTCAAGATTGAAGGTGAGCTGAAATGGTGGGAAAGCGTAAAATGGGAAGGCAGGTTCAAGCCACACAACATCTGTTTCAAAGAATGGCGTCCGTCAACCAAGTGATTCTTATCTACTTCAACTACAATTTGTTTACTATTTTATTATTTTCTTCTTGAATGATTGTAATTCTCTTTTATTTGTGCTATGCTGTGGTAGAAGAGGAGGGTGTTCCATTGGACTTAGGTGAAATTATGAATTTCAGGAACAAATTGGATGTGTTGCTCTTTAGCATGAATTTGGGAAAGGTAAACAAGTACCGGATTTGTTTTGCAAATCATGCTTGCAGCAGTAAGTGGGATTTAATTTTTTCCTTTTTCCTTTTATTTTCTTGATAGAGGTGTTAGATGATTTTTGCTCTGGGGCCTTCTACTTTGTATGAATTTGTTGGGTTTTTCAGGTTTCATATATGTTCCCTAATTTTGATTTAATTTTCTATTATATTAAAAAAAAAAAAAAAAAAAAAACCAAGGTATAAGCTAATGAGCTCAGCCCAACCCATGGATGAGGCTGCAACTTGGGCTAGGATCATCCCAATCCGGACTGGTCCAACTCAATTGTTCCATGATGGGGATCTTTAATTCGTTATATCATTTTCTTAATCATGTTTATCAAATCCAGAGAAATAGACACTGTTGGATAAAAGTTCGGGTTGGGTCATGTGAAAATCCTTATGCTGAATTGAGGTAGGCCTGAAAATTGGGTCCCATCACATGGCCAATTTGCAGTCTTAACCGCCGTGTCTTTTCTACTTTTGGCAATCGTTTGATGTTGACATCTCTTGTTTTAATTAGGGATTTTTACCACAAATTTCCACACAAATGGAGCACTGAAATTACCATAATGCCCACCATGCACTTGTTTCTTTAGAAAGTGGTAAAGTAGAAAATCTTTAGGCCCATTACTTATTTTCATGATATCCAAGCCGTCCAATAGATGTAATCTCCTATGGTGTTGAGAAGAACCAAAAATTTTGTCAATCTAAAAGGAGGATGAGGCACACCATAAAAAATAATATGCAACACTTAAAAACATCAAAATATAATCACAGCCCACTAGTGATTCAATAAAAAATATTTTTGGTCCATGTGATTATTATGTTTGGTTGAATATGTTTGGCATGCTAATGTCATACACAAACTATGTGGGGCGGCCGCTTTTTTTTTTTTCGATTTCATTACTTTCCAAAGAAAAACAATAAACAGGGTACTTTGGTACTTTCCCTTCTCAAAAAGGACGAACTTAATTAGTCATTATTAAAATCCTAAAATATTTATTAATTTATAAGAGAAATTTCAATTTTAGCAAGATTTTCCCATCAATATCCTGAGAAATTCTGGAGAAAAGAAATTCCCGATGATGAGATTTGTCACTACAAAGACCTATAAATGGCCAAGGGCCAATCTCTGATGCACCGACAAGATGATGACCATCTGCCATCCAAAATGAGGATTGCAATGGAAACAGGTAGGACCTAGTGTCATCTCATTATGTGTAAGAAACCATTCCTCTGAAACCCGAATGCACAAGACAGTTATAATTACTAGATTCATCCATACGAGTAGATGGAGCTTTCAATCTCAGTATCTGCACTAAAGAATCAAATCCCTATCGTATTATTGTTTACACCCACATTAGAATGAAAAGAGGCCAAGTTCCCTATTAGTTTCCGAACCTGGTTGGTAAGTGTGAGGCCATGGCTAATCTATCCAAGCCATTGATCTGACGCCCCTGTTCATGGATGGACCATTCTCAGTATATCCTCCCAATTGGTCAACTCTAACCTTCTTGTTGTTAAAAAGAAATGAACCAACAAACCGCACTCACAGGAAGAAAGGCCAAGGATTTGATGGCTAGGATCTTCCGATTTGGGAGATTTTGGGGGAATCGTCCATCCATGATGGGGGACCACAGATAAAATCGATTCGAAATGACAATACACTAATTGCTTGCATTCAAACTTTCATTTGTGCATTACCTAAGATCATATCCGTTAACTCTGGATGCTCCAGTCCACATGCAAAAACTGTAAAATGGCATTATTGAAAGATGAAAACAAATGTAGTTAGAATTTGTTTCCCTCAATTTCAGATTGATTTTGTACGGATCCCACAGAATGGATAAAAAGGTTCATCCGATGCATAACATCTGAATTTACAATTAATCTTCTATTTTCATAGCTGCTGTTTATAGAGAAGTCCAAAAGGAAGCATATAGACCATGAAATCCTCCACTTTTTATCTTCCATGAGTCGCTTACTTTATATGGTTTCAAGATTTTGAGGATGGCGGTTTTCACAAGCTTACAACTTCAACCAGCTGTTCTCTACAATGTAAGGTACCCTTTAGATACTAAAAACCATCGTTCAGAGGGACTTTGTTATATCTTCGTGTCCAGCTGAAAGTAGGCACAAAGAAGCCTGATGCTTGTCAGGATCATTGCAATGGTTCAAAATGGTTAGCCACTTCACTACATCTGCAACCAGTGCATCCAACATGCATTTGAATGTGACTCTTAGCAATTCATCGAAATCTTTTGATCAGTTTGGAATGAGCAAAGGCCATGATAAAATTATGCATCAGTAACCATAACGGTCATTCAATGAGGTTCGCCCATCGCCCAATTGTCCTGCATGAATTCAATGTGATTGGTCACATATATTAAACAAGTGCATAGTCATCAAAATCCTACTATTTAAGATTTAGGATTTGAGTTGAATCTTAAGCACAACTATTTGAATCTCACCTTGAATCCCTTTTTATATGAATCCTACGATTCTGTAATTTAAATCTTACAATTTACAATTCAAATTATAGTTATTCTCTTCTATTTCAAGCTCCACTTGGCGTCCATTTTATGTTTTTAAATCGCTGGGGGCATTTTAAGAATCATTTAGGAAAGGTAAATTACTTTATTTTGTTCATAATAAAAGATTAAACAGTATATACTCTCTTCAACATTAAATCATAGAGCTACTTTTTTTTTTCTACTTCTTAACTGTTGACCTATATTTATTGTGGAATGAATGAATGAATGATTGTTAGAAATCAAAGTATCTTTTCTTGTTGTTGTCAGTCCATAGAATCAAATGTCACTTTTCCAAATGTCAACAAAATCGTCAGAGTCATGCATTTTTTGTGGCGCTTCATCATGTTGCGTCTCTTTCACTTACATGTCCTCTGTAGCACCAAGCCATATAGGCTTTGTGACTGTATGTGGCCACTTTGCTTTCTATGCCGTCACTAACATCTTTATCACCTTCTGGAGGTTTACTTGCTTCTACGGTAAGACTTTTATCTTTATGGAAGGAACCATTTGTTGGGGATGCCTGGCACAAACCTTAGGATCTAGCCTCCCGAAACAAATCAGAATTATGGATAATAAAGCAATGAAATAAATCAAAGCATCAATCACACACCACACAAGAGATTTTTACGTGGAAAACCCTCAAAGAGGTAAAAACCACGTGACCTCGTCCAGATCAACAATCCACTATGAAGTAGAACGTTTACAACCTTCTTCACTCACGCAGGAGTGGATGAACAATAAGAGAAATAGAGAAAACGAAGAGATCTAACCGATTATGAGGACATAGAAGCGCTGAGATATAAATTGCAAAATAGAAAAACCTCCCCGAGCAGAACCTCCCTTCTATAAGCTTCTTCTCTCTCTTTCTCCCTCTCTCTCACCTTTGATAGCCCTCTTGTATTTTTCTCATCAACACAATATATATATAGAAAAATCCTAGGAATCCCTTTTTATAGTTTTAGGAAACTCCTTTCTGCATCCTAGTTGCGAAAGGACTTGCGCATCCTAGTTGCGAAAGAACTTTGCGCATCCCAGTTGCGAAAGGACAACGGGTCAAAAAAAACCATCAAATCTTTCCCTTTTTGACCCAGGAGGGATTTACCTTCTTTAAGCCAGCCAGGTTTCTACAAACCTCAAACTTGCCCTTAAGCAAGGCCTTGGTCATCATATCTGACCCATTATCGTCCGTGTGGACCTTCTCAAGTCCGTAACACCTTCGTTCCAAAGTATCCCGATCCAAGTGATACCGAATCTCTATGTGTTTTGACTTGGAATGCTGACTTGGATTCTTGCTCAAGTGTATAGCACTCTGACTATCGCAATAGACTACGTGCTCATCCTGCTTTAGGCTAAGTTCCTGTAGGAACCTCTTCATCCAAAGCATCTCTTTACATGCCTCTGTGACTGCAATGTAATCGGCTTCTGTAGTTGACAATGCTACGACCTTCTGTAACTTGCTCTGCCAAGAAACCGCTCCCCCTGTAAATGTGAACATGAACCCCGATGTAGACTTCCTGGAGTCAATGTCACTTGCCATATCTGCATCTGTGTAGCCCTCTAACACAGGTTTTCCGTCACCATAGCATAGGTTCAACCTAGATGAGTCTCTTAGATACCGTAGTTTCCATTTCACCGCTGCCCAATGTTCTTTGCCAGGATTGGCAAGATACCGGCTGACAACACCAACCGCATATGCAATGTCTGGGCGTGTACACACCATAGCATACATCAAACTTCCTACAGCTGACGCGTAGAGTATTTTCTGCATCTCTTCCACCTCTGCCTTCGTCTTGGGACACTGTCTGTCACTCAATCTGAAGTGACCATCTAGTGGAGTATTGACTTCGACATTTGCATTCATATTGAACCGCTCTTAGGACTTTCTCAATATACCGCTCTTGTGACGAAGAGCTTCCTGCTGCTTCTGTCACGGGTTATCTCCATTCCTAGGATCTGTCTAGCCGGGCCTAAGTCTTTCATCGCAAAAGACTTGCCCAACTCCTGTTTCAGCCTGTCAATCTTCTTGATGTCTTTTCCCATGATGAGCATGTCATCAACATATAACAGCAGAACTAAGAAATCACCGTCTGAGAACTTACGCGTGAACACACAGTGGTCCGACTCCGTTCTGTCATACCCATGTTTCAACATAAACGAGTCGAACTTCTTGTACCATTGCCGTGGAGCTTGTTTCAGCCCATACAAGCTCTTTCTCAGCCTACACACCATATGCTCCTTGCCCTTGACTTCGAACTCCTCTGGTTGGTGCATGTAGATCTCTTCTTCCAGGTCACCATGGAGAAAGGCAGTTTTAACATCTAACTGCTCTATCTCCAGATCCATGCTAGCTGCCAACCCAAGCAACACCCGTATAGATGTCATCTTCACCACTGGTGAGAATATCTCCTCGAAGTCTATGTCTTTTCTCTGACCAAACCCTTTCACCACAAGTCTGGCCTTGAACCTCGTCTGTGAATTCTTCTGCTCAATCTTCTTTCTGAACACCCACTTGTTGCTCAGAGCTTTCTTGCCCTTAGGTAATTTCACCATGTCATATGTGTGGTTCTTATGCAAGGATTCCATCTCCTCTTGCATAGCTTTCAACCACTCCCCCTTATGCTCGTCAGCTAGGGCCTCGGAATAATCTTCTGGCTCTCCCCTATCGGTTAGCATAATGTACTCATGCGGCGAGTATCTCTTGGACGGTTGTCCGTCCCTAGATGACCTCCTCACCTGTGGCTCAACAGGTGGATCAAGTGGGGGCTGCTCCCCTGGTCCATCTTCTGAAGGAACTCTCTCGTCCTCTCGCACCTTCTATGTACTCCCCGTCATCAAGCACCAAGGGAGGAGTAATCGGATCCATGTCCTCTAGCTCACCTGAACTAGGTTGGTTCTTCTCTGGCTTACCAATGTCTTCGATACACTGATCTTCAAAGAAAACCACATCTCTGCTCCTGACGAGCTTCTTCTCGGTCGGATCCCATAACTCTGTAACCAAATTTTTCATCACCGTACCCTAAGAACACACACTGCCTGATCTTCATATCGAGCTTGGACCTCTCGTCCTTTGGTACGTGAACGGATGCCCTACATCCAAACACCCTGAGATGACTGCGTACGATGGATCTGTCCGAGTCCACACATTCTCGTACTTCTCCATTCAACGGGGCGATGGAGACACATTTATCAAATACACCGCCAGTGCGCATTGCTTCTCCCCGAACGTCTTGGGCAACTTCGCATGGGATAACATGCATCTGATTCTCTCAACAATGGTGCGATTCATTCGCTCAGCTACACCATTATGCTGGGGGGTCTAGCTACACCATTATGCTGGGGGGTCTTGGGAACCGTCTGTTCATGCCGTATACCCTGGGACTTGCAGTACTCGTGAAAGTCGCCAATGTATTCACCACCATTGTCAGTGCGGATGCACTTCAATGGTCTACCTGTCTCTCTCTCGACCATAGCATGAAACAACTTAAACACACCAAAGACCTCGTCCTTGGATTTCAAAGCATAAACTCAAACCCTCCTAGATGCATCATCTATAAAAGTGACAAAATACAATGCCCCACCCAAGGTTTTTGTCCTCATAGGACCACAAATATCAGAATAAACCAAATCTAATGCATGCACTTTATTAACATGAGAAGCAGTTTTAATGAATGAAACTCTATGCTGTTTCCCTGATAAACAATCAAGATAGGTTTTGAGAGGCATACCTGTCACGTTTGGAAGGAGTTGCTTCCTCGCTAGTAGCTGAAGCCCTTTTTCACTCATGTGGCCTAGACGCCTGTGCCACATGTCAATAGCTGAATCTTCCGCCGCGTTCAACCCACCCTTGCACATACTGACACTTGCCTTGTACAGGATGCAACACTTCTTTCCTCTAGCCACGATCAATGAACCCTTGATGAGCTTCCATCGCCCACCAGCAAACCGGCTTTCATAGCCATCATCATCTAACCTTCCCGTCGACATCAAGTTAAGGCGAAGGTCTGGGATATGCCTCACGTTCCTCAGAACCAATGTGCAGCCCACATCAGTTTTCACACAAATATCACCGACTCCCACGATATTTGATACCTCACCGTCAACCAGTACTACCAGGCTGAAATTTCCCATCTTCGCAGTCCCATAGTCACCGACTTGTAGCTTGTGAAGGAGTCCCCGTGTGGAGTCGCATGAAAAAAGCTCCCGAGTCTATCACCCGGTCGGTGCCACGACTGAGTGGCCGGAGACATACATCGTGATCTTTAGAAAGAATAACTACCATGTCGCCATCCGAAGCGACCGCAAAGGGAATCGATTCTTCTTCCTTCTCTTTTCCTTTCTTGTCGTTTTTCTTACCACGACATTCATGCTTGTAGTGGTCCTTCTTGCCACAATTCCAAAGATTCAACCTCTTTTCTGTTACTCGACTTACCTCTTGATTTATCTCGGGCCTTCCCGCCCTTCCTGTTCTTTCCTCTCCCCCGTTCCTGCGTCACAAGAGCCTCTTGCTGAGTAGACCCCTGAGACTTTCTCCTTGTCTCCTCATTGAAGAGACAACTGGTTACCTGTTCCATGGATATCTTTCCGTCTGGCGCGGAGTTACTTAGAGACACCACCAATGTTTCCCAACTGTCAGGCAATGAACTAAACAATAGTAAAGCCTGCAATTCATCATCCAGGATCATCTTCATAGAGGTGAGTTGGTTCACTATATTACTGACCTCATTCATATGCTCGGCCACAGAACCACCATCCTTGAACTTGAGATTTACAAGTCGCCTTATCAGAAATATCTTATTACCAGCTGTCTTCCTCTCATACAGCCCTTGTAATTTTAGCCATAGGCTTTCGGCTGAGGTTTCCGTAGACACATGGTGGAACACAGAATCATCCAACCATTGTCTAATAAACCCAACCGCCTTTCGGTCCATCTTCTTCCAATCATCATTAGTCATATCCTTGGATTTTGCTGATATGCCTGAGATTGGAGAATATAGATTCTTGCAATAAAGCAAGTCCTCCATCTTAGCCTTCCATATGGTCCAGTTAGAACCATTGAGGCTGATCATCCTTGAGCCACCTTCCATAATTCCAAACCGATCTTACCCGTTCAATGAACTTAGCTTTGATACCACTTTGTCGGGGATGTCTTGCACAAACCTTAGGATCTAACCTCCCGAAACAAACCAGAATTATGGATAATAAAGCAATGAAATAAATCAAAGCATCAATCACACACCACACAAGAGATTTTTACGTGGAAAACCCTCAAAGAGGTAAAAACCACGGGACCTCGTCCAGATCAACAATCCACTATGAAGTAGAACGTTTACAACCTTCTTCACTCACGCAGGAGTGGATGAACAATAAGAGAAATAGAGAAAACGAAGAGATCTAACCGATTATGAGGACATAGAAGCGCTGAGATATAAATTGCAAAGTAGAAAAACCTCCCCGAGCAGAACCTCCCTTCTATAAGCTTCCTCTCTCTCTTTCTCCCTCTCTCACACTTTTGATAGCCCTCTTGTATTTTTCTCATCAACACAATATATATATATATATAGAAAAATCCTAGGGACCCCTTTTTATAGTTTTAGGAAACTCCTTTCTGCATCCTAGTTGCGAAAGGACTTGCGCATCCTAGTTGCGAAAGGACTTTGCGCATCCCAGTTGCGAAAGGACAACGGGTCAAAAAAAACCATCACCATTTGCAGGCTTTGCTAGCGTAGAGCTTTTCTTTTGCTCCACTAAAAGCCTTTTTTGTGACGTTGGAAACAGGAATATCTGGCTGGTTAGATTTTGATGTCTGGGCTTTTGAATCCCTCCTCTGAGCAGCTTCTCTTGTCGGATCAGCAATTTTCAGTAAGAATTGGATCCGATCCAATTCAGATTGCAGAGCAGACAGTTCCTTCTGAAGTTGTGCAGTCGCATTGATCACTGGTACATAAGTAATCAATGTCAGCAGATGGTTGGAAGAGTTGACTGTATGAATATATTCCTAAAACAGCAACAACACATAAGCACAACTTTGGACAAGATGCATCGCTAAAAAGGGTGCAACTCGATCAGGTTGGGCCGGATTGGGGTCAAACTGAGCCCAAGCTGACCTCAAGAGGACCCAACTCGCAGCCCAACCCAATCCGACTTACACCATACTCGATCCAACTGGACCCAACCTGACCAGACCCCACCCAACCCAAATAGATGTAATTATTTCCAACACATCCTAATCCAACCTGAATTTGCTCAACCCGAATCCAACCTGACATCAAATCAGGCTGGCTTTTCCAATACGAACCCAAACTGAGGACCTTGACAACCAGATCCAACACGACTTGAACTTGGGTGTTGGAAAGGGAAAAAAGAAATAAGAAGAAACATGAATGTGAAGAAGTATGGATGGGTTGTCACTGGGGGCCAACTTCCCAAGTTTATTCAAAATCACCTTGCAGAAAAAAGTGTCAGTTGATGGTAGACTGGAATGAAATTTGACATTCACAAGGAACCTTAAAGACAAAGGCTGAGGCATTCACCAGCTGTTAGGGAAACTAAAGCAGGTCACTCTCCCAGAAGTTGGGGAAGATTCCAGGAAAGGGGTTGGTGGGTAAAGGACATCTTTATATAGAACTTTTGGGCTGTGTAAGGCAGTCTGTAGAGTGGTGGACAAGTTTAAGGAGAGGGTCAGATTCTCATGTGGTGACAGGCAGCAAATCAGTTCTGGAAAGACCTGTGGATCGGAGAGAGGTCCCTCCAGGAGGAGTTTCCGAGGTTAGCAAGTCTTGCCCCAGATAGGGAGCTCTCCCTTGCTCAATGTTTCTTCATCATCCGGATGTAGTAGTTTGGTCTCCCCCTTGTTGGAGGAATTTGTCAGACAAGGAAGCGGGCCTCTGCTTGTTCCTTCCATAGGATGATGACTGACAGTATGGGACAGGTGCGAGATCCAATCCATCCATCAGATTGGTCCGACCTTCTACATGTTCTCCCAAAAATAAATCTGGTCCACTCATCAAGTGGGCCCCAATACTAGAAACAGGTGGATGGGTTAGAAACCTTTATCCATTTTTTTAGAGTAACTCATTTGTCTTGCAGACTGTGACCGACCTGACTAGTGGATCAACCTGATTATCAGGATGGGGCCTCAATCTAGTGGTTCCTTTCTGATGGATGGATTGGATCTTGAACCTATCATGACATGCTGGCACATGAGTGGCATGTACATGAGCTCTATTGCACACACGTGTGCACTTAGCAAAGCTCCATCCAAAGAAAAGAGGCGTTAGCTTCCCAAACAGGTGCAATGAAGGAGAGGAATCAGTTCACCTATTCCTCCATTGTTCAGTGGCTTGTTTTTGCACTGTTTTTTTCCAATCACTATGGAATTGCATGGACTATGAGGGAGAAGGTTGGAGCAGTCTCAAGTAATTGCAGAAACAGTCCTTTATATGAAAGAGGAAAGTACTCTTGATTCGTTCTCTCTAGCGTTTTGTTGGAAAATCTGCAAGGAGTGGAATTACTGCATATAGGGAGCAGTACACTCCCAGGCATTACTGGAAAGAATTAAAGTACAATCATTTGGTCTCTTTCATCTCTAGTTTTTAGGAGAATCACTGCATGGGACCTTCTCTAACTCGGACACTTTCATGGCCAAGATGGACCAGATAAGGCCTGATCGAAGGCAGAATTGATCAGGACCGTCAGAACCTTAAAACAATAGTATCTCGCAAAACCGGAATGAGTTTTTCGATGTATCATATATATATATATATATATATATATATATATATATATATATATATATATATATATATATATATATTAGGATAAGATAAGCTACTTTAGCCAAGCAACCCTATTATGTTGGGTTGCCCACGCTTTGCGAGACTTCAAATCGACAGTCAGAAGTCCATTTTATTTTATTTTTTATAGTTTTAGTTCAATCATAACTTTTGATGTCGTGCCCAACATGAAAAGGGCTTAGAAAAATTAGGAGAATAATGTGGTTAGGCTAAATCGGACACTTACTATTTTTGGCCAAAAACCATGAAGTCTAATAGGAATAGAGGTGGGCATCGAGCCGAGTCGAGTCAAGGTGGGCCAAGCTCGGCTCGGCTTGTCCATGGTGTACTCGAGTTCGAGCTCGGCCTCGAGCTCAACATTGAAGCTTGACTTGTTTGCCAAAGCTGTCGAGTCGAGTTCGAATCAAGCTAGTGGTTCGAGTCGAGTCGAGTTTACCTCGAGTCGAGCTCGAGCTTGTTCATATCATTATATGTTAAGTTATTAAAATTTAGAACCCACATTCCACTTGTTAGTCCGCTAGGCGAGCTGTCCCCCTCCCCCATGTCCCCCATTGTTCCTTTAGGTGTGGCCCACCTGACCAATGTACTAAGCTGGAATTTGGGATCTAGACCTAACTAACATCAGGGTAAACATCTAATGAATAGTTGGATGGCCACTCCCTAATCATGGTGGCCCCACAGCTCAAAAGTATGGTAATTGCCAAATGCCCAAATATATTGTGATCATATTCCCCAACAGATTATGTGTGCAAAAGGTGTAAATATTTCGGATAAGGCAATTGCAACATGCAACATGTTGACACTGTGGAGGGACTTCTGGCAAATGATTCTAGATGGTTACTTTATAGGCCGTCTATCTAAAATCATGCATAGAAATATCACCGGATGCTTTGAGGGGGGAAAAAAAGAGCCAATCTATACAGAACTTCATATATGGAGATTGACCATAAATGAGTTTTGCAGCCATGGTGGGTAGTGAAAATACATTGCATCAGCTTTCGTACCTGTAAGATAAGTGGTGGTGGTCCGGTGGAGGGATGGCCATGCGAGCAGAGTTAGGGCGATGGATCGCTGGTCGGGTGTCGGGCAACGGCTGGGTAGAGGGAAGAGAAGAAAGAGAAGAAAGGGGAAAGAGAGGCTAGGGTTGGGGTAGGGCGACGAGCAGCATTAGGGCGTTTTGTTTTTTTATTTTTAACTAATATAGTTATATTTATATTATATTTTATATTATATATATAATATTTATTAATATAATCATTAAACGAGCCGAGTCGAGCTCGAGTTCGAGCTTCAAGTCGAGTTGAGTTGAAATAGCCCTTGGTTGAACTCGGCTTGAACTCAACTCGAGCTTCCAAAAATCAGCTTGACTCGGCTCGAATCAGCCATTCAAGCCGAGTCAATCCGAGATAACTCGAGCCGAGTTGAGCGAGTTTTTCGAGCTGACTCGACTCGTGAACAGCCCTAAATAGGAATCATCACCGTTTATAAATAATAATTTTACTACTTATAGTAAGTCACGTTTTTAGGGAGTTTGAGTTGGAGTTTTGACTCTAAAACTTCATCTCAGGTTCGAGTTCACTATTTAAAGGATTGTAATTTCTTTTCGAATTTATTAGAAATTATTTCTTTTATTAGAATTTACTAATTTTTTATTTTTTATTTTTATCATCAATCAATTTCTTTTCGAATTTATTAGAATTTATTTCTATTTTATCCCTCGTGGATTCAAGGAAACTCTGAGGAATCCACCCCATCACGTCCTTCCCTGCATCACCCTCCTTTGGTAGGAGTATGAAAATTGAATTTGATGGCACTTACATCAGTAATCCAAGCCCTTAAGGTATTGGAGTGTGCTTAGAGATGAAAACTGTAATATTCATATGGTATCATTAGTAATCCAGTCCCATTGAGTATTTTCTTGTCTTTTTGGTCAAATGAGAACTTTATTGCTAAATATGACAAAATGGTTAAAAAATTTCCCACCAACACATAAAGATGCTCCCAAGACCAAGATAAATTAGGAAATTCAATAATGAATAGATGATATTAGTCAATCTCATAAGAGCATATTATTAGTCACTCATACAGAAACCTAACAAAACTATAAGTATCGAAGTGGGATAGCCCTAGAGCAGGGGTCCTGAGCATCAACATATACATAGTTGATGCACATGATCCTATACACTTGCATTAACCAAATTGTTGGGTCTGATGGGCACCACTATTGATGGGGGATCCCCTGCAGTCTTCTAGATTGTAAGATCCTAACCATTCAATGTTTCTCCTGTACTGTTTAATGTGGAGTATTATTTTCATAATTTCTTTTGGTTGGAACGCGTCATTTCTCGTGACTCCAGTAACAAAATACCCAGAATTTCTCTCCAGGATAGATTGCCTGCTACACAATGCAAGTTTTAATTGTGAATCTTCTCCAAGCCCCACTATGATTTTTTGTGTTAAATTCACACTGTTCATCAATATTTACAGATAATTTAGAACATGAACCCAAACATGAGGTACATCCAAAGCTCAAGTGGACCACACCATAGAAAGAAGTGATGATTGAACAAACTACTGTTGAAACCTTCCCAGTGCCAACCATGACACTTACTTCTCATCTACCCTGTTCATATGGTCACCCATACCTGGATGAAGTTAAAACACAAATATCAGCTTGATCAGAGCCTTCTGTGGCCACAGGAAGTTTTCAACGGTAGCATCAATTCCTACTATTACTTGTGGTGTGGTCAACTTGAGTGTTGGCTTGCCCTGTTTTTCAGAATGATCTGAAAAAATGGATGAACAGTGTGGATATAAGAAATACATACATTTCATGCATCGATTAATTCAGTTGCTTGCAAGAGAGAAGAAAACCCAGAGTGTTGACATATGGAACTTCCATGGCCCCCATCATAATATATGTATTAGATTCACATCGTCCATCCATTTTTCCATACCTTGTAAGACACGAGGCCAAAAGCGAGACAGATCCAAAGCTCAAATGGGCCACACTATAGTTGTAAATTAGTCTTTCAACTCCCACTGCTACCTGTGGTGTGGTCCACTTGAGCTTTGGATGTGCCTACTTTTTAGGGTTGTTTGGATCTAACACATAAATCACAATGGGCCAGCAAAGTTCCACATGGTAAAAATTGGATTGTGTAATAGGCAATCCATTAGCGAGAGAGAAAATCCGGATGAAGTCAGGTCGGGATGGATTGGTCTAACATGTCTCGAGCCTAATCATAAACCTGCTTGAAAATTGATAGGGCCAAGCTTGCAGGCCATGCCTGGCCCATGCTCTCATTTCCACCCTTACGAAACAAGGAATTCCAATTTTGTAGAAAGGGATCGTCCAGAGCCGATGGCAGCTTCCAGGGATGGTGATGATTGACAACTCAGACGAGGAGAGGTTGTAAGTGCTTGGTCACGAAGCATGAGGCAACAGATATGGGACCGCTTGAGAGATGACAAGATTTCATTGTTCTCAGTTTGGGGATGGGAGGGAGTGGGGAAGACGAGGAACATGAGACAGGTGGTTGCAGCGGTGATGGAGGAATCCAGAGAATCTAGTCATCTGTTTGATGTGTTCATAAGAGTAAGAGCACCGGGGGTCGAGAGTCTTTCAGAGAAGATGCAAGCGAGATTCAGAGGAGAATTGGACCGTTAGCAAAAACAGCAGGAAGGATCGTTTAATTTTGATGAGTATTGGCAGACACCGATTTTAATGGAGTTGGAAAAGGGGAAAGGGAATCGTTTAATGGAGGTACAAATGAGAATCAAGGAAGCATTGAAGATCCCAAAGTCCATGCACTTCTCCGCAGCTAATAAACGAATCTCAGCTAAGCTAAGCAGCCAGAGGTTCCTCATCGTCTTGGAAGATGTTTGGGAAGGCATCAACTTGAAAAAGATGGGAGTTCCAGTCATGTGGCCCCTGCTATCACCAACGGCAGCAAAGTCATGATCAGAACTCAATCCTGAGAAATTTGTAAGGAAATGGAAGCCCAAGTAAATATCATGCTGGGGGAGTGGTCTAAAGAAGACACCTGGGATTTTTTACAGAAAGAGGCAGCTGATGTGATGGCCAGCATTGGTTTCTCAACAACCAGAGACATGGTCTTGAAATGCTTCTCTTACGTGTCCTTTTTCTGTCGAAATGGACGCTCCATCGATGGAGATTCCTTGACAGAGGAGTATTGGAGGTCGGAGGGGCTTTTAGATGGATCTTTCAATGAGGAGAATAATGAAGCGCCTTTCAAGAGACTGGGGAATATACTGCTCAAAGAGCTCGCAGAGAGATGCATGGTGCTATTGTCCGTGGTGTCATCAAGACCAAATTACCTAGGCTCCTGTTGATGCTGTAATCCAGTCGATCCTACCCTTCCTCTTGTTAGTGCACCTGCAAAACAAAGAGACACTAGGGGCGCCAATTGTAGCCGGGGACCCTCCGATGCCTAAGTCAGGGCAGGCACACAGTGGGCGTAGTTGAATTAGAGTAGTTGTGCATACCTTTCTCTTGACTTGAGTAAGGTGTCTATCAATAAACCTTACGGGCCACTTACATGTCGTGGTCTCTGTGAGCAGTCCCTCCCGCATACAGCGGTGATCCTCCCTGAATATTTTCTATTCTGAGGTACTGGTCGGTATCTGAGGACGAGGTCATAGGTCGAGGGGAATTTATGGATTGGCTACAAGAGCAATTTACGATGGAGGGATCTTCAGGAGGACAATATCACGTGGATATGAATTCTCATGTGATGGAAGTGATTGATTCTCAAATGTTCCTAGAGAAGTACAACTTTGATAGGAAAGAATCATGCCAATGGATCTCATTATCCAATAATCAAGTAGAAACACTCCCATTTTGCTCTCCAGATTGCCCTCTTCTCTCGACATTGTTGCTCAACGATAATGATCACTTGCAAGAAATCCCAGATGGTTTTTTCCAGGAACATGACCAGACTCCGAGTCCTCGACCTTTCTTCCACAAGCATCTCTTCCCTGCCCTCATCCATGTCCTGCCTTTGCGAATTACGGTTGTTGAAGCTCCAGAGCTGCTGCAAGCTAGACGCTCTTCCTGCATTCTTAAAGGATATGCAGAAACTCAAGATCCTCGATCTCCATCAAACTCCCCTGACGAAGATGGTTGAGGTATCCTTCCACAACATGCAAAGCCTCCAACGTCTCAACATCTCAGGTGCCTGCAACTTCAGCCAGCTCTCGCTCAAGGGTTGTCGCTCTCTACTGACACTGGTCATCCCAGATAAACTTTCAAAACATGAGGCACTTGATCTATCAGGCACGAAAATAGAAGAGCGCCCGCACGAAATTTTCAATCTGACTACCATGCGGTGCCTAGACCGGTTGGGAATGGAGCATCTCAAGAAGATCGAGAATTGAATTGGGATCGATGTGGCTTGAATTCGTTGCACGAATAGCTCCAAGACAGCAGTAGACGTCGCATCTCAGTCAGTGATGCCAGCATTTTCGAGTCTTTAGACCAAAGCCCTGATCTATGGAAATCCTGCTTTCTAAAATTTCATTTCTTGGTCTGTCCCTGTGAGGGAGACCACAAGGATATATATGCTCATTTTAAAAGAAAGTGATTTATCTACCAGTGTATTTATACTCGATTTGATCAGTCTATGAGTTATGAAAGACGCCTGGAGGTTTGAGGTGGTAAGAATTCCCTGGATGGTGTTAGAGGGGTTCTATCGGAGACAAAATTCTTTCATTTGTATCGAAATGTGTTTGTTAAGGCACTGTCCAATGTCAGCATGAAGATGGACAACCTTAAAGAATGATGGATCGAGAAATGCCATCAATTGGAGTATCTCATAGTCGGAGGAACTACAGATGTTGATGCGGCAGTCAGTTTAGAAAATCTAAGGGTGTCCAATCTTGCCAATTAAGAACAGTGTGCCGGGTTTGGAATCGGGAGCTTCGCATGCCTAAAGCATATACATTTATACATTTGGAATGTTGCCAAAAGCTCGTCAACTTCTTCTCTTCGAGCATTCAATTACAGAATCTCAAATTACTTGCAATAAAATTCTGTTGTAGACCGGAAAAGGTCTTTGTAGAAGACAACGTGGTGGGGCAAAATGCATTTCCTTCCACGGCTAGTCAATTTACGTCTTTGGTTGTTACACAAATTGAAAAGAATTCACGGTGGGCACATGCCGATGCCGAAGAAGTTGAAGATTCAAGGATGCCCCATGCTGGATAAGCTTCCTCTCCATAACACAAATGATTCTGCAGCAGAAGTCGAGATCCAAGGTGAGTTGAGATGGTGGGAAAGCATAAAATGGGAGGGTAGCGTCAAGCCTTGCAACATCGATTTCAAAGAATGGTGTCCATCAACTAAATGATTCTACTATGCTTAAACTACCTCTGTTTACTTTGTGATTCTTCTCTTCTTGAACTATTGTAATTCTCTTTTATTTGTGTTACGGTGTCACAGAAAGACGAGGGTGTTCCATCGGATTTAGGTGATTTAGTCTTAGTGGCTTTGAATTATGAATTTAGGAAGAAATTGAATATGTTGCTCTTTTGCATGTATTTCGTAAAAGGTAAACAAGTACAGGTTTGTTTAGCAAATCATGCTTGCAGCAGTAAGCAGGACTCAATTTTTTCTTTTATTTTCCTGATAGACTGGGTCCACCTGTCTTTATTATTTATGGTTTTTATTATGGGGCCTAGCTATTTTGTATGAATTTGTTGGGTTTTTCAGGTTTCATTTATGTTCCCCTAATGTAGATGTAATTTTCTATTATATCAATGAAATTATAGATGATAGTGTCTCAACAATTAAAAAAGAAAAAGAAAAAAGAGGCACAAGCTAATGAACTCAACCCAACCCATGGATAAGGCTGAAACTTGGGCCAGGCTCATCCCAATCCCAACTGGTCCATCCCAATTGTTCGATGGTGGGGGATCTTTAATTCTTTAAATCAATGCTCTTAATCATGTTTATCCAATCCAGAGAAACAGGTGCTGTTGGATAAAAGTTTGGGTTGGGTTATGTGAAAATGCATTGGCTAAGTTGAGGTAGGTCTGGAAACTGGGTCCCATTACATGGCCAATTTGCAATCTTTTTTTTTTTTTCTTAACCAGTGAGTCAGTCAAATAGGCCCTTATGGCCTCTTTGGGAGATTGGATTTGGAACCCCCAGGATTTGAAATCCGCCCGTTGTGTTTGGCACCCTGGATTCAGAATCCCTGTAATCCAAAAGTAGTCATGCATGCTATATTTACAGGGGTTTGAATTTAATTACTAAATCAATTTTAATATCTCTAATTAGTGTACGTATGTAATGTTTTGACACAATGGTTGTAATAAGCCCATTGAAATATATACTTTGCCCGAAGCACAGGATCACATCCGAGTGACTAACCAATGATTTTTAACCATTGATTTAAATGGGCAATGTTTGGACAGAGCAGATTATCCTATTAAAGTAATTATAGTGAAGCAGTTGATAATCTAATTGTTTTGGGATATCATCAGTGGGTCATGTGCCCAATAGATTAATAGCCAAGTGACACGCATGTTACACATGCAACCCTTGGAAGGATTTTAGATGTAATACAAGCTTCCACCTTGGATTTCAAACCCCCTCTTTGAGGGGATTTGAATCCCCTTGATTTGAAACCCCCAATTACTTTATCGTACCAAACATATTAGGAGATTTGAAATCCCCCCAAATCCATGGTGCCAAGTGACCCCTTGGTCTTTTCTACTTTTGGTAGTTGTTTGAGACAAAGATCTCACATTTTAATTACGGATTTTTACCACAAAATTCCTCGCAAATTAGGATTTACCAAATAATGCCCCTACCTACCGAAATGACTGTTTTTTAGCACTGAAATTACCATAATGCCCACATTGCACTTGTTTTTAATAGAAATTGGTGAAGTAGAAAATTATGGGGCCCATTACATATTTTTATAATATCCAAGCTGTCCAACAGATGTAATACCTCATGGTGTTGAGTAGAACCAAACATTTGGTCAACCTAAAGGGATGATGAGGCGCCATAACAAAATAATATACACCACTTGAAAACATCAAAAGAAAGATTTTTGGTCCATGCGATTATTATGTTTGGTTGCAAATGTTTGACATGCTAATGTCATACACAAACTGCGGGGCTGCCACGAATTTTTTTGACTTCATTACTTTCTAAAGAAAAACAATACAAGAGGATAGTTTGACAATTTTCCTTCTCAACAAGGTTGAACTTAACTAGTTCATTATTAAAATCCTAAAATATTTATTTATTCATAATAAAAATTTTATTTTTTGTGAGATTTTCCCAACAGTATCCTGAGAAATTCCGGAGCAAAGAAATTTGTCACTACAAAGATGTATAAATGGCCAGGGGTCAAGCTTAGGTGCACCGAAAAGATGGTGACCATCTGCCATCCAAAATGAGGATTGCAATGGAAACAGGTCCGAGCTACTTTCATCCCATTATGTGGAAGGAACCATTTCTCTGAAACCTTTTTTTTTTTTTTCTGAAGGTGGGATCACACCCCTTATAACTTTGTTAATATGAACAGAGGATGTACAAACAGGACTTTTGGGTAGGCTCCACAAAAACATTGGGCCTCACCTATCATAACTCTTAATCAGCAAAACGAAAGAAGAAAACAAAATGCCATAGCCACTCTGAAGAAAACAAAGATTAACACCAGCCTCGCCTACTTGCAACAAAGAGACATTCTCTGCTCCTCCTCTGATCGGGATTCAATCATTCCCACAGCTAGTTGCTGCTACCAAGTCTATAAATACAAGGTGCTTCTTTTTTCTTTTCTTTTTTTGATGGGGATATTCCAAAATCAATTGGGGATCTTTTTTCTTTTCTTTTCTTTCTTTTCTTTTTTAGTTTTGCAGCAAATGATATCATAAATAGACTCAACCCCACCATGAAACGGCTTCCCGTTACCAAAATGTTGAGAACCAGCACAAAATGTTTCACTCTGCCTCTGCAATCTTTCCCATTGCCACCTATATGTCAAAAATTTCTATCTTATATCTTTTTCATTCAATCGTAGGTTATATACATTAAAAAAATAAATAAATAAATAAATAAATAAATTAAAAAAAAAAACCTCTTTGCTATACAATTCCGTCTCCTACACTCATGTTACGGGACGTTACAAATTTCAAATGCCTAAAATCTCTCTTGGTTGTTTAGCTCACGCCAACAACTCTCTTAGTTGTTTACAATGCTAAAATCTCTCTTGGTTGTTTAGCTCACGCCAACAACTCTATTGGTTGTTTACAGCTCACGCCAACACTCCCCCTCAAGTTGATGCATAGAGGTCTCACATGCCCAACTTGTTAAGTGAGTTGTAGAAGTCCTTGCTAGATACAGCTTTTGTAAGGATGTCCACCAACTGATCTTCGGATTTCACAAACGGAAACCTAATTACTTTTGCTTCAAGATTCTCTTTGATGAAATGTCGATCTACCTCCACATGTTTAGTACGATCATGTTGAATAGGATTGTGAGAAATGACAATTGCAGCTTTATTGTCACATAAGAGATTCATCTCGGAAGTGGGGGCAAACTCGATTTCAGTGAGTAACTTTCTTAGCCAAAGGAGTTCACAAAGACCCTTAGCCATTCCCCTAAACTCAGCTTCAGCACTTGACAAAGCTATCACTTTTTGTTTCTTGCTTCTCCAGGTTACAAGATTTCCCCCAACAAATGTAAAATATCCTGAGGTGGACTTTCTGTCAGTGATATTACCTGCCCAATCCACATCCGTGTATCCATAAACCATCGACTGATTGTTATGTTTTGAGAACATAAGCCCCTTGCCTGGGGATGACTTCAAGTATCGAAGTATTCAAATCACTGCTTCCTATGACTCTTACTTGGATTATGCATAAATTGACT
This sequence comes from Magnolia changhungtana, assembly GCA_030180095.1. Lineage (NCBI taxonomy): Eukaryota > Viridiplantae > Streptophyta > Magnoliopsida > Magnoliales > Magnoliaceae > Magnolia > Magnolia changhungtana. The sequence continues at coordinate 4,740,755 of JASAUF010000467.1, read as the reverse complement.
CACAACACTTACAGCGTATGCAATATCTGGACGAGTATGGGAGAGATAAATGAGTTTACCAACTAACCTTTGATATCTTCCTTCATCTGTTGGTACTTGGTCTGGGTATTCTCCAAGCTTGTGATTCTGAACCAAGGGGGTGTCTGCAGGTTTACATTCCAAAATCCCTACTTCGGTTAGCAAGTCTAATATGTATTTCCGTTGGGAGAAAAATATACCTTGCTTAGACCTGACAACTTCAATTCCCAAGAAATACGTGAGTCCTCTCAGATTTTTCATATCGAATTCAGTTGCTAATTGCTTTTGAAGCAGAGAGATTTCTTCTTCATCATCTCCTGTAATAATCATGTCATCTACATAAACTATCAAAGCAGTTACCTTGCCCAACTGATGCTTTAAGAACAAAGTATGGTCAGAGTTACTTTGTTGGAAGCCATATTTCTTCATTGCCAAGCTAAACCTTCCAAACCATGCTCGTGGTGATTGCTTCAGTCCATACAATGCTCGCTGCAATTTACACACCACTCCATTCTTTGAAGATGCTATATAACCTGGAGGAACATCCATATAAACCTCTTCTTGGAGATCACCGTTGAAAAAAGCGTTTTTTATATCAAATTGATGCAAAGGTCAATCAAGATTTGCTGCAAGAGACAATAACACCCTAACTGTATTCAACTTGGCTATAGGTGAGAAAGTCTCCTGATAATCGACACCATACGTCTGCGTATATCCCTTTGCCTCCAGTCGTGCTTTGATACCATGTCAAAAAAATTTACCTTATATCTTTTTCATTCAATCGTAGGTTATATACATTTAAAAAAAAAAAAACAAAAAAAAAAACAAAACCTCTTTGCTATACAATTCCGTCTCCTACACTCATGATACGGGATGTTACAAATTTCAAATGCCTAAAATCTCTCTTGGTTGTTTAGCTCACGCCAACAACTCTCTTGGTTGTTTACAATGCTAAAATCTCTCTTGGTTGTTTAGCTCACGCCAACAACTCTATTGGTTGTTTACAGCTCACGCCAACACTATAATCAACCAAAGCCCTCCGAACTTCCACTCTACACCTCACTGAACTATTTATTTCTAATAGGAAGCAACTACCGACATTTTACCCCACTTTACAGCCCACTCCCAAACCAGCTGACAGCCCACAACTACTGCCCATAAACTAGCTGACAGCCCACCAGACCTATAGAGCCACCTTCTCAGCCTAGCCCAAAGACCCCTGCTCCAGCAGACGGCATGAACAAAACACTGGGGCCAGCCAGGCACTCAACAGCTCATCATCACCCTCTAGCTCCACCTGATGCACATTGTTTTTAAACCAGCAGCCACAGACCACCACTCACAACACAAAACCAAACTTGCAGCAGCCTCCCAAAAGACCAACTGCACAGATCACTGCCTCCAGCAAAGAACAACAACAACTCCACCCACCAAACTACTCAACAACTCCCAAACAACAAAGCACAACCTATAGCCACCAACCAACAACCTTCCCCCAAACAACATACAATTACTTATCACAACATTCCTTAACCAAACAACAGGGCTAGATACAGCAGCTTACGGGATATATGCAAAGAGCAATCCGAACGAATAACTAGAACCACCTCAGGGTTCGAGACTGGCACCGAGATCTTCCTTGAAAGAGGCAATTGGTAGGAGCTTGAGACAGGGATCAACATAACCAATCTATAATTTCTTCACGGGATTGCAAATCAAATGACCGGAGAAATTAAACAGCTGGGAAGCTGGGAGACACCTGCTGTAGGTGCTACAAAACAAAACAACATCCAGCCCAGCCTTAGAGAATGATTCCTTATTTTAGCCATGACAAATTGCAGTACAGGGCAGAAAAAGGGCAAGGAAACAAGACTCCACGGCTGAGATCGCTATCCCCAGCGAAAGGTTCCCAAGCCTGCCTTGTCCATCATAAACATACCTCTCGCCTCCCTTGGAAGGGATGAGCGGAGCCTGTACAGCCAATCCGGGGCTCCACTGCTGCCTAAGCGGCTAAGCAATCCGCTATCGAGTTGGATTCTCTGAAAATATGACTGAACTGGTGGTTAATACCTCCAATTTCCTAACAGATCACTTCTATATCATACCAAATCTTCCAATGAGGCACTGATTGCGGATTTGTAATGCTTCTGAAAATGATTTTGGAGTCTGATTCAATGATGATCCTTTGAAGCCCTTGGGATTTACATCGCTTGATCCCCTTCAAAACTACTCGCGCTTCCGCTTCCTCAATCAAAGTAATGGTGGAATTCGAAAATGAGGTTGCCTTGATGATCCCTACAAATTCCCCCATCCTCCTCCTCCCTCTCCTGGGTTTCCTTGAGACGATCCATCTACATTGAGCTTCACCCATCCCTCTATTGGCGAAGTCCATATGAGATAGTGAGGTTTCCTTCGACTTCCCTGTGTGAATGTGTTATCCAGCACCTGGAGGGCCACCTGTTGAAGGAAAGGGCAGATACCGTCCTCTGGCATTTGGTGAGATAATTCCCCAAGCTATCTTTTGATTCTAGCAACAACTTCTGATGCAATGATGGGTTTGTTATCAAATCTATTTGCATTTCTAGCCAACCAGATTTCCCACAAAATGATGCTTGGGGATAGGCCTCGTAGTCTGAGAAATCTCAAGCTATCGCTGGCTTTGTTGGTCCATATGCTTAGCCTTTGCTCTAGAGAGTGGATATGACCTTCTTGAACATAAAAAAATGTTGCTGAAGAAAGACCACACCTCTTTTGCTAGTCTACCTTTGCAAAAAAGGTGATCGATGGATTCCTCATCAATCCCTAAGGATGAACTACTGATCTGGAAAGGAGGCGCAACTGGGATGGGCTGTGTTTCTTTGTTGACTCCTTCAGAGGTGTTGCCCGCTCTGCGTGTTGGAACAGGGATGACACGAACAACATCAAAGTTGTTATGCTGCTCCGTGACTGGTAAAGAGGAGGATGGTTGGATTCCCTGAGAGGGTTGCCCATAGTGCAACTAATAGCATACACATTTTGAGAATGTGTGAACACCAAGGCGTCGCACTACCTTTTCGACTGGGATCGCTCTTTTCAACGCCTTCCATGCCAGCATGGATATTTTCGGCGGGATAAGCTTGTGCCACACCCATTTTGCCCAATCCTGGTTATGACTTCTACTACATAAGACGTTCCATGCTGATTTAATAGTGAATTTTTGTGATGGAAATGATGTTCAGATCAGATCATCTTCGTCATTTGATATGCTTATCTTGCTCATTGCCATCCTAGCAAGAAGATGGGAACGCACACGTTCTGCTAACAAGGCTAAATTCCATCCGTTAGGAGTGAGAAGGTCTTTTACCTTCAAAGACATCATTTCAACCGGAACTCTAACGCCATCCACTTATGCAAGTAGCCCATTTCCTAGTCAGTTTTCCCTCCAGAGGTTTACCTCTCCTTTGCCGATCATCCACCTGGAGCTGCGGATAGTGAATGGAAGCTATTATGGGTAAAAATGGACGGATCAAATGTATGAGACAGATGAGCCGAGCAGCCAGACCGGATGACTATGGATTACTTGAGGTCCGGAAAATCACCTTGACCTTTAGTGTCGGCTATTTTCTACCTCGGCCTCAATGACAGGCCTCAGATACCGACCTCGGCCTGGTATCGACCACGGTCTCAAGGGATGACCTCGACCTTGGAGGTTGGCCTTATCCAAAGACCTCGACGTCGGAGTTCGGCCTCGACCAAAGACCTCGGCCTCGGATATCGACCACCACCTCAGAATACAAATACACTTACAATATATAAAGATGGGATTATCCTCTAAGATATTCATCGAGGATCTTACGAAGTCAATCACAACACGTCTAGAGGAAGATCTCTTACATAATACACAATCACCATCCAAGAGTTATTTCCATATACGTCTCTGAGACCAAAGGCTATAAATAAAGGCCTCATCTACAGTAAAAGGTACGACAAATACTCCGATTCTATTACCCCTATCGTAAGTCCATATCATGACTTAGGCATTGGAAGGTCCCCAACCTTAACTAGCGCCCCCTATGTCTTCTCTTATTCTTCAGTAAATTGTAGATACTCTGGCTACCTGGAGGTGAGGCAGCACGACCGGATTTCGGCATCAACAGAAGGTATCTAGCAATAGACTTCCATACCTTGGATCCGAAGCGCATGGCCGAGGTGGGGTTTTAATGAAACGGGAGAAGTATTTAACTTGGATAAATGTTGCCCACAAGGACTGCCCTTTGAGAGCGGAGAAGCACATTTTCACGCGGAAGTTTGCCATGACCTCTCGGAACCTCCTGACGCCCAAGCCACCTTTTTTTTGGGTAGCATATCCTACTCCAGCTAACCCAGTGATGTTTCTTTTTATTGTCTATCTCTCCCCACAAAGTCTACGAACATCAATGTTATCAATTCGCATATGCGATTGCACAATCGCATATGCCATGGCATATTTTTTAAAAAATAATAAAAATTTGAAGAAAAAAAGGTTTTAAAAAAAATTTTGAAAAAATTCTTTAAAATAAAAAATAAAAATAAATAGAGAAAAACTTGTCTGATTAGTACACATGATTGGATTGGATTATTTTAATTACTTCATTATAGTTTGAGTGTTTCATTAAGTTTGATATTTAATTACTTATATTATATTATATAAATTTTAACAAAACAATCAACAGGCTACATTAAAAGATAACTAATTATTATAAACTTCGAACAAAGAAATTTTACTGATAAATGGATAACTTGAAACAACGTACAAGTTATAACTTACAACTTAATTCACAAAAAGTAAGCACAACTTATGAAATACAAAAAATAAACATAATTAAAATAATTGTAGAGAAATTAGAGTAAGAGAGAGAGAGGTTTAAGAGAAAAAGAGTAAGAGATTTAGAGCTTTGGAGTAAAGAATAGTGAAAATGGAGGGGATATGAGTGCCTATTTATAGACAAAAGTTCTCCAAATTGAAAAAATAAAAAATAAAAAATTTCTTCCGCTCTTGGCTATTGGGAAATATGCGATCGCATACTCACATATGCGATTGCATATTGGTCGCATATAAAAGTATGCCATGGCATACTTGCCAGGATCGCATATGCCATCATGGCATATGCGATTTTATCAACAGTATGCGCATATATGATCGCATTTGACAACAATGATGAACATAGTTTCCATTTCTTTGCATATGGAGGCTAGAATGTTGGTTGTTGCTAGAGTGTGGGTTGACTTGAAAACACGTGTTTAATTAGCACAATCCTCCCAGCTTGAGTCAACGTTCTTGATTTCCATCCCATTGTTTTCGTATAAGCTTTTGTGCTTGAGATGATGGAAATTGAGAGCTTTTAGCCTTTTATTTGAAATAGGGACTCCAAGGTACATGATGGGAAGCTTATCTTGCCTAAAGCTGGCAAGATGGGTGATTGTATGAATTCAGGATTGTGGTTTTTAGAGACAATGTAGCAGATTTTCCTAGAGTTGATCCATTGGCCTGAGGTAGCCTCATACTTCTTAAGAAAGCATTTGAGATTCTGAATAGATGCTTTACCTTCATTAATAAATACAATCGTGTCGTCTGCAAATAAAAGGTTAGAAATCAAGGGGCACGAGCGAGGAACATGAAAAGGAGAGCAAATACCTTGTTGGAAAAGACGATGGAGTCCCCTGCTCAAGACCTCTGACACTAGGATGAAAACAGCCGGAGCAAGAGGTTCTCCTTGTCGGAGACCTCGTAAAGGTTGAAAGAAGCCTGCCATTTTGCCATTTACTAATGTTGACAGCCACATGTCTTTCCAGCACCCTTCCGCCATGGCTAACCAGTCGCTTGTGAATCCAAACTGGAGAAGAACGCAATTAACAAAATTCTACTCCATTCTATCATATGCCTTCTGCATATCTAGCTTGATAATAACATTCCCTCCTCTAATCTTTCTGTCTATTTCTACCAGCAATTCATCAGCTAGAGCAATATGTTCTGATACATTTCGGCCTTGAACGAAGTCTCCTTGCTCTTCTGATGTCAGTTTAGGGAGGTTCGAAGCTAGCCTGGTCACTATGACTTTGGATATGAGTTTGTAGAGGCAATTGCATAGACTTATCAGTCTGTACTCTGAGAGTTTGGTAGGGTTTGGGATCTATGGGATGAGGCAGATAAACGTGTTGCCTAAGCTTCTCAGGAATAAATTTCCTGCGAAAAAATCATAGACTACTGCATGAACATCTGCTCCAACTATTTCCTAGCATAGGGTAAAGAAACTGCCCATGTAGCCATCCGAACAGGAAGCACTATCTCCTGGAATGCTAAAAGCCGCTGCGTTAACTTCTTCCTCCAAGTTTGGGATCCGTTTAAGCTCCTCGTTGTCTAGATCCATGACTAATCGTGGGATAGATTCCACTATTTCCCATGACTGAGGCTTACTATCAGCTGAGTACAAATCTTTGAAATAGTGAACCACTTCTAATTCAATTTCATCCGGGAATGAGAGGATGATACCTGACTCTAACTTGATTTGGTGTATCGTCACTTGTTGTCTTCTTTCCATAACTGAATGGAGGAAAATTTTCGTGTTGCCGTCACCCTCCTGAAGCCACTCGTTGCGGGATTTTTGCTTCCAATAAATCTCTTTTTGTAAGAGGGTTTTTCCCAGGTGAGCTATGGCGTCTTTCAACAAGAGGTGATGCTGATCTGATCTTGAAGAGAGAAGGGCCTGTTCCGCTGAGGTGATTGCATCTTCTTCCTGTTTAACATTTTGGAAGACATTCCCAAAAGCCTTCTTGTTCTAATCTCAGTGATGCTGATCTAATCCTGAAGAGAGATGGGATTGTCCCACAAGAGGTGATGCATGGATGGAACATTCCTACCTCCCAATTGGTCAACTCTAACCTTCCTATTGTTAGCATGCAAATACATCGTTAATGCATTTGAGAGATTTTAGGGGAATTGTTCATCCACGATGGGGGCTGACAAATCAATGGCTCGGATAGATCAACCATGAACCCCACATATATAAACTAATTTTGAACAGGAACTCTGGCCTCAAATGAAAAACACACTTGAGAGTTTCTTCGAAGTAACAGTACACTAATCGCTTGCATTCAGACTTTCATTTATCTAAGCACTGCATATGTTCTTCTATACTGTCACATCAGATTTAATTTCAATTCATACAAAGTTTGCATCTATTTGCTTTTCTTTCTACACAGTTCTTGTCAATTTTGGTTTCAAAGAAAGTTTCATGCCCTTGGGAACTTGTTTATTGTAAATAACACTTTTGGAAATGTGATTTTAGTGAAGATCTTTTCAGAAAAGTTCTAAATCTGAGCCTGACAGAACCCAAGCCTGACATGTTGATAGCCCTTGGAGCTTCTGAGATTCTTGAAAAGAAAGAACAACTTGAAAATCCCCCGGAAAAAGTACTTGAACAAGATATCACAAATAACAATGATGAAAAAAGATGGCAAATATGATGGATTGCAGATCGATCAGAATTTGATCAAGGGATCTAGAAATATCGGAATTTGATGAAGGGATCTAGAGATAGATCCATGAACAGATCGAATTATCGATTGGCAGATACATTGATGCAAATATCAATAGATGGATTGGCAGTCAAGTCGGCAGGCTTTGACACGTAGTCAAAACTAACATAGAGACGAATGATATAACACACCACAATGATCAGGGCAAATATTTCAAAGATAAAGGTGAGATGGAGGACAGTACGGCAATCTTGAATCACAAGAAGATAGAATCCTTTTCAAGTCTGGTGGTGTCCTTTGTAGCCTTTTGGTTTCTTTTCTTTTCTTTTCTTTGAGCTTGTCTTTGGCCCTTGGCTTTTGTTCTGAGCCATTGTTGTAACTACATTTACTTTTCTTTCTTCTCGTAGAAAACATAAGAACAACAAAAAAAACAAATAGCATACAAGTGTAAAAATTATAACTATACAGACAAAAGTTTCCACTTCCTTGACTAACAATCACAATTAGAGAAAATGAGCACTCCCAAAAATCCTCAAATAGGTGAAAAAATGAAAGGGTTTTCGGCAAAACCACAATCCGTAACCTTTACCCCTTCAACTTCAAAACAAAATACGATATTCCAGAGTAGGTGGTGGCGTAGTATTTTTGAGAAGAAAATGAAAAAGAAACAAGAATGAAAAACAAAAGAAAACCAATTTCTTCCCTTCAGATCAAGCACCAGCACACATCCCCAAAAGAACTTAAAAAATTCAAATCACGATTACAGGTAGAATATCCCATTAAGCTGCATGCAAGCTCGTGTAACTCATTTATTATGCCCTTATACACCAAATATCAACTATATCTTCATAGAAAATGAACAGTGATATCCTCAGACTTACACGTGGCATCAACTCAGATGGTCCTTGGAATATATACAGCTGAGAAGAGCTGTTAGACATCAAATAAAAAGGATAATTAATAGCAAGTTAGAAAAAGAAAAAGCATGTCTAAATAGCCTACAAGAACAACTCTTTTACCTTTTCCATTCAAGCTACAGATGCATTATATCAAATTAGTAAATTACATTCAAGCTACAGACATGGTGGGCTCCATTTTTTCTGTCAAGGAGTGGCAATTTCTTTTCCAAGCTTCTTCCCCCTCCTCCTGTACCATCAACGTGATACCCCATATCCTACGCCACACGATTGCTTTAGAGGAACCAAAAAAGGCATTCAATAGATGATGCTCCATAACAGTCCCTCTTTCTTACCACCAACTGAGAACTATATCCACCACCATTTTGAAGATAGAAGTAACAACACAGAGCACCAAATCATTTTTGTAACTCCACCCAGCAACATCATGAAGTTACCCATGCAGAAACATCTTCTAAGGAGTAGACTTTGAAATCAACACTAACCTTCAAACAAATCTTCAACAGCTCCCTCTTAGTCTGCCATCAATAGTTTCTTTCTGAGCTTTTGCTTTCTCCTATCTTTGCATTTTGGTGATATATTTGAAGCTTGGTTCCCTAATGGACAAAAGATCCATAGCTTCGACCTCCGTCCTCACTCTGTGATTTTCCTTATGCTCCTAATCCCTATCCCTCCTGAAATCACTCCTGTTTTGGCCACAAAATGAAAAACAAGTTTCTAGACGCCAAACTTCCAACTGTTCAAAACATTGTCTTTTAATCTGAATCAGCATATCTGAACCTGACAAATATAAAACTCACATTCAATACTTTGCGATTTCTAGAATTAAAACTTTTTTTTATATATAAAAAAGATATGATTTTATTAATAAGAGCTAAAACAGCCAAAAGAAGTACAAAGAAGCCTAAGAAATGCAAGATAGATCACAATCGTCTAGAACAATTGAGATTGAAGCCCACTCCATTTCATTCAACTCAGCCCACCTAAACACCTCTGATGCTACCCCACAAAGATTGTAGAAGCAGCAGTTGCTACTCTTCGCCATGAGGCCCACAAATTGGCCATTAGAATCAATCTCCATAATCTACTTCCTCTCTTGCCAACACTGACCCCATGCCAAGACTGTAGAAAACCCTCAATTGATTTTGGTATCACCCAGGCCATCCCAAAAATACCCAAGAATCTTTCCCACACTTCCCTCACGAAGATGCAATGAATAAGATATGATCGACCGACTCCTTGCTACGCATGCATAGCAAGCAAATGTTAGCTAACACCATTCCTCTCCTATGAAGATTATTAATCATTAGCACCTTGTTCCACCCCCACCCACCAAACCAACGCCACTACCTTGGGGGGTTCCGGAAGACCAAATGAGCTGCTTCCTTATTGGATGTAGACCCAATGAGAAGGCTATAAAGCACTAAACTGTAAATTGCTCGGTTTTATCTTTGACCCACACCAATGAATCTAAATTTGTAGAAGAAATCAATATACCCAAGAGCCGTTAAGATAAGCCAATGAACTCTTTCTCCTCTTCCTACAAATTCTTGCCCCCCCCCCCCCCAAAAAAAAAAAAAAGAGCCAGAGAAGAGTTTGTGTTTCCATGACGACAATTTCCTCTCCTTTTTTTTTTTTTTAAGGGCGCCAGGCCCTGATTTCATTTCAAAATGTCAGGATGTACATTTGGGTATGCCCAGGAAAAAGAGCTGGGCAACCTATCATAGCTCTCAACAGGAGAGCAAAATCAAAATTACTCACAAAAACTACAAAAGGAGGAAAGCTAACTTTCTCTAATAGCCCCCAGCCCCACCTTATCAAGGAATAAGATGTAACACCCCGTACTTTCCCGTACTCGAGTGTTATTATATAAACTGACTTAGTTGGATGCAAACCTAGCTTAGTGAACATTCATGTGCATCCTAGCTTAAATCTGACCATCGAAGGTGATCCATATCCACATATCAAACCACCTAGTAGTCAAATAATATATATATACAAAGTATATTAGCTTGTCTATTTATTATATTATAAGTATTACACAAACATAGGTAGAAAGAAAATATAAATGTATTTTGATAATTTATCTATCATGAAGAATGTACGAAAATGTATTGTAATGGAATAATATGTATATATTTAATGAATATAAACCAGTGTTTTAAATAGCGGTAGCGTATTGCGTAGCGTTCGACCCTCCGTAGCGTGTAGCGAAATAGCGTAGCGTGTAGCATAAGCTACACAATACTTCTATTTTTTAATTAAAAAAATATTTATATATATATATATGATAAATATTAAATAGTAAGAAAAAATAAAATATTTTGGCATTTTGAGTTAGCAATTACAGTCCAAAATTTAATTGGTAAATTTTAAGTTAATACATGTCTCGTGTACAATTTTTTAAGGGCTCGAATTAGGTAGGACTCAATTGTGAAATGTAGCACACGAGTGTCAAAGTTTTTCAGACCCCACTCGTGATGAATGTGTTATATCCACACCATCCATCCATTTTGCCAAATAATTTTAGGGCATGAGCCCAAAAATGAGGCAGATCCAAAGCTCAGGTGGACCGCACCATAGGAAACAATGATAATTAAACGACTATCATTAAAAATTTATCGGGGCTACAAAAGTTTTAGATCAAGCTAACATGTTTGTTTTCCCTTCATACACGTTAGTGTGACCCTATTAACAGGTTAGATGGAAAATAAACATTACAGTGGACCCTAAGAAATTTTTAATGGTGAGCATTTTATAACCACTGTTTCCTATGTTGTGGTCCACCTGAGATTTGGATCTTACTAATTTTTTGAATCATAATCTAAAATGATGTGGCAAAATGGATGGACGGCTATGGATAAAATACATACAAGATGGTGGGGCCCATGTGGCACGTATACATTTTATTAAATTTTTGCAACGTTTGTGTAACGCCTACCAGTACATTCATTTGAGGAAAGAAAGTCCTGTGGGTCTGGTCATGAGGTATGTGTTATATCTAAACCGTCTATTCATTTGAAGAGCTCATCTTAAGGCTTGACACGAAAAATAATACAGATCTAATTATCAAGTGGACCACACTGCAAAAAGCAGTGGGGGATTGAACGTCTACCATTGAAACCCTTTTTGGGATCACAGAACTTCTGGATCAATATGAAATTTGTTTTAACTCTTCATTCAGGTCTTTTTGACCTTTTAAACAGGTTGGATGGAAAATAAACGTTATGGTGGGCCTACGAATTTTTTAACGGTGAAAAATCATCATCTCGCTGCTATTTTTGGTGTGGTCCAGACGATCTTTAGATACGATTCATTTTTTGGCTAATGCTCTAAAATGATATTTAAAAATAGATGAACGGTGTAGATATAATAAATACATCGCTGTGGAGCCCATGTAACTTTGATCTCCTTTGAACCGTTCGTACAACTCGGAGTTCGAGGAGTGTCGACTCGTCTTAAATCGCTTGACACGTACCTACAGCTGAAATAAACCGGCGTTAAACTATACTACACCCGGTCAAACCGCTTCTCGATTTCAAAAGAAAAAAAAAATGGGAGAGGGAAACCGAAAAGAAAAGGAGGGAAAGAAGAGGAGGAGGGAGGGAGAGAGAGAGAGAGAGAGAGAGAGAGAGAGAGAGAGAGAGAGAAGAAGAAGAAGAAGAAGAAGAAGAAGGAGGAGGAGGAGGAGGAGGAGGTTCTGGACATGAGCCATGGCCATGGCCGATAGTGAGAAGAAGAAGAAGAGGAAGAAGAAGAAGAAGAAGAAGAAGAAGAAAAGAAAAGAAAAGAAAAAAAAAAAGGTACGTTTTTTTTTTTTTTTTTACCAATTTTTTTTTCTTTTTTTTTTACGCTATTTTATACGCTACGTAGCGTTTTTTGTACGCTACACGCTACGCTACCACGCTATTTAATACACTGATATAAACTAAACATAATGAGTGGCAAATTCACAATGTGTAATCGAACTATAAATATTAGTGTAGCGTTAAATATCTTTTATAAATATGTAAACAAAAATTATTAGATATTTTAAATAAAATCTTGTATTACTTAACAATGTGATTTTAAAAGAGATATTGTACAATTTTCAATCCATACATATGTGTAATATGACATTGTATATTAAGAATTATATATTAATGAATATGTGATTAATAACATGTAAATAGTGGCATGTTAATATTAGAAATTATATTTATGTATGAGTTTTGATTATTTTAATTACAAATAAATCCATATTAATGTTAGAATTAGTTAATAATGCATGATGAAGGCCTTAAATGGACCCTTGAAGCCTTTTAACCGTTGACGTCCAACTTCGGAATCATCCGACCACTAGATTGACGGGAAACCACCATACAACTACAAATCACATTGCGGGACCCACCTAGGCATTTCATTGGTTTGATCTTTAGTTAAGGCCCCTGAATGAGGCCTTCCAAGATGAATGGACGGTGTGGATTTATCACAAACACCATGACAGACTCCACATAGGGGCACGCATGTGCACAGTGGTCGTGCACTCAAGGTGCACCCGACCTGTCAACACGGTCAGCAGGAGCTGACCCGTGTTTTTCCAAATATAGGAGAGATTCTCTCTCTTTTTGTTGTGCGCTAGCCGACGGACAGCATCCGTTTGGGACCGTCCGTGGCCCACCACAACCACCCACCTGGGGAATCCGAACCGTCCATCGCGTTCGGGAATTGGGCCCTACCAAAACCTAGTAAACCCCACATGTAGTCGTGTTCAGTTATGTACACAAAAAATGGCGCAAGGAGGCCAGACAAGCACATCGTTTCCTAAAAGTGAAACTGCCTACTCGCTAGCAAGGCGATCCGTGTGAGGGGTTTCTCCTCTCATCTCAGCCATTCACTGAGAGAAAATCTCAGCCATCCATTTGATTAGGGCGTCCCAAATAAAACCAGTGACGGTTTCAGTCCCTACCCACCGTTTGAGTGGCGGTTTTAACTGGACCAGATCCAGGCCCTCAAATCTCGATCCGATGGCTCTAAGGAGAGCTAGAGTTCGTATAAGGACGTGAGGATAGGGCTACAATAGACCTCCTCCCTGTTTCTGCGGCTGAACTCGAGAAACTGGCCGAAAGCTTCCAAATGCAAACCCATTGCCCAAACCTCCCCCAAACTTCAAAACCACGTGTCGGTAAGCTCACTGGAGCTTAACCAAACCATCCACAATAGCTAGTTCAAAGGGAGGTATCGTGTGGAAGGAAACGCCATTAATGGCGGTCTTCTTCTCCACCGCTGCTGACGCGTTTCTGGGCGCGTTTGGCCCATATGTTGAGTCCGGAGATGGCTGGACTATGCAACTGGGAAAAATGGAGAGAAATGAAGAGGAAGGAGGAGAAGGAAAGGAAAGGAAAAACGGAGGAAGAAGATGTGGTTCCTGTTGCAGCTGCCACACCACCTGCGACTCGGGCCGAGTCTGAGCAGGCTGCTCGCTCCACTGAGGCCTGAGACGGGGCGAGATTCGGTCCAGCAATCCTGTTGGTGTAGGGGTCTGAGTGAAGAAGGAAATGAGAGCAAGAAGAGAAGGAAGAGAGAGAAGGAAGGTTGTCCCTTACACCCTTCAAGCCAGTACCGCGCTTGCTCGAGTCAAATCGAGTCGTTAACTCATTGAACCAAATCCATCTAGGTCGAGCTTGGTTTAAATCTAGTTTAGTCCAGCAACTCGCTGGTGTAGGATTCCAAGTGAGAGAGAGAAAGAGAGAGGGAGATTGAGGCCAGGGGCTGCCCTAGCCAAGCCGGGTCAACTCGATTTGGGGCCGAGTTAAACAACTAGCCCATAAGCTGGTTGAGTCCATTAAACTCTGCTGGACATGGGGTTTTAGGTGAGGAGAAAAGAAGAAGAAAAGCGAAAGAAGAAAGAAAGAAAGGAGGAAAAGAGAAGGAGAGCAGTTGGTTAGTAGTGTTGAGCCGAGTCAACTCGACTGAAACCGAGTCGACTCGGTTGTGACCGAGTTCAGTTGGGCCGAGGAATGCTTGGGCCTCGTCCAAGTGCTGAGTTCAAGATTGGGACAACTCAGTTGTGTCGAGTTGTGCTACCACGTCGACTAATGTAAGTAAACTTTTCTCCCTAAGTTAGATTATTTAATTTGTTACTGTGGTGATTGGTTCGATAAATTAAACATGATCGGCCCTTGGGTAGACTATTTACACTGATGGTAAACATTATAAACATAATTACACTATTAAATAGTAGTATTTTAATATCCATTCCTATTGTTAATAGGATCGTTGATAATAGGAAAACATAGCCGCTATTAACTTACCTACATTGATATTAGTCATTACGTGTAAAATGATATCATTATTAAGTACTATTGCATTGTTGGTCACTCTTAAATATTAGCATAAATAGTAGACCATACTATTGAGGACGTCACGCTAATGTTAGTCGCTATAAATGAAACTATCATTAATGACATTAACATGGTATCCATTACTTGAAAATATTATCTTTAAATAATAAATTATACTACTTCATTACCATTGTAATCAGGGTCACAAATATTAACTTACCATTTGCGTTAAAATGTAATTAGCCATATTATTACATTGTGTTGAACCACACATACATCTTATTACAGTGATTAGCATTTGAATCATAGAATCTAAGTCTAAGACTAAACCCTAAGATGAAAACCCAAATCCTACATTAAGACCCTAAGATAAATAATCCAAACCCTAGGTTATAATCTCAACCCTAAATAGTGTGTAGAACTTGATCTAACCATGTAATTTCCTAATTCATGATAGGACTCGATTATAAGGGACCACATGTCCCCCAGCCATGCTGGTAGGCGATGCGAACTATCAGGTGATGATTCTTCCCCTTGAGCTTTCCATCTTCTCATTAGCTTAAGTTATAGTTTTTATTTAAATTCATAATTGATATCTTCCTTTATAATCACATGTGTTAGCTGGCGAAAATTGAATCGCTGTATTACATGCTTTATGATTATCCTGTATAATTGTTCATGCTTATGGATTATTTGTGGATTGCTCACGGAACTTAAACTGGTACATTAGTGGAAAATCCCCACATATGAATGTACACCCATACTTGGGATGTAACTTGACTAGTTGTGATCGAATGGACCTTCGACTTGGTGGCTATTGAGTGTCTAGATAGATCATTGATGTGGGCCTACCATCCAGGGTTGTTGCACCCAATGGTTTTTAAGGATGGTCTTTATCGTATGGTTTTGATATTCGTCCTATGTGGCATATTTTGATACTCGCCCTACGTGGTTTTATTTAATATTTTTCCTACATGGGTCCGATGTTTTATACCATGCAACCATGCGATGGTAAGCCCCATATACTGTAATATGATTGGCCACTAGTCGATGGGTTTCCATTAAACATCCTACGATGGTAGCCTCATGGGCCGGGGATGGTAGTCATGAGATACTATGCCCGAGCCGTCGGCCTACGCTGAGCCATGTGCTCCCCGTAGTGACCTTTGAGCTTATTTAAAATGGTTGGTTGTAATTGGACTAATAACGGATTGGCTAATCATGCATATATAGCACAGACCAGCATCTATTGCTATCGTACGTGATGTAAGTATCGTTCCGTCTGGATGATGTGTCCCGGGTTCGATGGTTACATTATTGATGTACGTATCGTTCCGTCTGGATGATGTGTCCCGGGTTCGATGTTCCGACTAGATGATGTTTCCCAGGTTCGATGATTGCATGGGCGGCGGCCCTGTCCGCACAGATGAGCATCCCCGGGGCGTGAACGCATTCCATACATCCATGCACATAATAAGATCTACATCATGTACTGTTTTGTATGCTTTATTTTATAACTATGCTTACCTAATGCGGCGGTGTGTAATCTTGAGGGAAGTTCACACTGAGTTGGCCACTCATCCATCAAATATATAACCGTACAGGTAGCACAAATGTCTTAAGTGACTTTCAGGTTCAGGCTGATGAAGAGCCGGGTACAAGTGTCAGGGTTACATGACTGTATCTACCTCGAGGAACTGTGCGGTCTTGCGGCTTATGTTTACATTCTTATGTTATTTTTTTTCTTGTACTAGATCATGTGGACCTTGTATTTGTTATATCGAGACAGTGGTCTGTATAAGTCATTATGGGCACTCTCTTGTATATTCTAAATGATAATGGAATTTTCCTTTATGCTTACTTATCCATTCTACGCTCATCTGCTTACTCTGATAAAAGAAGAAAATATATATATATATATATTTGACCTCCTTAAGGTTAACACTCGGGTTTTTGGGAAACGGGTCGTGTACTTAGGTCCTGAAAATTCGGGTTGTTACATAAGAGCCCCTTGATCTCTGACGGGAGGTCAGCAAACAAGGAGAAAGAAGAGGACTGGGTATTCGAACCTACCCGGGCCAATGCGTCTGCCGGGAAGTTAGCCTCCCTGAAACTATGCACAATTCGGGACTGACCCATCTCCAAAAGTCCTAAATCCTCTTAAGCCAGTACATGCATTTCCAGCCCGGGCAGGACCCACCATTCAAAATGTTCACCACCAGTTGAGAATCCGATTCCACGATAACCTGAGACAGGCCCCTGCTCTTACATAAGGAGAGGCCATCATGGATGGCACGAAGCTCAGCGCAAGTATTAGTGCCAATACCATAACTGGTGGAGAAAGCAAAAATAAATTCCCCTTTATCATTCCTACACACTCCTCCTCCAGATAGCCCAGGATTTCCTCTGGATGAACCATCCACATTTACTTTCGCCCACGCACGGACAGGTCTAATCCATTTAACCACCGAAACAAACGAAGAAGTAGGCTTTGCTGCTGACAGACCAACCGGCCCACCTCCACTGTTCTGAGCTATATCTGCGTTGGGATCCCATCTGTGCCCGTTGATTATCTGTAACCACCACTTCACCTTAGCCAACATAGTAGCGTACGAGACCGGCCTTGGGTCGAATTTCGCTGAATTCCAAGCCTTCCATATCGCCCAGCAGATGATGAACGGAGCCAACTTTTGCGAGATAGTCTTCCTCACGCCAGCAAGGGCAGAGGACCACCACTGCGTCAATCTTCCATTCAGAGAGGTAGCTGCCATCACCGTATTTCCAAACCAGATCCCGACCTGGCTCCAAACAGACCGAGCGAGAGTGCTATCCAGAAAGAGGTGGTTAAGAGTCTCCACCAATCTGGACTGATCAGCGCCATTGCCACAACAAACACAGGCCGAGGCAATATGGATCCCTCGGGCCTGGACCGCTCCATCCACTGGAACGACATTGTTCAGCGCCTTCCAGGCGAGCATGGAGATTCTCCGGGGCATCTTCACGTGCCACAACCATTTAGCCCACAAAGGAGGCAGATTTGTCGGTCTGCAAAGGCCCCAGGCGGACTTAACTGTGAAGACCCTTGATGGAGAAAATGGCCACAGGAAACTATCTGGCCCCTCAGAAATGCAGAACCCCGCCTAAAAAATGAAATCAACAAATCCTGCGATAAATAATGGAACACTGATGATGGAGGGAAGGGGCCAGCTGTGCCCAGGAATCCTCTCCTTTTTCTTCATCACCTTGTCTCACAAATGCTTCGCAAGCTTCCCAATACAGAACAAGAGCCCCAAGAACGAAGAAGGAAACAATCCTTCCTTACACCAAAACACCTACACAAGGTCCTAGACTTCCACCTTAAGAATGTCAACACCCAACATTTCACTCTTCTAGAGTATTCACCTTTAAGCCTGACACTACTTCAAAGCAACAAATAATCTTCCTAAGATTGTCCACCTTCGATGCCTCCACATCCCAGAATAGGTTTCTATCATTGGTAAAATGGAGATGGGACACTTAAAAGTCTCCTTTATCCACCTTGAATCCATCAATGAGCCCCACGGAAGCCCCTAATCCAACATTTTGCTTAAGGCATCCACAATAACCACAAACAAGACCACATCCTAAAATTCAGAAATATTCCAACTTTATAACTTCAGAGATGTGCTAAAATTCTTCAGGCAGAGGACCACATCCATCTACCATCAAAATTGATGTTGAAGACAAATAAGGTATAGGAATCAGACCAGACAACCTATTCAATCTTCCTCCTCACTGGAATTGTCTTTCATTCCCATTCACTTCTTTGATCTTCAGATCCATTCTAATTAAAATTACTGTCTTCCCTTTATTTTCCTTGATCTTCAGCATCTTCCATGTAGGTTTTCATTGTCTCAAAGTGAGACCTCAAATTTTTAAGTGTCTGCCCTCGGTTTATCGTATGCACCAGTCCCTCCAAAAACTTCTCAACAAGAGTCTAGCAGCACCAAATTCTTATCCTTCACCAGCATAGCAGTCAGCAGAAATCCAACCAAGAGTCTACCAACTATTATAATCATTCAGTTGTAAATTTGTAATAGAAGATTTGTCATTTGATACAATAACTTCAAAGTCAAAATATGTAACAAAGATGTACTAAGAAAGGTGAATTTAGTCCCAAATGGGCCAAAGAAAAAGCAGGAGTTAAAGGGTCCGAGTGCATCAGCATGTAGTACCATGATGCACCAAAGTCTATTAACACTTACAATGAAGGAGATTAGTTCAAGGTTGATGCATAAACTGGCCCCAAAGAATATTAACATTCGGTTATAACAAATGACAAAAATTAAAATAAAATAAAATAAAATTGATAAAAGCCCTTTTGCTGACGGCTATCATTTTGTTCACTTCAATCAGTGATGAATACAGTTTATAGTTAGGCATCCCAAATTTACTTAAAAACAAAGGCACACGCTTGTTAACTCATCTTCAATTGTTGTTGTTGTTTTTCTTTTTATTTTTATTTTATTTTATTTTTTAAGACTATTTTGAACTGGATATTCAAAAGATTTTGGTAAACAGGAGCAACTTGGTTGAGTCAACTTCAGAAAATAACATGTTTTTTCTACTGAAATTCTACTTGGTTACAAATTTTCTGTTCTTAGAATTATATTTTCCAATTTCCACTTCACACTTTCTTTGTTCAACCAATCCAATTTAGACATGTTTAATTGGAGAGAGTGGTGACTAATCGTCTTTCTAGGGCATTGCCCCTGGAAAAAGGCATATGATTGCATCAATTGGGAGTTCCTGATTTACCTGTTGGGCCATGATCAAAGCCTATATCTTGAACCCTCGTTTTTCTATTCTCATCAACAGAACTTCAAAAGGTTTCTTCAAGGGGAGCCACAGTATCATGCAAGGTGATCCCTGTTCCCTCGATTGTTTGCTATAAATATTGAATCCATTTCAAAATCAACCAGAATGCTGTGAATGCCCCAATCTCCTATTGTTACCCTTAACGGACCATTACGGCGTTACATGTACATTTTTCCATAATAACTGTTACGGTACGGCTGTTACAGGTCGATTTTTCCATAATAGTTGTTACGGCCATTATGACCCTATAACACATAGCAGTTACTATCATTACCATTACATAATGGCCATTACATAACCGTTTTGGAATTCCTTAATTCAGGCGCTACAACAAGAAAGTGTTTTTTTTTTTTTTTTTTTTTCCAAAATGTTAGCAGGTGCAAAAACCTAGGCAGTGGGATTAGGAGTGGGAGTGTCAGTTTGAAGAAGTGGAAGCTTAGTAGAAGGTTCCTGCAACTAGGACTCAAAAGTATCATATCTGTAATATGTTTAATAATATTGGTACTCTGTTCATATGAAAACATGATTTGCTTCTAAGGAAGCATGTCCATTTGATAATAAGGGTAGGTGCATCAATCAATGAAGTTAGTTCTTCCAAAGGAATCACAAAGGCTATACTCAGCTATACTTGTAACGAAACATATTGTCATACTAGAATAGGGAGAAGGGAAGGGTGTGAAAGAGGAAAGTTTAGTAATTTTGGAGAAACAACGTATAATTATTTGCAATTGAGATGAGCTAAACAGCTTTTGGCATTTCAATCAAACACACCTTATTTGGATGATCCAAATTTAGAATGACATGTTGGGCAAAAGGGAGGGATTATATTATGGAAATAGGGTTAAATTCGTTTGGAACGTAAGCTTTAGAAGGAACTTAAATAATGTCAAAACAGGATACCTAGTTGAGCTACTCTGTGAGTTTCATGAAGTTTACATTCCAAAGAGGAGTTGATAAAAAAGAGCATGGGAATAGGAATTGAATGGCCCTTCTCTTGTAGTTCCTGTTCAAATTCTTTTCCCAATGAGGATCATCTTCTATTGCCAAGATTCGAGGAGCAAATTCAAACTATGCATCCAGAATTAAGGAAGACAGCTTCCCTAGAGAAACCCTTTCTTCCCGAGGAAATCAAGGCAGAAGTCTTTGATTTGGAAAGGGATAAGGGCCCTAGCCCTGATGGTTACCTGCGGCCTTCTTTCAGCATTTCAGGGAGCTCGTACAGCACGATCATCCAGGAGTTCAGATCGTCTTCCATTGGAAATGGATTGTTCTTCCATTGTCCTGGTTCTAAACTATAAAAGTTCATGAGAGTAGAGGATTATAGAGAAGCTACTGAAGTGAGGTCGTCAAGTTCTACTGTAAGTAGCGAGACTGGCTACTGACGCGAGGTCGTCAAGTTCCATGGGCGCACCATGAGATTATTTTAGGGCATCATCGAAAGAAAGCTGGAGTGGACCCCACCACAGGAAACTGTGGAGAAAGTGACCGTGGAAACCTTCCTAAGGTCACCGTGATGTTTACTTGAGATCCAACCTGTTCATGCGTTAACGCATACATGAAAGAAAGGAAAACACAAATATGAGCTTGATCGAAAACTGTTGAGGCCTTAGAAGATTTTAACGGTGGGCGTCAATCTTTCCACTGTTTTCTGTGATGGGGTCCACTCGAGCTTTGGATCATACCTTAATATGATCTCTCCAAATATATGGACGGTGTGGATACAAAACATATATAATGGTGGGCCCATGGAACTTGGTGACGTCACTTGAGTAGAGTCTCCCTGCTCAACCTGTCAGTAGCCAATCCGCGCCCGCCTCACGCCATCGACCTGGCTGTGTGGGTGGGTACGTGTTACACTCCTCAGCTCTAAGTTGTACCACCGGTTCAAGAGAGATCAAAGTTACATGGCACTACAATGATGTATTTGTTATATCCATACCGTTTGTCCATTTTGCAAGATAATTTTCAAGCACTATCCGAAAAAATGATTAGCATATAAAGTTTAAGTGGACCACACCACAGATAGTACTGAGAATATTGATTCTCACCGTTAAAACATTCATAGGCCCACTATAACATTTATTTTCCTTCTAATGTGTTAATAAGGTTACGGAGACCTGGATGAATATGAAAAACAAATATCATATTGATCCAATAATTTTCCACGCCTAAGAGGGTTTAATAGTAGATATTCATCTCCGTTGCTTTCAACAGTATGGTAAACGTGGTCTTTGTGTCTATCGTATTTTTCGACTCAAGCCTTGGATGAGCCCGCCGAGTGGACTGACTTTTTAGATGTAACATATATCTCATGATGGTCCCACAGGACTTGGTAATGTTAACACACCAGGTAGGTCCGTGGTGTGTGCGCGGCGTGTGTTATACTCATAACTTTCAGTAGTAGTTGTTATAAAATTGACGGGTGATGTCAACACACAATTCAGACTTAGCTTGGCTAGTGACGCTGCCATTAGCTAGGTGGTTAGTCATCGTTGATGTCTTTCCATCGTATTAATTTTATGAGAAATTTCCAAATGTACTACCAGTATATGGCCCACAACCTTTTTAAGCCTATTTCTTTTTTGCTGCCAAGAATAAGCCTATTTCTTTTTAGTTGCCAAGAATACCCCTAGGCGTACGGACGCCCGTCACATGATGAAAATGCCGCGGGATACGGTTATAGCTACGGTTATAATCCGTAGCCATAGATAACCATAGCTCGGCGTCGGCGATCAATCGCAACTCCTGCAATTCCACAACAAGTCGCTGTCCCGATTGGTGATCAATCGCAGATTCCGCGATTCCACCCCGATCTATAGCTACAGATTATAACCGTAGCTATAATCGTATCCCTATCCAATTTTATTTTTTTATTTTTTTTTACATGGAGAATTTTATTCTACCTATATTTTTCTCTAACACATATTTATATAAATATGTATATATAAGCATATAAAAAAAAATTAATCTCTTTTTTTCATTTCTTTCTTTATTCATATAACAAGAATATCTTCTGAACCAAAATTAGTTACTTAACATACCATATATGATTTTAGGGCTGAAAGTTGGGCAGGCTCAACCTGACCAACCTGTGACCGACCCGGCATTGGGTTGGGCTTAGGCAAGATGTATCGAGTTTGGTCTTGGGGTTGGGCCATACAAACACCAACCCGATAAAACTTAGGTTGGGCTCAACCCGATAAAACTTGGGTTGGGCTCGGGTTGAGGTCTCGGGTTGCCTGACCCAACACGAACCCGATTAATATATAAGTTCCTTATAAATTAATTATAATTGAGTGCAGATCATTTGTGTTGAAGGCAAAGGAAATTCCAATGCCTCCCCTCAAGCTAACAAGATATGCCGGATTTCCCTCTCCCAAATAAATTGCTTGATACAAAATACGACTTGTAATAGAGTAGTTGTCCTATATTTTAGCTTGTTTGTTTAGAAAAAAAATACATGGAAATGATCGTGAAGTGAAGGAAATTGACCGTGAAATGCATAGAAATGACCATGAAGTGAAGAGAATTGACCGTGAAATGCATGGAAATGACCGTGAAGTGAAGGGAATTGACAGTGAAATGCATGAAAATGATGGTGAAATGAAACGGAATCACCGGAATTAACCGTGAAATGCATGGTAATGACTGTGAAGTAAGCGAATTGACCGTGAAATGTATGGAAATGACCGTGAAGTGAAGGGAATTGATCGTGAAATGCATGAAAATGACTGTGAAATGAAACGGAATCGTCGGGATTGACCATGAAATGCATGGAAATGACCTTGAAGTGACGGGAATTGACCGTGAAATGCATGAAAATGACCGTGAAGTGAAGGGAAATGACCGTCAAATGCTTGGAAATCACCGTGAATCAATACAGAATGGTCGGGAATGACCGTGAAATGCATGAAAATGACCGTGAAGTGGAGAAAATTGACCGTGAAATGCGTGGAAATGACCGTGAAGTGAAGGGAATTGACCGTGAATCAACACGGAATCGCCAAGAATGACCGTGAATCAACACAGAATGGAAATGATTGTGAAGTGAAGCGAATTGACCATGAAATGCGTGGAAATGACTATGAAGTGAAGGGAATTGACCGTGAAATGCTTGAAAATGACCGTGAATCATCACGGAATGGCCCAGAATGACCGTGAAATGCATGGAAATGACTGTGAATCAACACAGAATCACCGAGAATGATCGTGAAATGCATGGAAATGACCGTGAAGTGAGCGAATTGACCGTGAAATGTGTGGAAATGACCGTGAAGTAAAGGGAATTGACTGTGAAATGCATGGAAATGACCATGAATTAACACGGAATCGCTGGGAATGACCGTGAAATGCATAGAAATGACCGTAAAGTGAAGTGAATTGACCATGAAATGCGTGGAAATGATCGTGAAGTGAAGGGAATTGACCGTGAAATGCTTGGAAATGACCGTGAATCAACACGGAATGCCGGGAATGACCGTGAAATGCATGGAAATGACCGTGAAGTGGAGAGAATTGACCGTGAAATGAGTGAAAATGACCGTGAAGTGAAGGGAATTGACCGTAAAATGCATGGAAATGACCGTGATCAACACGGAATCGCCGAGAATGACCGTGAAATGCATGGAAATAACCGTGAAATGGAGCGAATTGATCGTGAAATGCGTGGAAATGACCGTGAAGTAAAGGGAATTGACCGTGAAATACATGAAAATGACCGTGAATCAACAAGGAATCATCGGGAATGATCGTGAAATGCATGGAAATGACCGTGAAGTGAAGCGAATTGACCGTGAAATACGTGGAAATGACCGTGAAGTGAAGGGAATTGACCGTGAAATGCTTGGAAATGACCGTGAATCAACACGGAATGTGATGTAGAGCGGGTGGCGGACAGTTTCATGGCCAAGATGGATCAGAAAAGGCTCGGTCGGCGACAGAAGTGATCCAGACCATTGGACCTTAAAATCGGGCGTATCTCACAATCCGGAATGAGTTAGCTGACGTAAAATATATGATTTTGAGGTAGAACGAGCTACTTTAACCAACCAACCCAGCTATGCTGGGTTGAGACGCCCGGAATTGTGAAAAACCCCTGGATCGACAGTCGTTTCCCTATTTTAATTTCGTTTTTACTATAAATAGTAAGTTTTAGTTTGATTATAACTCTTCATCCGTAGAGCTTTAGGAGTTGCGCCCAACGTGAAAAGAGCTTAGAATAATTAGGAGAACGGTTTGATGAAGCCAAATAGGACACTTACTATTTTTGGCCGAAAACCTTGCGCACTAGTAGACATCACGATCGTCTATAAATAGTAAGTTTACTATTTATAGTAAGTCGTAAATTCTAGGAGTTTTAGTTGTAGTTTGATTCTGATTTCTTTCTTATTACTTGGTATCCATATTTAAAGGGCTGTGAACTCATTTTTATGGATCAATTAATCAGTTTCAAATTTATTAGAATTTATTTCTATTTTCTGCTTTCTTTCCTTGTGGATTCGAGAAGTCTCTGTGAGGAGTCCAGGGAAGCTCCGTGGATTCGGAGTATTTATCTTCATTACGTTCATCCCTGCGTCAATTGGTATCAGAGCGAGGATTCCCCTCGGGCCGATGGCAACCAAGGAAGGTATGAATCAAGATCCTGTGGACGATGATCCAGGGATTCGTTATCTTTCGGAAAGAATGGAAGCTTTCCACCTGGAGAGTCAATTGACCATGCAAGGGCTACAGGTAACTCTCAACCATCTTGCGGATGCGCTACTTCTGCCCCGAGCCCTAGGCGGTGCTCCACCACCTATGGTTGTTCCACCACCCGTGGTTGCTGTACGACACAACCCCGATTTTTGTAGAGTACTACTAGTGGCAAACCATAGGGCTACGCCAGATGATTCAATTTCTAACGACGAGGACCTTAATGAGGGTTTTGCCAGACGACCAATCTATGGAGGCGATCACCAAGATCGTGTTGAAAAAGACTATCGAGGTAAGGCTGAACTTCCTAGTTTTAATGATTTATTACGTATAGAAGATTTCCTCGATTGGCTAGCTGAAGTAGAGAGATATTTTGATTATTTGAACGTGTTAGATCATCAAATGGTAAAATTGGTAGCGTTTAAATTAAAATATGGTGCTTCTGCAGGGTAGGAACAACTACAACTCTCACGAGCCTACCAGAACAAGGCGCCCATCTCATCATGGCCATGGATGAGACGTCTTCTTCGATCACAATTTCTCCCCAGTGATTATGAGCAGATACTATTCCAGCAATATCAAAATTGTCGACAAGGAAATCGAATCGTCACAGATTACACTGAAGAATTCCAGCGGTTGGCTACACGAAACGATTTGTCAGAATCTGAGTTACAAAAAGTGGCATGATTTATAGGTGGATTGTGGCCGACAATTCAGGACCGAGTTCAGATATACCCAGTCGGGACCGTGGATAAAGCAGTTCAATTGACAGATAGGGCAGAAATACAACTTGCAAGAGTTCCTGCTCATCCATATCCTTCAACTCGACCCCCCATGACGGGTTCCACACAGGATCCAGTGCTGGCATGAGGAAAAGATCCAGTAGGAGAATGTCCTCAACCTCCTACAACCGCAAACCGTGATACGGGGAGCGGCTCATCCAGACCTCAACGTGTAGCACCCACAACAGCGGGCCCGAGTAGGGTTCCAAATCCTTATGCTTGGCCAAGGTCGAACAATTGTTACTGCTGTGGCCAGCCAGACCACTTATCAAGCACCTGTCCTCAACGTCCTGCAGCACACTTGACTATAAAAGAAGGGGGCGTTGAAGATGAGGCCGTAGAAGAAGGCCATAGCTATGATGAACATGAGCAAGCCACTGAAGAAATAGCAGGTGGTGATGAAATGACGGGCGAAGATCGTGGTAAATTTTTAATTGTAAGGTAATTACTGTATACGCCACGAAAGGAATTACATCCACAACGACATAATATATTTCGTACTTGGTGCACTATCAACATAAAGGTCTGTTATGTGATCATAGACAGTGGTAGTAGCGAGAACATTGTCTCAAGGGTGATGGTGGACAAGTTGCGGCCATCAATGACTAAACATCATTCCCCATACTCAATTGGCTGGATTAAAAAGGTGAATGAGACCAAGGTAATTGAACAATGCACTATCTCATTTTCAATTGGTAAAAATTATAAAGATCAGATACTTTGTGACGTGGTTGACATAGAAGCTTGCCACATGCTACTCAGTCGGACCGTGATGCGACCCATCGGGGACGAAACAATGTTTACGTATTCATTAAGGATAGTCGAAAAATAATCATTGCCCCTATGACACCAGAGAACCACCCTGAAGCTTCTAAAGTGGAAGGGAGTTCCCTCTTGACCATTCAAGATTTCATGGAGGAATCCAAAGAAACCGGTGAGATCTACGCCATAGTGGTAAAGGGCGAGGAAGAAGAACCCTCAAACATCCCTCCAAGTTTAAGACTGTTGCTAAACAAATTCAAAGAAGTCTGGCCTGAGGATTTACCTGATGGATTGCCCCCCATGAGGGACATCCAACATCACATAGACCTCGTCCCTGGGGCTAGCCTACCCAACCGCCCTCATTATCGAATGAGTCCGAAGGAGTGTGAGATACTTCAGGGGCAAGTGGAGGAATTGATCCGTAAGGGTCTCTTGAGAGAGATCATGAGGCCATGTGTCGTACCAGCATTATTAATACCAAAAAAAGATAGAAGCTAGCGTATGTGTGTCGACAGCCGGGCAATCAACAAAATTACCATCAAATATCGGTTCCCAATACCACGATTGGACGATATGCTCGATATGCTAGAAGGGGCCAAGGTGTTCTCTAAACTAGATCTAAGGAGCGGGTACCATCAGATTTGTATCCAACCCAGTGATGAGTGGAAAACGACATTCAAGACCAAGGAAGGGTTGTATGAGTGGCTGGTCATGCCCTTCGGCCTATCAAACGCACCATGTACTTTTATGCGTTTGATAAATCAAGTGCCAAAACCGTTTAGTGGCTGATTTGTGGTAGTATATTTTGATGACATATTGATATATAGCCAGGATGAGGCGGAGCACAGAAAACATCTCAGGCAGGTGCTACAGGTCCTACAAATTAACAAGTTGTACCTCAACTTGAAGAAGTGTAGTTTTTTAACTGACAGCCTGTTGTTTCTAAGGTTTGTTGTAACTTCCACAGGCATTCGTGTGGACGATGAAAATGTGTGAGCTATTAGGGAATGATCGATCCCGACGAACATTCATGAGGTGGGGAGTTTTCACGGGTTGACGACTTTCTATCGTCGATTTGTGCGAGATTTTAGTACCATAGTCACCCCTATAACAGATTACATGAAAAAAAGACCATTTCAATTGACCGATAAAGCTGACAAGAGCTTTTATGAGATCAAGCGTCGTTTGTCTACAACACCGGTCTTGGTGCTTCCTAATTTCGACAAATTGTTTGAGGTTGAGTGTGACGCTTCATACGTCGGAATTGGGGGAGTATTACACAGGAAGGCAAGTCGATAGCCTTCTACAGCGAGAAGCTCAGTGAAGCCCGAAAGAAGTGGTCGACTTATGAGCTTGAGTTGTACGCAGTTGTTTAAGCATTGCGACATTGGCGGCATTATCTAATTCAAAGAGAGTTTGTTCTTTACACTGATCTCAAGCATTAAAGTTTATTAATAGTCAGACTAACGTGAATCGTATGCATGCTATATGGGTTACATTTTTACAGGAATTCACGTTTGTTCTGAAGTATAAGTCGAAGCGAACTAACAAGGTGGTGATGCACTTAGCATGTCATGATCATTACTTGTTACGATGAGCAAGGTGGTCGGCTTCAACTGCCTCTCAAGGAGAATTTGTATCGAGGATGAGGACTTCAAAGATTCTTGGGTGAAGTGCCAAGAAGGTCACCCTAGTGACCTTCATATACATGACGATTTTCTCTTCAAAGGGAATCGATTGTGCATCCCACAAAGTTCTCTGAGGGAGCAGATTATTCAGGAGCTACATAGAGGTGGCCTCGGTGGACACCTTGGGCGAGACAAGATGCGAGCTCTTGTGGAAGAGCGGTATTACTGGCCACAATTAGTACGTGATGTGGGAAAAGCTGTACAATGTTGTCATGTGTGTCAGACCTCCAAGGGGCAATCTCAGAATACGGGCCTCTACACCCCGTTACCTGTACCTGACGGTCCTTGGGAGGATTTATCAATGGACTTCGTGCTTGGTCTCCCATGAATACAACGCAGCATGGATTCGGTGTTCATGGTGGTAGATCATTTCTCCAAGATGACGCACTTTATCCCATACAAGAAGAGCCTCGATGCAACACACGTGGCGAATCTATTTTTCAGGGAGGTCGTACGGCTACACGGGGTCCCCAAGACCATTATTTCTGATCGTGACACGAAGTTCATTAGCCATTTTTGGCGAACTTTGTGGACTCGATTCGATACACGACTTCAATTCAGTAGTGCTTACCACCCACTAACTGATAGGCAGACCAAAGTTATGAATCGCATGTTGGGAAACCTCCTTTGCTGTATTTCAGGAGAAAAACCGAAGCAATGGGATTTGGCCTTGTCTCAAGCAGAGTTCGTATTCAACAACATGGTGAACCGCTCGACTGGGAAATCATCGTTTCAGATTATCTATGGACGAGTGCCTCGCCACATACTTGGCTTGGTCCCTCTACCCAAGCACCCAAGCACGAGCATTGCAGCAGAACATATGGCGGACAAGATCATGGGCATCCATACGGAAGTGCGGACCAAGTTACATGCCTCGAACGAGAAGTACAAGGAATAAGCGGACAAGCACCAGCGACAACAGGTGTTCGAGGTGGGCAATCGCGTTATAGTTCATCTGCGCAAAGAGCGATTTCCGACTGGGACGTACAACAAGTTGAAAAATAAGAAAATTAAACTCATCTCAATCATTCGAAAGATCAATGACAACGTTTATGTTGTTGATCTTCCAGATGACATGACAATCTCACGGACTTTCAATGTCACGGACCTGACCGAGTATTATGAACCAGAGCAGGATGAGAACTCGAGGACGAGTTCTTTTGAAGTGGAGGAGACTGATGTAGAGCAGGTCGCGGACAGTTTCATGGCCAAGATGGATCAGAAAAGGCTTGGTCGGCGACAGAAGTGATCCAGACCATCGGACCTTAAATCGGGCGTATCTCACAATCCAGAATGAGTTAGTTGACGTAAAATATATGATTTTGGGGTAGAACGAGCTACTTTAACCAACCAACATAGCTATGCTGGGTTACGACGCTCGGAATTGCGAAAAACCCCTGGATCGACGGTCATTTCCCTGTTTTAATTTCGTTTTTACTATAAATAGTAAGTTTTAGTTTGATTATAACTCTTCATCAAATGCTTTAGGAGTTGCGCCCAACGTGAAAAGAGCTTAGAATAATTAGGAGAACGATTTGGTGAAGCTAAATAGGACACTTACTATT
Organism: Magnolia changhungtana; assembly: GCA_030180095.1. NCBI lineage: Eukaryota > Viridiplantae > Streptophyta > Magnoliopsida > Magnoliales > Magnoliaceae > Magnolia > Magnolia changhungtana. Next base: position 4,710,658 of record JASAUF010000467.1, on the reverse strand, counting down.
TTTGGCCGAAAACCTTGCACACTAGTAGACATCACGACCGTCTATAAATAGTAAGTTTACTATTTATAGTAAGTCGCGAATTATAGGAGTTTTAGTTGTATTTTGATTCCGATTTCTTTCCTATTGCTTGGTATCCCTATTTAAAGGGTTGTGAACTCATTTTTATGGATCAATTAATCAGTTTCGAATTTATTAGAATTTATTTCTATTTTCTGCTTGCTTTCCTCGTGGATTCGAGAAGTTTCTGTGAGGACTCCAGGGAAGCTCCGTGGATTCGGAGTATTTATCCTCATCACGCTCATCCCTGCGTCAGAATGGCCGGGGATGACCATAAAATGCATGGAAATGACTGTGAAGTGGAGCGAATTGACCGTGAAATGCGTGGAAATGACCGTGAAGTGAAGGGAATTGACCGTGAAATGCATGGAAATGACCGCGAATCAACATGGAATCGCCAGGAATGACTGCGAAATGCATGGAAATGACCGTGAGGTGGAGCGAATTGACCGTGAAATGCATGAAAATGACCGTGAAGTGAAGGGAATTGACCTTGAAATGCATAGAAATGATCGTGAATCAACACAAAATCGCCGGGAATGACCGTGAAATGCATGGAAATGACTGTGAAGTGAAGCAAATTGACCGTGAAATGCATGGAAATGACCGTGAAGGGAAGAGAATCTTGAAAAATAAGTAAGTTGGTTAGCTAAAGTGCCAAAATCTTTTATGGTATGTCAAGTAACTCATTCTGGTTTAAGAGATATGTTTATTAATGAATAAAGAAAGAAATGAATAAAAAGAGAGAAATTTATTTTATATGCTTATATATACATATTTATATAAATATGTATTAGAGAAAAAGTTCTCCTTGTAAAAAATAAAAATAATTTTAAAAAAAAGTACACAGGTGGGACAGCGAGTCGGGTCGATCAGGTTAGGCTGGTTTTTTATTTTTTTTTCCTCTTGTAATCCTACCACTTTTTATGGGTCCCATTATGATGTATGTGTTATATCCAAACCGTCCATCTATTTGGCGAACTCATATTAAGGCTTGAGACGGAAAATAAGATAGATCTAGCTATCAAGTGGACCACACCGTAAAAGGTAGTGGAGGATTGAACGTTTGGATGGAAAATATATGTTATGGTGGGCCCTATGAAAATTTTAACAGTGAAAATCAAGTTTCCCACTGCTTTTTGTGGTGTGGTCCAGTTGATATTTGGATACGATTCTTTTTTTTTTTTTTTTCAATAATGCTCTAAAATTACCTCGAAATATGGATGAACGGTGTGGATATAATAAATACATCATTGTGGGGCCATGTTGAGGAGCGTCAGCGCTCGTCTTCGCACACCAGCCAATCGGCCTCCGGAAGGAATGAATGACGGGGTATTTTGGTCCCTTGCAAAGTTGGCCGTACACGAGTTTTCTTGGAAGCTTAAAAAGAGGTGGGCTTTAAATGGCTGGTGGGTCCTTTCCCTAATTTTATCCACGCCCTTTATCCATTTTCCAATACCTTTTTTGGGCTTGATCCCAAAAGTGACGAAGATCTAACTCTAAGGTGGACCACACCACACGAAAACTTTTTCTAATCATGTGGTCCACCTGGATCAGGGATGAGTCTAATATTTGGACCCTGGGCTTAAAATGGGGTGACACACTTGTCTACCTAAGTGGATTTCACATACACATCATGTGGGGCTCACCCAAGCCACCCACCCTTTTTCCCACCACCACTGTTTATGTGATGTATGTTATGACAGTAATTAGCCGGACCTGACTCAACCAGGTCCAAAATCAGTGGACCTGACCCAAACTGATTTCTAAACGGTATAGAACCTGATTTCCAACATCAATCGAAACAATACATTATTCAAGGGGTATAAGAAGGATTTTGGATGCAAATTGCCTGTGCTGGTGGAAGTTATGTGGGGCCCACCCCAATGCCCTTGTGGCATCCACTCCGTCCATCAAATTTTCAAGCTCATGTTAGGACATAAGCTTAAAAATGAAGCTGATTCAAAGTTCAAAGTAAGCCATACCATAAGAATTAGTGAGGATAGAACACCCACCATTGAAACCATTCATGGGGCCACATAAGTTCTAGATCAGGCTAATATTTGTGTTTTCAATTCATCCCGGTGGTAATAACCGTATGAACTGTTTTGGATAGCATATAAACATCACGGAAGCTCCAAGAGAGTTTGAATGTTGGGTGCTTCTATCCCCACTATTTCCGTCGTGTGGCCCACTTGAGTCATACATCTGCCTCATATTTAGGTCCATGTACTAACATGAGCTGGCAAAATAGAAGGAAAGAGCATTGTGTCGAGGATATTGCAGTGGGCCTCACATAGCTTCCGATCACAGGAATGCTTGGCATGCAAGTGATTGAATGTTAAACTGTTCAAATGTTCTTCAATGGAAAACTTCTATCCTCTGATCATCTTAAAAAATATTACTCATGAGCTTAGGACTAAATAAACAGATATAAGTTCAATGGGGTTGAGACCACAGATTTCCAATTCTAGGCCCATTTTATAGATGGGCTGGACTTGGGTATGCCCGTAAGGGTGCAACTTGGGTATGCCCATTTTGTAGATGTGGGCTACACATGATGGATGACCCACATCAAAGTGTGGCCTCTTGTGATTAACAATCCACATTAAGTAGGCCCTACCTAATGGACAATTCACATCCAAGGTCTCATATGATGGATAACCCATATCCAAAGTAGCCCAACATGATGGATGATTCACATACAAGGTGCGCCTCACATGTTGGACAACTCACTTCAAAGGCGGGCCCCACATGATAGACACATCAAATGTGGATTCCAAGTGGCGGTAGTGGATATTATTACAATGAAGTTGTTGTAATCTTTAAAAATGACATCAACAATCCTTAGAAAAAGCTCTTATTGGAAAGTTTTACCAAATGTGCTTATTTCATACAAGAGATTATTTTATTTTGAAAACCTTATTTTACCAAAAAAGCTTATTTAAAACAAGAGCTAAAATAAAAAGAACTTATTAGAATGACTGTTATTTAAAAAGCTCTTATTATATTAGAGTATATATGCCAAACGAGCCCTTAGTACATAATCATACTAGATTGTTATTTGCATTCGATGTGAATGAAAATTGGCTGAGTTCCCTATTGGTTTCTCGACTTGGTATATGTGGAGCCCATGGTTAGTGTATCCAAGCCATTGATCTGTTGTCTTCCATCATGGATGTACCATTTCTGGTATATCCTCTCAATTGGTCTACTCTAGCCTTCTAGTCTTCTTGTTGTTAGCATGTTAACATGTGGTTAAAAGAAATGAATGAACAAACCCCATCCACTTGAGAAAAGGCCAAAGATTTAATGACTAAAATCTTTCAATTCAATAGATTTTGGGGGAATCGTCCATCCATGTTGGGGGCCAACAGATCAATGGCTTAGATACATCAACCATGAACCCCACACAACTATTTCCAAACAGAGAACTCGGAGTGCCCAAATTGCTTTTGACTAAAGAAACTCCTCTGCTACAGCACATACCTTTTCCTCCCATAGAAGCAAGGCGTTTGCCTCTCTCTTTTCTTTTTCCCTTTCATGAAAGCATCCGCTTCTTCCTCACACTTGCCCTCACATCTAGATCTGGGTTGCATATATAAACATACACAGTATGAAGCTTTTGGACTTACTGCACCACTTGATGCCTTGTTAATTAATTTTATTTGACTTGCCACTGAAAAGTCACCGAAGAGCCAAATTTCAGGTATTTACATCTATTGAAATTTCCCTCTTTTCTTCTATCAAGATATTTTCTATCATTACCGGTGTGAATTTCCGCCTAGCATTCTTGGAGGGTGTGCAAGTAGGATGAGTTGCATGGGTTGAGGCAAGCTCCTGGGCTGACCCGTTTAATTATCAAAACTGATTATATAAAGGCATCTCATGCAATGGACATTTTTACCCATTGAATGCATTATATATATATATATATATATATTCCTGCACACCCATTCAATGCATCCAAGGCTGGAAATTGCATGTATGAGGTGTGTTGCAGCCCTTTATAGATGATCATTTCCCTTTAATGAGTTTATGTCTGAGTTTCAACCCTTGGTTCAATCCACCAGTGTATGGGTTGGATCTGGGTCGGTTTGAAGTCCAATAAGTTAGGTCTGAAATATTTGTATATGGGTATAATTTAGGTTTGTTAGAGTATTTAGATAATCCTACTACAGTGGAATATTTTCTTATTTGTTAAAAAAATGTGATGAGATCTCTCTTAAATTCCTACAAATCTCAAATCTCTTATATATATTTCAGTAACTGTTAGAACAGTAAAGAAAAATTTACCAAATATTAACTGTCTAATAGTTAACTTAAATTAGTTTTCTCCGACTACCGTGACTTTAAAGTATGATTTTTCCTAAAATGTTAAAACTGCCACCAATTAACGCAGTTACTTAAAAGAACAATTAAATAGGTACCGAAATATCAATATTATTAATAAGGTGTTATTATAAAAGAAAGTGACTTTTATTTCATAATTCTTCAAAAAAAATAATTTTCCCGCAAAATGCCTTAAAATTTTATATTTATCAAATAATGTTTCCCACTACATAGGTCAAGATTAAAAGACGTTTCTACCCATTCTCGGTTACAACCAAATATTGCCAGCCAAACTTGTCAGGCTGCATGGGATGGACCCATTGCCAAAATTCACTCCTACCATCTTGTGTGTGACTCATTTTTATGGAAAGTGCTCAAAGCTAAGTTATATCTTTGATTTAAGTGGACCACACAGTTGAAATTAGTGTATAGGTTGATGCCTATCCTCTAAACTCTTTCCCTTGGTGTGGCCAACCTGAGTAATAGATTATCCTGATTTATTGGACCTGGTTCTAAATGTTTTTTTAACATCTAATGGTTTGAGTGGATGTCACATGATAATTATGGTGGGCCTTGTAAAAACTCAATGATGACATTATATCCCAACCGTTTCTTTTAGTTTGGCCCATCTGAACCACGGGTTAGCCTGATTTTCAAGACTCGGGCCCATTGTAGAATTATACATTTAATAGTCAGAATAGATTTTGGGTACACGGTTAAGTTTGGCTTGGGTGGCCGTCCTGCTGTATATGTTTTTATTTTTTAATACAGGAAACGGATTGCTTGCAGCACCCGCTGTAGGGATATCGGTATGGCACCACGTGGCCCAAGCTCTGTGGAGCCCACCATGCTGCATATGTTTTATGTAGGCTGTCTATTCATCTTTCTAACTTATTTTAGAAAATGAGCCCAAAAATGTTACAGATCTAAAGTTACAAGTGGACCGCACAACAACAAATAATGGCAATTGAATGCTTACCATTGTAAACTTACTAGGTGATTAATCGAGCTCATATTTGTGTTTTTACCTTCATCCATGTCTATGTAACCTTATGAATAGGTTGGATGGCAAATAAAACATCACGATGGACCATCAGAAGACTTCAACGTCCCACTGTTTTCAGTGGGCCTAGGAAGGTTTCAAAGGTGGGCTTTTAACTCCCACTGTTTTCTATGGTGTCCTTCACTTGAACTTTGGATCCTGATTATTTTTGGGTCATGCCTTCAATTGAGTTGGAAAAATGGGGTGAATTGAGTGGATAAAACACATGCATCATGGCTTTATCCATGCATCCTGGCTTAGCGCATATTGCAATCGGATCCGCTTCCAAAAACCTCGTCAAACAGCCAGAGTAGGATGCCTGTCATTATTTTCAAGGCCCGCCATATGTGTATGTGAAATCCATTCTGACCATTAGGTATTTTATCACACATTAGTCCTATGTCCAGAAAATTAGGCTGACTTTTATTCAGATGGGCCACGCCAAAGAAAAGAGTTATCAGAGACGTCCACTTGAATTTCTACGGAGCCCCACCCTGGTGATCAAATTAGATACAAGAAACACATGACGTTAGGATCCATTTAGTACGGTTTTCGTCATGGTTGGCGCTCATCGCCACTATTTTCTGTGGTGTGGTCCACTAGAGATTTGGATTTGCCTCATTTTTGGACTCATACTTTAAAATGATTTGGCAAATTAGATGGATGGCGTGCATTAATCCATATATTATAATACAACTTACGATTGGGTTGTGAACATGGACTCTAAAACTGAAATGCCAATTCAACAATATTCTCTGTTGAGGTGCTTGTTTGATCCAGTTTGATCCAAACCATCTGGGGGGGTAGTACTGAGATGGTAGTCGGTACCAAGATGTCCCAACGCCGAATGTAGGACAACTGACTGATGGGCATTCAATCAGAGGTTGTAAGCAGAACTAACCAGCCATAAACGAGAAACTGAAAAGAAAAGAAAATAAAAAAGTCCAGACGCACTGCTATGATGATACAGCAATGCGTCCAAGACATTATTCACTGGGGAGGCAATGGGGGCAATGGGCTACGTTTGGGCCAGGCCAGGCTAGTCGTGAACCCGCCCAGACACGTAAGATTGAAGGCTTGAGCACGGCATGGGCCGGCCTAGAACAGCAGGCCCAACATTTAGCCCACAAATATGGTTGAGCCCAGGCATATCCTGGCCCAGCCCAAAATTGATAAAATCCTTATTTTCCACTCGAATTTCCTAATGTACCCATTGATCAAGTGGGCCACACATGACAAAGAAGTAGACAAACCGGTGGTCTACATTCAAGATGCATGGGTTGCCTAATCAAGTGTTAGAGCAGCATATAGCTTGGAAAATTACTTTGAGCACAAACATAGCTTGGAAAATTGATCTGGATGCAGGGAGTGGGGAAGTCACAGATGATCGTGGAAATGGAGGTTTTAAATATGTTTGATGCAAAGGGGAGAAGGAATCAGTTGATGGAGACGCAGATGGGAATTCAGAAGGCATAGGAGAACCCAGAGTCCATACAAATCTCCATAGCTGCTAAGCTTATCAAGGATAATTTAAGCGGCCAAAGGTTCATCCTCATCTTGGAAGATGTCTGGGAAAGCTTTGATTTGCAAGAGATGGGAGTTCCAGTCACAGCCCTTGCCACCACCAGTGGCAGCAAAGTCATGATCACCACTGAATCCCATGAAGTTTGTTCTGAAATGGGAGGGCAGCATCTAGTCATGCAACATCTGTTTCAAAGAATGGTGTCCCTCAACTAAGTGATTCTTCTCTGCTTAAATTACCTCTGCTTGCTAATGTTATTCTTCTCTTCTTGAACTATTGTATTTCTCTTTTATTTGTGTTACAATGTGGTAGAAAGTATTGGTGTTCCAATGGACTTGAATGATTTACTCTTACTGGCTTTGAATTATGAATTTCATGAAGAAATTGGATGTGTTGCTCTTTTGCATGTATTTCAGAAAGGTAAACAAGTACCAGATTTGTTTGGCAAATCATGCTTGCAGCAGTAAGTAGGACTCAATTTTTTTTGTTTCCCTTACATTTTCCTGATAGTCTGGGTTCACCTGTCTTTCGTGTTAGATGATTTTAGTTATGGGGCCTTGCTATTTTGTATGAATTTGCTGGGTTTTTCAGGTTTCATTTATGTTCCCCTAGATGTAATTTTCTATTATATCAATGAAATTATAGATGGTAGTGTCCCAACAATTAAAAAAACAAGCCATAAGCTAGCTAATGAGCTCAACCCAACCCATGGATAAGGATGAAACTTGGGCCAGGCTCATCCCAATCCCGACTGGTCCAACCCAATTGTTCCATGGTGGGGATTTTTAATTCTTTATCAACGCTCTTAATCATGTTTTATTGGGATGCCTTGCACAAACCTTAGGATCTAGCCTCCCGAAACAAACCAGAATTATGGATAATAAAGCAATGAAATAAATCAAAGCATCAATCACACACCACACAAGAGAATTTTACGTGGAAAACCCTCAAAGAGGTAAAAACCACGGGACCTCGTCCAGATCAACAATCCACTATGAAGTAGAACGTTTACAAACCTTCTTCACTCACGCAGAGTGGATGAACAATAAGAGAAATAGAAAAAACGAAGAGATCTAACCGATTATGAGGACATAGAAGCGCCGAGATATAAATTGCAAAGTAGAAAAACCTCCTCGAGCAGAACCTCCCTTCTATAAGCTTCTCTCTCTTTTTCTCCCTCTCTCTCACCTTTGATAGCCCTCTTGTATTTTTCTCATCAACACAATATATCCATAGAAAAATCCTAGGGACCCCTTTTATAGTTTTAGGAAACTCCTTTCTCGCATCCTAGTTGCGAAAGGACTTGCGCGATCCTAGTTGCGAAAGGACTTTGCGCATCCTGTTGCGAAAGGACAACGGGTCAAAAAAAAACCCATCAAATCTCCCCTTTTTGACCCAGAGGGATTCACCTTCTTTAAGCCGGCCAGTTTCTACAAACCTCAAATTTGCCCTTGAGCAAAGCCTTGGTCATCATGTCGACCCATTATCGTCCGTGTGGACTTTCTCAAGTCAGTAACACCTTTTGTTCCAAAGTATCCTCGATCCAAAGTGATACCGAATCTCTATGTGCTTCGACTTGGAATGCTGACTTAGATTCTTGCTCAAGTGTATAGCACTTCGACTATCGCAATAGACCACGTGCTCCTCCCGCTTCAGGCTAAGTTTCTGTAGGAACCTTTTTATTCAAAGCATCTCTTTGCATGCTTCTGTGACCGCAATGTACTAAAACTTCGTAGTTGACAATGCTACGACCTTCGTAACTTGCTTCGCCAAGAAACTCTCCCCCCGCAAATGTGAACATGAACCCCGATGTAGACTTCCCGGAGTCTATGTCACCCGCCATATCTCGCATCTGTAGCCCTCTAACACGGGTTTACTGTCACCATAGCATAGGCTCAACTGGATGAGCCTCTTAGATACCGTAGTATCCATTTTACCGCCGCCCAATGTTCTTTGCCAGATTGGCAAGGCACGGCCGACAACACCAACCACATATGCTATATCCGGGCGTGTACACACCATAGCATACATCAAACTTCCTACACCGACGCGTAGGGTATCTTCTCGCATCTCTTCCACCTCTGCCTTCGTCTTGGGACACCGCACGTCGCTCAATCCGAAGTGACCATCTAGTGGAGTACTTGACCGAAAGCCACATTGCATTCATATTGAACCGCTCTAGGACTTTCTCAATATACCGCTCTTGTGATGTACCAAAGCTTCCTGCATGCTTCACGGGTTATCTCCATTCCTAGGATCTGTCTAGCCGGCCCAAGTCTTTCATCGCAAAAGACTTGCCCAACTCTGTTTCACCACAATCTTCTTGATGTCTTTTCCCATGATGAGCATGTCATCAACGTATAATAGCGAACTAAGAAATCACCATCTGAGAACTTGCGCGTGAACACACAATGGTCCGACTCCTTCTGTCATACCCATGTTTGTAACATGAACGAATCGAACTTCTTGTACCATTGCCGTGGAGCTTGTTTCGGCCATACAAGCTCTTCCTCGCCTACACACCATATGTTCCTTGCCCTTGACTTGAACCCCTCGGTTGGTGCATGTAGATCTCTTCTTCCAGTCACCATGGAGAAAGGCGGTTTAACATCTAACTGCTTTATCTCCCGGATCCATGCTAGCCGCCAACCCAAGCAACACCCGTATGGATGTCATCTTCACCACTGGTGAGAATATCTCCTCGAAGTCTATACCTTTCCTCGACCAAACCCTTTCACCACAAGTCCGGCCTTAAACCTCGTCTGTGAATTCTTACCGCTCAATCTTCTTTCGAACACCCACTTGTTGCTCGAGCTTTCTTGCCCTTAGGCGGTTTCACCATATCATAGGTGTGGTTCTTATGCAAGGATTCCATCTCTTCTTGCATAGCTTTCAACCACTCCTCCTTATGCTCGTCGGCTAGGGCCTCGGGAATAATCTTCGGCTCTCCCCATCGGTTAGCATAATGTGTACATGCGGCGAGTACCTCTTGGACGGTACATGTCTCGTCCCTAGATGACCTCCTCACCGTGGCTCAACAGTGGATCAAGTGGGGCCGCTCCCCCGGTCCATCTTCCGAAGGAACTCCCTCGTTCTCTCGCACCTTCTTGTACTCCCCGTCATCGGCACCACGGGAGGAATAATCGGATCCATGTCCTCTAGCTCACCCGAACTAGGCCGGTTCTTCTCTAGCTTACCAATGTCTTCGATACACCGATCTTCAAAGAAAACCACATCTCTGCTCCTGACGAGCTTCTTCTCGATCGGATTCCATAACATGTAACTGAACTTTTCATCATCGTACCCTAAGAACACACACTGCCCGATCTTCATATCGAGCTTGGACCTCTCATCCTTTGGTATGTAAACGGATGCCCTGCATCCAAACACTCGAGATGACATGTACGATGGATCCCGTCCACCCACACCTTCTCGGTACTTCTCCATTCAACGGGGCCGATGGAGACCTTTTATCAAATACACCGCCAGTCGCATTGCTTCTCCCCGAACGTCTTGGGCAACTTCGCATGGGATAACATACATCCGATTCTCTCAACAATGGTGCGATTCATTCGCTCGCCACACCATTATCTTTGGGGGTCTTGGGAACCGTCTGTTCATGCCGTATACCCTGGGACTTGCGCACTCGTGAAAGTCGCCAATGTATTCACCACCATTGTCGGTGCGGATGCACTTCAATGGTCTACCCGTCTCTCTCTCGACCATAGCATGAAACAACTTAAACACACCAAAGACCTCGTCCTTGATTTCAAAGCATAAACCCAAACCCTCCTAGATGCATCATCTATAAAAGTGACAAAATACAATGCCCCACCCAAGGTTTTTGTCCTCATAGGACCACAAACATCAGAATAAACCAAATCTAATGCATGCACTTTATTAACATGAGAAGCAGTTTTAATAAATGAAACTCTATGCTGTTTCCCTGATAAACAATCAAGACAGGTTTTGAGAGGCATACCATCACGTCTGAAGGAGCCGCTTTTCTTGCTAGTAAATGAAGCCCTTTTTCACTCATGTGGCCTAGACGCCATGCCATGTCAATAGCTGAATCTTCCGCTGCGTTCAATCCACCATTGTACATACTGACACTTGCCTTGTACAGGGTGCAACACTTCTTTCCTCTAGCCACGATCAATGAACCCTTGATGAGCTTCCATCGCCCATCAGCAAACCGGCTTTCATAGCCATCATCATCCAACCTTCCCGTCGACATCAAGTTGAGGCGAAGGTCTGGGATATGCCTCACATCCCTAAGAACCAATGTGCGGCCCACATCGCTTTCACACAAATATCACCAACTCCCACGATCTTTGATACGCCAGAATTTCCCATCTTCACAGTCCCATAGTCACCTGACTTGTAGCTTGTGAAGGAGTCCCTGTGTGGAGTCGCATGAAAAGAAGCTCCCGAGTCTATCACCCAGTCGGTGCCCTGACTCGTAGCTGTGAGACATACATCGTGATCTGTAGAAAGAATAACTACCATGTCGCCATCTGAAGCGACCGCGGTGGAATCGATTCATCTTCCTTCCTTTTCCTTTCTTGTCGTTTTTCTTACCACGACATTCATGCTTGTAGTGGCCCTTCTTGCCACAGCCCAAAGATTCAACCTCTTTTACTGTTACTCGACTTGCCTCTTGATTTATCTCGGGCCTTTCCCGCCCTTCCCGTTCTTTCCTCTCCCCGTTCTGCGTCCAAGAGCCTCTTCTTTGTAGACCCTCGAGACTTCCTCCTTGTCTCCTCATTGAAGAGACAACGGTTACCCGTTCCATGGATATCTTTCCGTCCGGCGCGGAGTTACTTAGAGACACCACCAATGTCTCCCAACCGTCGAGCAATGAACTAAGCAATAGTAAAGCCTCGCAATTCATCATCCAGACCATCTTCATAGAGGTGAGTTGGTTCACTATATTGCTTGACCTCATTCATATGCTCGGCCACGAACCACCATCCTTGAACTTGAGATTTACAAGTCGCCTTATCGAAATATCTTATTACCTACTGTCTTCCTCTCATACAAATGACCCTTGTAATTTTAGCCATAGGCTTGCGGCTGAGGTTTCCGTAGACACATGGTGGAACACGTAATCATCCAACCATTGTCTCGATAAACCCCACCGCCTTTCTGGTCCATCTTCTTCCAATCATCATCGGTCATATCCTTGGATTTTGGCGATATGCCCGAGATTGGAGAATATAGTCCTCGCAATAAAGCAAGTCCTCCATCTTAGCCTTCCATATGGTCCAGTTAGAACCATTGAGGCCGATCATCCTTGAGCCACCTTCCATAATTCAAAACCGATCCTACCCGTTCAATGAACTTAGCTCTGATACCACTTATTGGGATGCCTTGCACAAACCTTAGGATCTAGCCTCCCGAAACAAACCAGAATTATGGATAATAAAGCAATGAAATAAATCAAAGCATCAATCACACACCACACAAGAGAATTTTACGTGGAAAACCCTCAAAGAGGTAAAAACCACGGACCTCGTCCAGATCAACAATCCACTATGAAGTAGAACGTTTACAACCTTCTTCACTCACGCAGAGTGGATGAACAATAAGAGAAATAGAGAAAACGAAGAGATCTAACCGATTATGAGGACATAGAAGCGCCGAGATATAAATTGCAAAGTAGAAAAACCTCCTCGAGCGAACCTCCCTTCTATAAGCTTCCTCTCTTTTTCTCCTCTCTCTCACCTTTGATAGCCCTCTTGTATTTTTCTCATCAACACAATATATCCATAGAAAAATCCTAGGACCCCTTTTATAGTTTTAGGAAACTCCTTTCTGCATCCTAGTTGCGAAAGGACTTGCGCATCCTAGTTGCGAAAGGACTTTGCGCATCCTAGTTGCGAAAGGACAACGGGTCAAAAAAAAACCCATCATGTTTATCCGATCCAGATAAGCAGGCAATGTTGGAAACAAGTTTGGGCTGCTGAGCTGAGGTAGGTCTGGAAATTGAGTCCCAGCACATGCCCGATTTTCAATCTTAACCAGTGAGCTATGGAAATGAGCTTTGGTAGGCTCACCAGCCTAATACTCACCCCACCAAAGCGGACTCTTATAACAAGCTTCGAGATCTCGAGTGTGCTGGAAAATTCAACTACAAATACATTCCGAGGTTACAAACCAATAATCTGCAAATACATTGCTGGAAAATTATACTACTTTTCACCTCTCTTATGGTATCTCATCTAACACAGAAGGCGAGTTGAGGGCCATTTTGGACGGAATCAAGATATGTAAACAGTTTAACCTATCAAATGTAAACATTGAATCAGATTCCCTATTGGCAACAGAGGCTATTCTGAATCATCATAGCATCCCCTGGAAGAACTGGTATATTGTGGGCGATATCAAGGATCTTGAAAGCTTAAACTTCTCCATCTCACATTTTTATAGAGAGAGCAATGCAGTGGACGATAAGACTATAGACTAGCTCATCGATGAAGCAGTGGTGTGGTCGACTGAACGTACACAAGGAGCAGTGATCTCTCTATGGAAGTTAGGGGTCTATTAGCAATGGATGGCACAGGGATGGGCTGCATTAGAAGCAAAGGCTGATCCAATTGGCAGGAGCATCTGATTAATCCATGACCGAGGAAAGGACTTATCTGCATGGTATTGCGTGCCCACGCCGGTGATGTAGAGCAGGTCACAGACACTTTCTTGTCAAAGATGGAACAGAGAAGGCCCGATCGGAGGCCGAAACGATCTGGACCATCAGCAACTTAAATCAGTCGTATCTCACAAATCGGAACGAGTTTTTTGGACATATTATATATGATTTTGGGTAGGAGAACCTAGTTAATCCAACCAACCTGCTATGCCGGGTTGCCTATGCTGGAATTGTGAGATTCCATCAGATCGATGTTCTAAAGTCCCATTTAGTTTCGTTTTTACTATAAATAATAAGTTTTAGTTTGAGTATAACTTTTGATCATTTGAGTTGTAAAAGTGGTGCAGAACATGAAAATGGCTTAGAAAAGTTAGGAGAATAACGTGGTTGGGCCAAATTGGACATGCACTTAATATTTTTGGCCAAAAACCATGAAGTCTAGTAGGAATAGAGGTCGTCTATAAGGCCATTATGTTGATTGGGAAGGATGGCAGTAAGGGCTATTGGAAAGGCAATCTACCACAGGTGATACACTGAATTCCATATAGTTCCATGCAGCTGTTTGCTTATGAATCTTACAAGTATTCAGTTTGAGATGTGCAAACATGTAATCTATCTTTTCCAACTTGGAATATAGAAAATTTTCAGAGGAAAGGATGGGGAGCTCTCTGTTGTTGGGTGACTGGGATGTAGGGGCTCGAGCTGAGATGAAATCCACTCGTCTCATATCCTTTATTTAGATATCTTGTGGCTATGGCTAGCAGTTGAAACTGGAATCAAAACGATGTCGGAGGTTGCACTCAACATGCTAAGAGATGGAATTGCTGCCTTTTCAGTGGGTCTTGGACCTTTTCTTCTTGTAATTGCACTGCACCTTACATTGCTGTGAACTTTCGCATTTTCAATTTGTGAGTTTACCATTTCAGAAGTCCTTTTATATTTACCAGAAAAAAAGGCCTATGCATTCAGGGTTTCATAGCACCAAGTGTTACGTGACCATTGTAACAAATATCACAAAAGATCTTGAAATTCTCATCAACATTAATCAAACAACATACATGTATAATCATTAACATATAACATATAACGTATATAAAATTTTCCATAATTGTATCGTGAAATTATATTGCTATATTAACATATAACATATATAAAATTTTAAATAATCATTACAACATACATGTATAATAATTTTAAAATGATTTGTTAGTTTAACTTCTAAAATTTTAATTTTCAGCAAGATTTTTCCCATGATAATTCAAGAAAAAAAGAGCTGAAAAACTCCTGAGAGCTTCCGGAGCTGACAAATTGGCAAGAATGATTAGATAGTTTTTGAAGGTCAAGAGATGATTAGATAGTTTTTGAAGGTCAATAGATGAAGAATAATATATCATCTATAAACCGCTACTTGTTAATCGATAAAGCTGATTCTATTGGAAGGGTCAGAATTCATGTAGTGTGAGATTCTGAAGCATGTACAAAGTGCTGGTTCTGATAGTGTAGCCACACCCTTGCAGAACAAAATCACAGGAAAAGGTGGACAATTGCAGTGAGTTTGCCAATGAGATTCCAAAAAGGCATAGATTTGGATTTGTTCAACAAACAGAGGATTAGCAGTGTGACGAAGGTCTGTTAAGTTGAAAATCTCCGGATACAATTGTGGGAAATAAGATAAACAATATTATTGGGGAATTTTCATAATATCGACAATTTTAAATCACTCATATTTTTTCGGGATAATAATGTAAAATTTTTTCTATGTTTGGAATTTTGACAAATTGGGATTTTACCAAATAAAGTCCCTGTGAACGAAAGGGCGGGGAACTGCTTTTTGAGTGGTGAAATTATCATAATACATACAGTGCACTTTTTCTTTAGAAAGTAGTAAAGTGAAAATTTGTGGGACCATGTGGTATTTTTATGATATTCAATCCGTCCAATAGATGTAATCCGCTAACAGTTGAGAAGAATAAAAAAATTGGTCATTCTAAATGGAAGATGAGCCACACTATAAAAACTAATATACACTATTTAAAAACATCAAAATACATGTACAACCCATCTGGTGATTCAATCAAAAATATTTTAATTTGGTCCGTGTGATCATTGCTTGGTCGTAGATGTTTGGTAGACTTGAATATCATATACATACAATGTGGGGCCACAAAATTTACTAACTGTATTTCCTTTTAAAAAACAACACACTAGGGTATTTAGGTAATTTCCATTCTAAAAAAGAACAAGATTTATAATATTTTTTTAAAATTTTAGTAAGATTTTCACAATAATATCGTGAGACAACATCAAAATTCAAAAACCTCCGAGCCTAAAATTTTTGGAGAATGAGATTTGTCACACCGAAGAACTATAAATAACCCACGGCTAATCTTAAATGCACCCAAACGAAAAGATGGTGACCATCTTCTGTCCAAAATGAGCATTGCAATGGTAGTAAGAATGAGGATTGCCTGCCAGGCTGTAACGGATGGGAAGCTAGGTGGGCCCTCCATGATATTTTTGAGAAATCCACCCGTCCATTTTTACATATCATGTTAGGACCTGGGCCAAAAAATGATGCAAATCCAAAACTCAAGTATCCCCAGACTGAGCATTGAACGTCCACTGTTGAAAATTCATGGGGCTACAGAAATTTTGGATCAAGCCTTTTTTTTTTTTTTTTTGGTGATTTCAGTTCATCCAAAGTAGGAATGACATTACCAACAATTTGGATGACATACAAACATCACGGTAGAGCAGTATGGTTTCAATGGCAGGCATATACCTACCATCATTTTCTTGTCGTATGGCATACTTGTGTTTTAAATTTGCATCATTCCCCAGCCCATATCCTAATATGGTACGGCAAAATGGATGGACTGAGTGGGTTTTCGACAACTGTCTGGGTGGGCTTCACTTGCCTTCTCATTACGTGGAAGGAACTCTTCCTCTGAAATCTGAATGCACAAGGCAGTGAAAGCCCACCACGGCGTGAGTGTGTGGGCGTGTGTAAAAAAAAAAAGCAGTAACAATCTTAGTATCTGCAATAAAGCATCTAATCCCAGAAGTATGGCTGTTTACATTCGATTAGCTTAACTTCCCCATTGGTTTCCGAACCTGGTTGGTAAATGTGGGGCCATGGTTAGTCTATCCAAGCCATTGATTTGACATGCCCGATCATGGACGGACCAATCCCAATATATCCTCTCAATTGGTCAACTCTAACCTTCCAGTTGTTAGTATGAAATTACATGGTTAAAAGATTTGATGGTGAGGATCTTCCAATTTGGGAGATTTTGAGGGAATTGTCCATCCATGATAGGGGGCTAACAGATCAATGGCTTGGATATATAGATCAACCATGAACCCACATCTTTAAACTAATTCCAAACACGGAACTCAGGCCTTGAATGAAAGGCACTATGGCCTCTTCTACCCTAAAGGATGCCAAAATTGCTTTTGATTGTAAAAGAGATTCCTCTCTTTGATAGGACATTCCTTTCTCTCTCAGGGAAGGAAGCATCGACCGTTCTCTTTTCCTTTTCCCTTCATCCAAGGAAGCATCACTTCTTCATCACACTTGACTTCATATTCACATCTGGGCAGCATATATAAACATATGCTGTATGAAGCTTTCAGGATTACTGCAGCAGTTGATGCCTTGTTAATTTTATTTGAGTTGTCACTGGAAAGTCACTGAGGAGCCAAATTTCAGGCATGTACATCTATTCAAAATTTTCCTCTTTTTCTTGCGTTAAGAGATTGTTTGTTTATTTTTATTTTATTTTTATTTTTATCATGGCTTGTGTGAATATTTCCACTAAGCATTCTTGTAACGTGTGCAAGTGGGATGGGTTGCTTGGGGTTGAGGCAAGTTCCCGAGCTAAACCATTTAATTATCAGAACTGATTATCAATAGGCACCCACACCCCTCGTAGTATAGGACCTTTTTAGCCATTGGATGCCATTAAATGTTTTTTTCTTTTTTTCTTTTTTTTCATGGCTCCCACTCAAAGCATTCAATGGCTGAAAATGCTCTGTATGTCCAGGTGTGGTGCAACCCCTGTAGGTGATCAGTTCCCTTTGATAAGTGGGTCTGAGTTTCAAACCCAACCCAATCCACCAGTGCATGGGTTGGATTTAGGTCGGTTCCAAGTTTGAGTATTGGTAGAATTCAAGTTTGTTAGTGTTAGGGTAAT
This sequence comes from Magnolia changhungtana, assembly GCA_030180095.1. Taxonomy (NCBI): domain Eukaryota; kingdom Viridiplantae; phylum Streptophyta; class Magnoliopsida; order Magnoliales; family Magnoliaceae; genus Magnolia; species Magnolia changhungtana. The sequence continues at coordinate 4,692,860 of JASAUF010000467.1, read as the reverse complement.
CATAATAGGTTGGGATATTTTCTTATTTATTGGGATAATTTTTTATTTGTTAACAAGTGTATATAGTAAAATTTCTCTGAATCTCTACAAATATTGGATCTCTTTTATACATTTCAGTGATTGTTAACAAAATAAAATAAAAATTATAAAATAATACTTCATTAATATGATATTCACATCCTTATATATTTTGAAATTAAGTTTTCATTAAGCTATGTCATTAATAAGTCATATATGAAATGGCTATCTTCTCTTAGTTTTCTCCAACTTCCATCAATTCAAAGTATGATTTGTCTTGATATGATGAAAATGCCCACCAATTAATAAAGTTACATACAAGGTTATGGGTAGAGCACCCCTTGTGGTGCCAACGCAAGCTCCTGCGAGAGTGTGAGTGCACAAGTGTGTGGGGGAAGGGTGAGTATGTGTGTGTAAAAAATGAAGAAGAAGAATTAAATAACTAGATGTAAATATAAAAGAAAATTCCTAAGAAAAAAATCAAAAGCTTTCTCTTGACAATTCAATGGTAGTAGGGACGTCGCTGTTGATGCTCCCATCATAATGCATGTGATTTATCCGCTCTGTCCATCAGTTTCTCCATTTCATTTTAGGGCCTGTTTCGATTCACGTATTGGGACGTATTGTATAGTATTAGGAGTTCTGATTTGACATTTACAATGTTTGGATTGGAATTGAAATGCCTGGAATTCCAGGCGTGCTGAGTACATTCAAAATCCAAAACTTATTAGATCTGATTTTAATAGTGCGGCTACACTATTAAAATCTTCCAAACGATGTTTTGCAGGGAAGCGGATTACGTACTGAGTAACTCAGTACGCTAAGCGTACTGAGTAAACTCTGTGGGCCCCACCGTCATTCATGCATTGTATCAACTCCATCCATCTGTTTTCTCATATAATTTTAGGGCTTTAAAACTAAAAATTAATCATATCCAAGTTCAAATGGACCACAATAACTGAAACAGCGTGAATTGAAGTCTACCGTTCAAAATGTTCTTGGGGGCCATAGAAGTTTTATATCAAGATGATATTTTTTTTTTCCCTTCATCCACGTCTTTTTGATCTTATTAACAGTTTGGATGACAAATAAACATCACTGGAGACCTTAGAAAGGTTTCAATGGTGGAAATCAATACTTCCACTGTTTCCTTTGGTATGGTCTACTTGAGATTTTGATATAATTCAATTTTGGACTCAACCACTAAAATGGTCTGTCAAAACGGATGGACGGCGTGGATAAACCACATGAATTCACAGTGGGCCCAACAGAGTTTACTCAGTACGATAAGAGGGTACTGAGTAACTCAGTACGCAATCCCATTTCGTTTCACAGACAGTTTCCAACTAGCTTTGACGTTTTCTCGTTAGATCTGATTGCAACATGGACTAAAATTTCCAAGCCTAAATTTATCGGTAAGAGATGGACTAAAATATCCAAGCCTAACTTTATCGGTAAGAGATGCTACTATAACGACGAGCATGATTGAGACCATTTGATTTGCAGAGTGGATGGGCCATATCCCCAAGGCCAGATCAACAGTGGGGACAAATGACATTTTGAGCTAAAAACTTGTATTTGATACCATTTTCTGCCATTTACATGTCAAAGATCAAGGCCCATCAGCACTCAGTTGACACCATAGTGACAAACCCTATTGTTGCAATTTGCCCAGAAATTTCTTGGGAGATTCAAAATTTGAGATTTTTCTAGGGATAGTTTGGAAAATCTCGTCAAATATAAAAATATTTTTGTAAATAGATATCTTTAAATTTTAATATATGTTCACTTAACAAATAGTTCAGTATATACATTGTGATGTTATCAGCAATGTTTGCCACACTGGTTATGGTTATGGCTCATACAGTGAAGGACAACCCAAAAGAAAGTATGACACATGAGGCAGTATAATGGTTTCTCTAATACGTAGATATTAGATAATACGTGTAAAGAAGCATCCACAAGGATGTGATTTTTTCCTTATTGACTCCAGTTTCAACACTATGTTTAGACAAATCAATTGTTTGAAGGGTCAGAATTCATGTAGCGTGAGATTCTGAAGCATGTACAAAGTGCTGGTTCTGATAGTGTAGCCGCACCCTTGCAGAACAAAATCATAGGAAAAGGTGGGCAATCGCAGTGAGTTTGTTAATGAGATTCCAAAAAGGCATACATTTGGATTTGCTCAACAAACAGAGGATTAGCAGTGTGACAAAGGTCTCTATGTTGAAAATCTCATGATATAATTGTGGGAAATAAGATGAACAATATTCAATTTTATTGTGGAATTTTCAAAATATCGACAATTTTAAATCACTCATAATTTTTTGGGATAATAGTGTAAAAATTATCTGATATTAGGAATTTTAAAAAATTGGATTTTACCAAAGAAAGTCTCTGCGAATTGCGTCCTACCCCCGGTCAGTGATCCGTCCGGGCAGGGCTCTGTGGGGCCCATTGTGATGTAAGTGTTTTATCCATGCTGTTCATCACTTTTCTCAGATTATTTTAAGGTATGACATTAAAAATGATGCAGGTACACGGCTCCAGTGGACCACACCAAAGGAAGCTGCGGTGATAATGACACCCACCGTTGAAACCTTTTTAAGGGCCACTGTGATGTTTTTTTACCATCAAACCTATTCATAAGTTCATGTAGCCGTGGATGAATTGAAAACAATAAATATCAGGTTGATCCAAAACTTTTCCAGCTCCCAAGAAGTTTTTAATGGTGGACATTTAATACCCACTTGGTGGTCCAGTTAAGCCCTGACACTGCCTCATTTTTTGGATCATGTCTTAAAATTATCTGATAAAAACTATGAACGGCGTGGATAAAACAATTATATCAACGTGGCCCCACAGATCCCTGCCCGGACGGATTACTCTCCGGGCGGGTAGGACGCAATCGGCGACCGTGAACGAAACGGTGGAGAAGTGGTTTCTGAGTGGTGAAATTATCATAATACCCATTGTGCACTTTTTTTTTTTTTAGAAAGTAGTAAAATGAAAAATTATGGGGCATGTTATATTTTTATGATATCCAATCCGTCCAATAGATGTAATTTGCTGTGATGTTGAGAAGAACAAGAAATTTGGTCGATCTAAATGTAAGATGAGCCCCATTATAAAAAATAAAATAATATACACTATTTAAAAACATCAAAATACATGTTTAACACATCTGTGATTCAATCAAAAAGATTTTTGGTCCGTGTGATCATTGATTGGTTGTAGATGTTTGATAGACTTGATGTCATATGCATACAATGCGGTCCGTGTGATCATTGATTTTTAGTCCGTGTGATCATTGTTAAAATTTTAAACTATTTATTAATTTATAATATAAATATTTTTTAAAATTTAGTAAGTTTTTCACAAGTGAGAAAACATCAAAATTCAGAAACCTCTGCCTAAAATTTTTGGAGAATGAGATTTATCACTATGAAGAACTATAAAAATGGCCAACGGCCAATCTGAAATGCATCCAAACGAAAAGATGGTGACCATCTTCTATCCAAAATAGGATTGCAGTGGTAAGCACGAGGATTGCCTGCGAGGCTGCGACCGATGGGAAGCTAGGTCGGCCCACCATGATATTTTTGAGAAATCCACCCCGTCCAACCCTTTTTACCAATCATGCTAGGACATGGGCTAAAAAATGTCACAAATTCAAAACTTAAGTGGGCCCCCTGACTGAGCATTGAACATCCACTGTTAAAAATTCGTGGGGCCACAGAAGTTTTGGATGAGGCTAATTTTTGTGTTTTCAGTTCATCCAAGTAGGGATGACCTTGCGAACGGTATGGATGACATATAAACATCTCGGTGGACCACGGAGGTTTCAACTGTGGGCATATACCTACCATCATTACTTGAGTTTTAAATTTGCATCATTCTCTTGGTATGGCAAAATGGATGGACAGGGTGGGCCTCACCTGCCTTCTCATTATGTGGAAGGAACTATTCCTCCCAAATTCCAATGCAAAAGCTTATTGTCTACAATAAAGCATCTAATCCCAAAAGTATTGTTGTTTACATTCGGTTAGCTCAACTTCCCCATTGGTTCCGAACTTGGTTGGTAGATGTGGGGCCATGATTAGTCTATCCAAGCCATTGATTTGACATGCCCAATCATGGATGGACCAATCCCAGTATATCCTCTCAATTGGTCAACTCTAACATTCTTTCTATATCAAAGTATCAAAGTCTCGGGAACTAATATAGGGATGATGGGATATACTAAATTGAATGGACCAAATCTCTCCCTAAGAGTATGTTTAGCTGCTCGTTGGCGAAATCTCGAAAAAAACCAACATGACCTTTTTACTTCCTAGTAGTAGTTCCACAAAGACCACTCATTTGGTGTTTGTGACACCTCCTACAAAACTCGATATAGTGACCTCGGTTGGCATTAAGTCCTGTGGTGTTTTCTTTAGCCTTTGGACCATTGACATTGGAATGATCTTTATGGCTGCACTGTTGTTGACCATAACTTGCGAAACTGGGCAACCACCCATATGTGTGGTCACATAGAGAGGTTTCTAGTGTTTGGTTGTCGAATGTGAAGGTTTCGTAAAGATAACCTTCTTTGGTTCTTCATTGTCCTCAATGACAACAGTGTGTCTGGCTCCTTGGGCATGGTCGACTATGGAGAATCAAATATATCTACTTGCGTTGAGGTCTCTCTTACCTCTTCGATCTCCTTCACCATCTTATTAGGCTGATCTGACGAAATGCTTGGAACTTCATTAGAAAAATCAATGCCAGCTTGCAATTAAAGGTGTGGGTAGTGAAGTCCTGAATGTAATTGTGGTTTTGCCCCTACTTTCCCTTGAGTTAGCTGTCTCAATCCGATCTCTGATTTCTTTTAGAAAATTCTCATGTTGGGAGATCCTTGGAAGGATTGGTAAGCTAAACAAATTTTCTCAAAAGAGATGAGAATATTTTGAAATCCTCCTCCACATGGATGTCTTTGGGGGAGGGCATTGGCTCCTAAAGTGCTGGACGTTCATGGAATGGTCTTAACCTCTCTGCGATCGATCGCGTCCTTTTGCATATAACACGATTAGCAATGGCGAAAGCCTCAACCACAACCCTCTACCTCTGTAACTTATGTCTCTGAGTTATGGTCAGTCATTGAGGATCTTGGGAAAACTTGTGATGGATTGAAATCGTCCACTGGTTGGTAAATGCTTCAACATGCTAACCATTTATAGCCTTAAGGGTGGCCGACAAAGTTGTGGGTGATTCGACTAGCCTACAAAGTGTCTCCTTAGAGCTTAATGTGGCAGTTCATGAATCCTTGGGCACCCAAACCTGATTTGGTCAAGGTTTCGTACTCTCATGATTATAGGCAACGTGAAATGTTGACTTGTCTTTCTACACTCGTGGGTAAGAAGCAAGTAGTGCTATTATTGGTTCAATTGTCGACGTAACAGTAATTTTCTTGTCATTAGTTAGTCAGACAATCTTGACAACCAATTATATCAGTCGTTGAGTGACGAACGTTCTGTACCCTTCTCGATGTGCCTCGAGCAACATTCAGACATCACCAAATTTTCCTTGAGTTTATCGGGAGGGGCATTATCATTAATCTCCCATTGAGGCTTGCTTCCTTTGTTGGTTTGGCCACAAATATTTAGAGGAAGCAATAGTCGCTTGTCGTTTAGGTTTAGATGGCTCCTTTGTTAGTGTTTAATGAGTCACCACCTTGGATTTGTTAGTGGTTCGACAGATCATCTCAATTTCATTCGTGAAGACATTAACGCTAAGGGTCTTTGGGAATGGATCTCGGTCGACCCCCATGGCCTCCTTTTCGAGAAACTTTAGGAGGCCTTTATCAATGTTCTCTTCGATGATATTATTGAAAATTACAAACTTTGCACTTGCAGTAGTCTCCTTTTTGTTCTTTTGCCAATGGATTCTTCTGGTAGTCAGAGAGTTTGATAAATCTGACATCTAACAGCATGTCAAAGATTTCTTCAGCCTTAGAATTGTCAAAAGAGTATTGCCTTAAGGACTTGGGGATACCCTTTAGAGGGTTCACACCTGTGAAGGTCTGAACCTCAAAATGATTTAAAGTCGGACATTTGTACAAATGTTTGCCTATTACCTCCATGATGTTCCGTTCATAGTTAGAGTCATGATAAAACATGCCATGTGATTTGTTCATCTGATGACTCTCCTAATGGAGGATTTGTTTGTAACAGGTGACCCTAGTTGACAACTTGAACATGTCACCAAAGTGCATGCTTTCAAACTTCTTGTGAAACTCAAAGTCCATGCATTCTAAGATGACTCTAGCAAACTCAGCCTCAGGAAGAATCGTAGGGCACCAATTCTTGGTGCCCTTGAATTGGATGATGAACTGTTTGGCCAATTCTCCAAGCAATCGTAGGGCAAAAGAGCCTCAAGCTCTTCATCGCATGCTCCTTATATAGCTCGGGAAAGTGGCAACCCTTATTGGGTTTCCTTGTTGGTTCGAGATTTTTGATGGTTACAATGTCAAGCCATTTTCAAATTCCCATGCTAGCTTGGCTACAAAGGTCTTTTTTTTTTATTTTTATTTTACACATGCACACACACCCCACACACTCACGCTAGTGGAATTTCACCACCTATGGCTACAAAGGTCCTTAAATGTTACAACATATTTCGTATCTTAACCGAATTTGGATTCCTCATCACGTCCTTTGTTTTCCTTCCATGGAAGGAATCAGCTTATCGAACCTTCGCAGTCATCATGGAAGCTCCGATCATCTCTATATGGAGATCTCCTATTTTGGTAAAGTCGTGTGAGATAGCCTTGCCGAGTATATTTGGATTATAATAAACTTTCAATCTTGGTGGGTCTTTATAAGCTTGTCAAACATGTTTCTTAACTACACGTGCCACTTGTGTGAGGGCCATGTGTCCTTCATTATAATATCCCATTTGCGAGCATGCTTATAGCTATGATTCATTCTGTTTTTAGCACGTGACGTGTCGCCGAAAGATATCCTCGAGGCACGAGTAGAATTTCATCCGTAATTACTACATAACGCCGTTACATGCGACGTCTCATCCGTGTTGACATCCCAAGACAAGTGTAAACATCCAACTATGCTGTTTGAATTTATTACATGATCATTAACAACTTTGTAGAGCCCACTCTAACGCAGACCATAATATTTGTTTTCCATCTAATTTGTTGATTAGGACACACTAACTTAGATGAAAGGAAAAAAACAAATATCATCTTGATCCAAAATTTCTGTATCTCATAAGTTTTTAATTGTCATTCACCACTCTCCTCTAAGCATGGCACGAATTTTATTTTATTTTTAAAATAACATATGCACCTGAGATTTGGATTTACTTCATTTTTGGGCTCATGCCCTAAAATGAGCTGGAAAAATGGCGTTGATATGCAGTACATACATCAAGATAGCCCATAGTCATGACCGGACTTAATCCAATCCCCTTTCCATGAGAAGTTTTTAATGGTGGGCATTCAATCAACACTTTTTTTTATGGTGTGGTTCACCTGAGATTTGGATTTGCCTTATTTTTAAGCTCATGCTCTAATATGATAGGTAGAAATGGATGGAGGGCATGGATACCTCCCTAGTACCATGCAATCTGCGTGGACCAGAAAACTTTTCTTTTATAAAATAGTACCACAGTAATAGGTATTTATATTCTAGTACCTTTTTTAAATACCAAATTATCAAAGTATTATTTAATGGAATTCCCTAACAATGTAAGTCACAATACTAATAAAAATGAGTTGGTCTAATTTTTGTTCAGTAATTTATTCTTTCCTTGACTACTTATCGGCGGCCGTCAAATGTATATATGATTGAAGCCAAAATAGGTGGGACTGTATTTTCAATAGACAAATGGCCGTCAATCACTGTTAGGATAATCCAAACTATTTTAATTGGGGCTACCCGTCATTCTCCTGGGTTCCACATGACAAACGGTTTGGATGGATCCTACATTCCATGGCGCACCTCGCATACAACCTATTCTGTGGCCAACCATTTGTTATATATGGTGTGGCTAGCCTCAATTATATATAGAGCAAAGCCTTTAGGTCGTCAATCGACTCTAATGCGGCCCAACTGATTGATGGGCTTTCAACACTTTCAACAGTACTTCCGGTTTTCTTCTCCCCCGATATGCTGCACCACACAGCGTTGATGTGTGAAATTTACGTGGCACCACCATATAACGTGAGAGAGAGAGTAATGCTCACACACACACATCCAACTAGCTATGCATTTAATGAGAAACTTCCCTCTTCTATATAATACATATACTTACAGCAAGGAATTTTAGAATGCCTGTTATAGTTATATAAAGTGACACAGTTATCAAAGATCTATGCCATTCATCAGTTAAGACCCACTAAAAGGAAAATATGTGCAAAAAATTAAAAAACTACACTTATAAGGAAAGTACAAATGAATGTTAAATCTGGATCGTTGAACTGTTTTATTAACAACCAACACTTTTCATAAGCATACCTGATTGATCTCATAAGATCATCAAATTCTTTTTTGTCCATGGTATGTTGACATATAATCTATCTAATGCACCGATCTGGTTTTGAGTTAGATGGTACAAATCTATAATAGGCATGTACCCCATCCTACATTTACTCTCCCTTCACACGTATTCTCTTGGCAAATATTTAGGACGAAGTTTGCAAGACCTTCTCGAGGGTAACGGGCATTTCTTCCGCAGACCTGGAAGGAAAGAGCTCATGTAGAGTAGATCCATCCCATCCATCAGATGAACCACCTCATCTTTGGACAGGGGCTTAAAACTAAGGTCGATTCAACACTCGAATGGGCTACACAATGGTAAATAGTTAAGATAGAAAGTCCCACCATTAAAATCAACCAAATTGTGTTTTCCATACTGACTTGTATATATGGTTGTTAAGGTGTTTTACAAAAAGTAATGCTTGTGATGGCCAACCTATTAGATGGGTTGGATGTCATATTTACATAAAAGGTTGGACCATACATACTGATACTAGCTAGACATTAAACGGTCCCCAAACTTAAACTTTTTTATTGGAAAAAAGAATTTCGGCGGCCTGCTCTATCTTGATTTCTTACCAAGCTTACCTTGATGTGTATGTGTGATCCACTCCAACCAGATGTATAATCTTATGTCGGATACATAACCTAAAAATCAAGCTTACCTATGATTTAGGTGGGCCACACCAAGGAAACTAATTGGAATAGAGACCTCCACCCTTGATTTTGCAGGGCCATCATAGAGATTATACCAAATACACTCCGATCATTAGATGCCACACTATAACTTAGGCCTAGGGTTCAAAATTCAAGTCCATCAATGTTTCAAGTAGGCCACCCACACAAACGTAAATAGTTCGGAAGGTGAGATTTTCTTTATATACTATTTCTAGCCGCGTGGTCCACCTGCAGCATAGTTGGGCCTGCTTTTTTAGCGTTAGGTGTAACGTGAGGTGACTCACCTGATATTCAGGTAGATTTAAAATTAACACCATGATGGGCTGACCCGAACGGCCCACTCTTTTCCAAAGTTAGTTTAAATCACTCTTCTGGCATTATGAGCATTAATTACAAAATCACGCCACTTCTCAACCAAGCATCATTAGCATTAATTATCATCTTAAATTACGACAAGCAGTAGTGTTTGGGAACAGGTACCATACCGACCCACCTCTGAATTTTTTTATGGGCCCACTCTGATATGTATGTGAGATCTACTCCGACCATTAGATGTGTAATATAGTGATATGCCTAGAGCCAAGAAATCAGGCTAATCCGTTATTCAGATGGGCCACACAAATGGGAACAATTAGGAGGGAGATATCCAACCTTGATTTTTAAGGGGCCTATCATGACGAAACTGTGAAATCCATTCCATCCATTAGATTTCATACCAAAAGTAAGCATAGGCCTCAAAAATCAGGTCCATATATGATTCATGTGAGCCACACCAAGGGAAATAGTTTAATTGTTGAACCTTTCCATGTACACTGTTATCAATCGTGTGGTTGACCTGAACTAAGGATGGAGATGAAATTTGAGACCTTGATCTAACATAGGATGAAATAACTGATGGTCGGGGTTGATTTTACATTAACACAACAATGGGGCCCACCAAAGCCATGACCCCTTTTCCATGCCAAAATGAAAATAGTATGCATTTACTTACATTAATTAAGAGGGATTGTTTTCATTAGATGCATGGCTAGTTGGACGAAAATGCAATGTCACACACACGCAACTGGTTGAACAATTTAAATTGGTCCAACTAGCTAGCTAACATTAAATAGAAAAATTAATTCTCTTTATTTATATGTAATACCTCATCATGATAGTATACATGACATTAAGTTTTATATAGGTATAATAAAATATGTGTCACATATCTAGTTCGTTTATCTAATAAGGCATTCTAATTTAATTTTATTTGCAAAAAAAATATTAAATGATCCTAATTGCTTGATCCACACATGCAAATTAAATCCGAATGCTTGGAATGAATTTCTATCAACCCACTTTTCTTATAAAAGAAAATTATACTATTATAGAAAAATAATTATTTTATATGCTTCACATGCTTATAAGGGACTATAAATATTTAAAGGACCAGATTTGTTACACAAGTGGTACATTGCCCGAATAAATCACGAGAGTTCAACTTCTCTAAATATTCCATTTTCTTTTAATAGAAACTTCCCCTACTCCCCTCTCTCTTCATTTAATCCTGCAATAGATCATGTTATGACATGGACCCAACCATGACATAGATCCAAACCTCGAGTGGGTCAGACGACAGGAAGAAGGTGAGAATTGAACTTCCACCATTAAAACATTTAAGCGTCTACAAAAGTTGTTTAAATGCGGCCACAAAAGTTTTAGATCATGCTAATGTTTTATAATTTCAGTTTATCCTAGTAGGAATGACCTCGTGAACGGTATGGATGGCATATATACATCATGGTGGACACAGGGAGGTTTCAACGGCAGTATTTCCCTTACCTACTTTTTCCAGATGTGTGGCCCACATGAGTTTTGGATCTGCCTCATTTTTTGGTACACATTCTAATATGATATGAAAAAATGGATGGACAGAGTGGATTTATAATAAACATCACGGTGTGCGCCACCCAGCTTTGCGTGGAAGGAAGGTCCTGCGGATAGCTTTGGCCGCATCCACGTTTCCAATGAAACGGAAGCCCTCCATCGCTGCCTAGGAAAGAGGATTAGGTTCTAACCCACTCATCTCTGGCTAGGAACAGGCATAGGCTCTAAAGGGCCACCGTATCTACGATTTTTATCCACACTGTCCATTTAGTTTTTTCATATTTTAGGGCAAATTCCAAAAAATAAGACAAATCCAGGGCTCAAGTGGAACACACCAATGGAAGCAGCGGGGATAATGACACTCACCGTTCAAACCCTCTTAGGGCCCACTCTGAGAATTTAATCTGATTGATTTTTGGATTCATGGCCTAAAGTACCTGGTAAAACAGATGAACGGTGTGGATATACAATACATGTGTCAAGGTGGGCCCCTCGGTCAAGTACACGCCATATAAGGTGAGGCCGGCCGTACCTAATCCACTGACAAAGCGTGGGAAATTTTTGTAGGCCCGAACATGATGTATATGATATATTCACACCGTTCATCCTTGTTTTACAGATAATTTTGGAATATGAACCCAAAAATAATGCACACCCGATGCTCAAATGGACCACACCATAGAAATTAGTGTGGATTGAGCTCTTACCATTGAAAGCTTCTCGAGGGCTATAGAAGTTTTGGATCAAGCTTATATTCCTGTGTTCCCTTTGTCCAGGTCTGTGTGACCTTATGAACAGCTTGGATGGAAAATAAACATCATTATGGGCCCTAAGAATGTTTCAATGGTAGGCATTCACTATCCAATGGGCCCTAGGAAAAATAAAGATCTTTATGGGCCATAGGAAAATAAACATCATTAGATGTATAATGCTACGTTGGGCTTGGAGTCAAAAAATCAGGCCATGCAATGATTTAAGTGGGTCATACCAATTAAAACAGTTAGGAGAGACGTACAATCTTAATTTTTACATGGCCGACCGTGATATGCATGTAAGATTTACTCCAACCATTAGCTGCTGCACCAGAGTCAAAAATCAGGCCCAAAATTAATTCAAGTGGGCAACACCAAGGTGGAGAGTTTGGAGGGGACGCCGATTGGCTACTGACAGGTTGAGTAGCCAGACTTGCTGGTGAAGTGCTGACTAAGTTATGTGGGCCCACTATAATGTATGTATTGTATCCACACCATCCATCCATTTTGAGATATCATTTTAGGGCATGAGCCAAAGAATATGGCAGATAAAAAGTTCCTCTGGACCCCACAACAGAAAACAGTGGGGAGAGTGATTCCCACAAATGAAACTATCCTAAGGCCCACCATGATGTTTATTTGAAATCCAACCGGTTGAAAAGTTAAAAAAGACATGAAAAAAGGGAAAATACAAATATCAGCTTGATCAAAAACTTTTTGACCTTTAGAATTTTTATATCTTGAGCATCACTACCCACTGTTTTCTGTGCTGGGCCCACTGCAGCTTTAGATTTAACTTATTCTTTAGATCTTATCCTAAAATAATCTCTCAAAATGTATGGACGGCATGGATACAAAACATACATCATGGTGGGGCTCACGGAACTTGGTGAGGTCACTTCAGCAACCTGTCAGGTGGTTAATCCGCGCCCGCCCATTTGGAGGGTAAGCTTTCTATCTACACTTTCTCCAATTTTGTGCTCCCGTGATGCGGTTGATCATTTCACATTAATGCTACAATGAGCCCCGTACAAACAACTCCTTTTTTCTTCAATTACATGAAAGAGTTTTAACAGTAACTGCAAATGACCCATCTAGTTACCGTGACGCGTGTAGAACATCTATCCCATCAGTCAGATGCACCATTCCATGGTGGGCCCAATCATAAAAATTAAGTCAATCTGTGACTTTTGTGGACCACACCACGTACAAAAGTTGAGAGGGTTACCCTCCATTAAAACATTTATAATAATGTTTTGGGCCCACTGAGAATTGGTTCACAAATTCAGCCCATCCATTATGTGTGTCCCACTTGGATGAGGGGTTAGACCAAGTTTTAGACGCATCCAAATTTTAGGTGGGTCCCAACAAGTGCTTTTATATGCTTTAGCCATGTCTTCACATGATTTTAGATGGTATGGCCCACCTGAGTTCCGTATATGGTTGATTTTTCGGATATCCCTAAATTTAAAGGGGACCCATCAACTGCACGGTGTTGATGTTCGAAATACATCATGGTGGGGCCCACACAGCTCGACCTCATGGGAAGTTCCCATGAGCTAGTCCGCATAGAACCTTTTTTGGATATATATATATATATATATATATATATATATATATATATATATATATATATAGTGGATTTAACGCTCATAAACATCACAGTGTGCGCACGCTTCATTATGTACAAACCTTCCTATCAACCGTAGGATAAGGTAAACGGTTTGAATGAAGGTGCTTTTATCGCGAGCCTAAAAAAACAAGTTTCCTTCTCTCGCACGCCTCTTCACCCCCTCTCCGAAGGATGCGCCAAAAGCCTTTTCACATAAAATTCTTTCGCTAGGATGCTAGGTGGGTCCCACCAATATGTTAATGATAAATCCACGCCGTCCATACATTTTAAAAAATAATTTTATGATATGAACCCAAAACTGAGGTAGATCAAATTCTCAAGTGGGCCACAATGTGCTGATTGAACTCTTATCAATAAAAACTTCCTTGGGCTACCAAAATTTTGGATCAAGCTGATATTTGCTTTTTTTTCATCATCCAGGTCTACATGACCTAATGTACAGGTTGGATATCAAATAAATATCACGGTGGACCCTAAAAAATATTTAACGGTGAGAATCATTATCAACGCTGCTTCCTGTGGTGTGGTCCAATTGAGATTTGGATCTGCCTCAATTTTGGGTTTATGCCCTGAAATGATAAGGAAAAATGGATGGACGGGGTAGATTTCTCAAAAACATCATGGTTAGCCTCACCTAGATTTTCAACGAACCTTGCAAATTGCGAGTAATTAGGGAGGAAATTTGATTTCACGTGAAAGCCTTTCGCAAGAAGTCCCTGCGCAAGGATGCTGGGTGGGGCCCACTACCATGTTTTTGGGAAATATACTCCGTTCATCCGTTTGTCAAGCTCATTTTAAGAAAATCGACCAAAAATGAGGTGGATCCAAAATTAAAGTGGGCCACACAAGAGGGAAAATTATAGAAAGAAATACCTACCGTTGAAACCTTCCTGGGCTCCGCCTTGATGTTTATATGCCATCAAAACCGTTTATAAGGTCATTAACACAGAGATGAAGTGCAAATATAGAAAATTTATCCTGAAAAAAAAAGTTTTTATGCTCATAAAAATGTTTTAACGGTTCTCACTGAAACCCTACTGTTTCCTCTCATGTGGCCCAGTCAAGTCTTGGATCCAACTCATTTTTTGCCGCCTATCCTAAAATTAGCTTGCAAAACGGATGAACGGAATATATTTTTCAAAAACATGGTGGTGGGCCCCACCCAGCATCCTTGCCCACCAAAGGCTTTCGCATGAAATCCGCGTCTGACGCGGATTGGATTCTGGTGAAGGTTGAGGAGCAGGACTACTGGAGTGACGTCACGTGCCACACCATGATGTATGTTTTGTATCTACACTGCCCATCCATTTGGGGAGATCATATTAGGGCATGATCCAAAGAATGAGTCAGATCCCAATATCCAGTGGACCCCACCACAGAAAATAGCGGGAGAGTGATGCTCGCCATTAAAAAGTTCCAAGGGCCACAAAAGCTCTCGATCAAGATAATATTTGTGTTTTCCCTTCTTTCATTACCTGAAAATAACACATGAACAAATTGGATCTCAAATAAAAATTATGGTGGACGTTTTGAAGGTTTCAACAGTGGGCGTCACTCTCACCACTGTTTTCTATGGTGGGGTCCAGCACAGCCTTGGATCTACCTCATTCTTTAGACTATATCTTAAAATGATCTCTCCAAATGTACGTTCAAAACGTGTTGATGTTCCTTATCGAGAACATCATGGTGGGGCCCACACTGCTCGAGCTCATGGGGAGTTCCCATGAGCTCGACCGTATAGAACCTTTTCCCATATATATATATATATATATATATATATATATATATATATATATATATATATATATATATATATATACACACCGTACACACTCACATTGCAAGACTTGAGGTTAAAAAAAAAACGAAGAAGATGGTAACTTAAGTGGATAACACTACAGGAAACTGTAGAAATTGGAGGCCTACTGTTTGAAAATTTCGTGGGGCCACATAAGGCTCTACCAAATTGATATTTGTATTTGTCCTTCATCCAAGTTCGTGTGACCTTATAAACAGGTTAGATGGCAAATAAATCTCATTGTTATGCAATAGAAGGTTTCAATGCTAGTTATTTAATACTTTCTGCTCAATAGTGCTGGAAAATTTGATGGACGGTGTGGATCTAACACAAATCATGGTGGGGCCCACAAAGTTCTGCACATTGAAACCGTGTAGTATGTAATCTATCCGGGAGGGAGAAAATAGACATGTTTTATAAGCTCGTGCCAAGGAGCGGATTACTGTCGGGTTCACGGTGATGTTTGTATTTTGTATTCGCTGTCCATCCATTTTTCGAGATCATTTTAGGAAACAATCTCAAAATGAAGCAGATTCAATTATCAGGTGGACTATTTCATTGGAAAAAAGTGTTGATTGGGTCCAGATAAAATGACTTGAGCATTAAACAGCTTGGAAAATTGATGGGGGTGCATTGCCTGGCCCATCGACACTCTTAATCATGAGATGATGAATTCGAATTTTGCAGGAGAGATCCGGCGTAGGCAATGGCAGCTTTTAGGGATGATGATCGATGGTTCAAAGGAGGAGGAGAGGTTGTGAGCGCTTTGTCACAACACATGAGGCAACGGATATGGGATTGCTTGAGAGATGACAATATTTCAGTGTTCTCAGTATGGGGATGGCAGGGAGTGGGGAAGTCACGGATCGTGAGACAGGTGGTCGCCGCAATGGAGGAATCCGGAGAATCTAGCCGTCTGTTTGATGTGATCATACGAGTAAGAGCACCAGGGATCGAGAGTCTTGGAGAGAAGATGCTGGATATAATCAAAGGAGAATTGAAGCATCTCACTTATTGGTATGAATATGTTTTCAACCAGTTGGTTTCAAATGGGAGAAGGAATCGGTTGATGGAGATGCAGATGGGAATCCAGAAGGCATTGGAGATTCCAGAGTCCATACAAATCTCCGCAACTGCTGCTAAGAGTATCAACGATAAGTTAAGCGGCCAAAAGTTCCTCCTCATCTTTGAAGATGTTTGGGAAAGCTTTGACTTGAAAGATATTGGAGTTCCGGTTACAAGTGGCAGCAAAGTCGTCATCACCACTCGATCCCATCAAGTTTGTTCTAAAATGGGAACCCAATTAAAGATCAAGGTGGAGGAGCCGTCTGAAGAAGATGCCTGGGATTTTTTACTAGAAGAGACGGCTGATGTGGCTGCCAGCATTGGTTTTTCAAACAGAGACATTGTCTTCAAATGCTTTTCTTACGTTTCCTTTTTGTGTCAGAACGGAAGCTCCATCGACCGAGATTCCTTGATAGAAGAGTATTGGAGGTCGGAGGGCTTTTTAGATGGATTCTTCAATGAGGAGGAGAATAAAGAAGTGGCTTTCAAGAGACTGGGGAATGTACTGCTCAAAGAGTTCGCGAAGAGATGCATGGTTCTATTGTCCCTGACGTCATCAAACCCAAATTACCTCCCTCTCTTTGAAGAGGAGACTAAAAGACGACGTATAGCTCCGTGGGACAATCATCCTAAGGAAGCAGAATTTATGAACTGGGTACAAGAGCAATTTACAATGGAGGAATCTTCAGGAGGACAATATCATGTGGATATGAATTCTGATGTGAGGCAAGTTATTGGTTCTCGAACGTTCCTCGTGAAAAACAACTTGGACGCAGAAGAAGCATGCCAATGGATCTCATTATCCCACAATCAGGTACAAACATTCCAATTCAGCTCTCCAAACTGCCCTCTTCTCTCGACATTATTGCTTAATGATAATGATCGCTTGCAAGAAATCCCAGATAGTTTTTTCAAGAACATGACCAGACTCCGAGTCCTCGACCTTTCTTCTACAAGCATCTCTTCCCTGCCATCCTCCATATCCTGCCTTTGTGAATTACGGTTGTTGAAGCTCCAAAGCTGCCACAAGCTAGAGGTTCTTCCTACGTTCTTAAAGTATATGCGGAAGCTTGAGGTCCTTGATCTCCATCAAACTCCCCTGACAAAGATGCTGGAGGCATCCTTCAATAACATGCAAAGCCTCCGACACCTCGACATCTCAGGTGCCTGCAACCTCAGTTGGCTCTCGCTCAAGGGTTGCCGCTCTCTAATGACACTGACCAGCCTAGATAAACTTTCAAAACTTGAGGCACTTGATCTTTCAGGCACGAAATTGGAAGTTCTTCCGCACCAAATTTTCAATCTGACTAGCATGCAGTGCCTAGACCTGTTGGGAATGGAGCATCTCAAGACGGTTGATTGGAGAAAGATAGATCGGCTTCCAGAAAAATTGAATTGGGATCGATGTGGCTTGGGCTTGGTCCATGAACAACTCCAAGACAACAGCAGACGTCATATCTCGGTCAGTGATGCTAGTGTCTTTTCATCTTTGGACCAAACCTCAAAACTGTGGAAATCCTGCTTTCTAGAATTCCACTTCTTGGTATGTCCCTGCAAGGGAGGGCGCAAGGATAAATATGGTCGTTTTAAAAGAAACCAATTTCTCTACCAGCATATTTATACTCGATTTGAGCAGTCTTTGAATTATGAAAGACGACTGGAGGTCTGCGGTGGTAATAATTCCCTAGATGGTGTTAGAGGGGTTCTCTCTATGGCAAAATTCTTTCATTTGTATGGCAATGCGTTCATTAAGGCACTGTCCAATCTTGGCATGGAGATGGACAACCTTAAAGAATGCTGGATTGAGAAATGCCATCAATTGGAGATTCTGTTCGTTGGAAGAATGGCAGACATTGATGCGGCAGTTGGTTTAGAAAATCTAAGGGTGTCCAATCTTGCCAAATTAATAACAGTGTGCCGGGGGAAGTTGGGAAGAGGGAGCTTCGCATGCCTAAAGCATATATATTTGGAATGTTGTCCGAAGCTAATCAATTTCTTCTCTTCGAGCATTCGGTTACAGAATCTAGAATTACTTGAAATAAAATTTTGTTGTAGAATGGAGAAGGTCTTTGAAGAAGACAGCGAGGTGGGGCAAAATGCATTTCCACAGCTAGTTGATATACGTCTTTGGGAGCTACGCAAACTGAAAAGCATTTGCGGTGGGCACTTGCCGATGCTGAAGAAGTTGAAGATTCGAGGATGCCCGCTGCTGGAGAAGCTTCCTCTCTATAACACAAATGCTTCTGCAACAGAAGTTGAGATCCAAGGTGAGCTGAAATGGTGGGAAAATATAAAATGGGAGGGCGGTATCAAGCCAAGCTACATCCGTTTCAAAGAATGTTGTCTATCAAGTAAGTTCTTCTCTGCTTTAACTGTCCCTGTTTGCTGTGTTATTCTTCTCTTATTGAACTACTGTAATTCTCTTTTATTTGGGTTACTATGTGCTAGAAAGAAGAGGCCGTTCCATTGAACTTACGTGATTTAGTCTTAGTGGCTTCGAATTATGAATTTCAGAAAGAAATTATTGGATGTAGATCATTTAGGACTTGAACTGCATCATTTTTTGGATCATGCTGTAAAATGAGCTTTCAATATGGACGAACAGTGGATGACAATCGAACCCATAAGAGTCCCACCCACTTCAGTGGAAATGGGGTCTCACCTACTCCGCTCCCCCTTTGATATGGGTTACCCATTATGTGAGGCCCACCTTGGATGTGGGTTGTCCATCATGCGTCGCCACCTTAATGTGGACCGTTCATCATGCAGGTCCAACTTCAAAATGGGCTGTCCATTATGTGGGACTTGCCTTAAACGTTGGTCATTCATCACTAGCTAGGGGCAGATCTTTGATGTCAATTGTCCTCATGCGGCCCACCTTGATATGGGTCATCCATCATGTGGGGCTTATAATAATCAATGTTATTATTCATCATGTGGCCCTCTATCCAATCGTCCATCATGTGGATCCTACCTTATAGTGTGGGCTTGATGTAGAGCAGGTCGCAGATAGTTTCATGGCTAAGATGGACCAGAAAAGGCCCAATCAGAGACGGAGGTGATCCAAACCGTGACGTATCTCGCAAACTGGAATGAGCTATCGGATATAACATATATGATTTTGCCCAATACGAATTTGCAAAATACCATCAGATTGTCAGTCGAATTCCAGTTTTAATTTCATTTTTACTATTTATAATAAGTTTTAGTTTTATTATAACTCTTCATCCGTTTGGCTTTACGATTTGTGCCCAACATTAAAAGTGCTTAGAATAATTATGAGAACAGCATGCTGAAGCCAAATAAGACACTTACAATTTTTGGCCAAAAACCATGTGCACTAGTAGGAATCACGACCGTCTATAAATAGTAAGTTTATCTAGTAAGTCACTATTTCTAGGAGTTTTAGTTGTAGTTTAATTCCGAAACTTCTTCCATTTCTTAGTATCCATATTTAAAGGATTGTAAACTCATTTATTCAATCATCAATCAATTTACAAATTTTCTAAAATATTATTTCTATTTTCTTACTTTTTCCTCTCTCTCTTGGATCCGAGAAGTCTCTGTGAAGAGTCGTAGAGAAACTCCATGGATTTGAGTAGTTATCCTTGAGGAAGATCTCATCATGCTGTCCATCCCTCCACCTCACCTTTTTGCTCATCCGTGCATATGGGGGCCCCATCCATCATATAAACCATTAATCATTAGAGCCACCTTTGATGTGGAGAGTGTCCACTTTGTATAGTCATCTATCATTCCCACCATCAATGTTGGTCCTTGGATCCCTTTGATGTGGATCATCCATCATGTGGCCCACCATGAATTTCTTGGGGAATGCGTGAATGTTTATTTGCCACCTAACCTCTTGATGAGGTTACAAAGACATGAACCAAGAGACCACAAAATTATCAACTTGATCCAAAACTTTTGTGGTCGAGAAGAAGTTTTTAATGATCAATCACCACTGTTTCCTGTGGTGTGGTCCACTAGAGAATTGGATCTGCTTCATTTTTTGGATCTTGCTCTAAAATGATGTGCAAAATTGGATGGACACCGTGGATGTAAGGCTCACGCATCACCACGGTGGGCGCCACAGTTTGGGATCCACGAAAGCTGTGCCCA
Organism: Magnolia changhungtana; assembly: GCA_030180095.1. Lineage (NCBI taxonomy): Eukaryota > Viridiplantae > Streptophyta > Magnoliopsida > Magnoliales > Magnoliaceae > Magnolia > Magnolia changhungtana. The sequence goes on along the minus strand of JASAUF010000467.1, from coordinate 4,672,394 downwards.
GAGAAGGGGAGTAGAAAAATAGAAAAACTTCTGAAAAAAAGAAAATAAAAGAAAAAGAAAATCTAATAGTGCTTACCAAACTAACTTCCAAAAATAAAATTTTTATTGCTAAAAGTTTAATATATATAAATTAAAAAAATAAAAGTTACTTGTTAGGTGATATTCAAACAAGCCCTTCAAGTCTAAAAATATATGTAGGTGACATAACGGCTACATATGAAGTTTGGTCCTGATGGGTCGGTCTAAAATGACCATTCCATGTTTAGCCCATGCACTCATTTCCAATCTTACAAAACAAAGAATTCGAATTTTGCAGAAATATATCCTGCAGTGGTGACGGTAGACGATGATGATGGACGGTTTAGAAGAAGAGAAGAGATTGTGAACGCAGGACATAAGAGGAGGCAAATACCAGGTATCTACATCTATTGGTTTTTCTATCTTTTCACTGTAAACCATTTTTGGAAGGTGTCGGAGGTGGTATAAGTTGCAGAGTGTGGATCGTCTGTGTTGAAGGCACAAAAATTTTCAATGCTAGCTGTTGCTTCTCATTCCTCCACGATATTTATGATGACACAGTCACTCAGCTAACGAGATAGGACTGATTTCTATCTAATTACACAACACAACTATTGAAGTGTGTGGAACTTTTTCTGGGTCCCATCATGAATTTTGTGCTAGATCTACACTGTCCATCAATATTTTCAGATGAATATAGAGCATAATCCTAAAATGAGGTACGTCCAAAGCTGAAGTAAATCACCCCACACAAAATAGTGGAGATTAAACAAATTACCGTTGAAACTTTCCTAAGGCCCATTGTGAGGCTTATTTTCCATCGGACCTGTTCATAAGATCACACATATCTGCGTGAAGTTAAAATACAAATATCAACTTGATTAGAAGGCTCTGTGGCCCCAATAAGTTTTCAACCATAGCATGAATTCTTACTGTCTTCAGTGGCATGGTCCATTTTAGCTTTGAATTTTCAATGTTTTTGGATTTGCATTTTAGAATGATCTGAAAAAATGGACAAACAGTGTGGATCTAAGAAATATATCATAGCAGTGCCTAATAAATTTCACACACCAATAAATTCAGTTGCTTACTGTGGTGCACGTGAGCTGATTAGATGAGACCGGGCTTCACCAAAGACGGAGCCCACCTTGATTTGTGCATTCTGTATCTACTCTGTCCATCTATTTTTCGGATCATTTTAGATCATGATGCCAAAATTTAAGAAGATCCAATTATCAATTATCAGGTGGACTATATTCTAGGAAACAATGGTGATTGAACACGCTGCCTTTAAAAACTTCTCAGGGCTCACCTTAAAGTTTCCTTGTGTTTTATTTTCCATCCAATCTGTTGATGAGTTCACATGAGCCTGGATGAAGAGGTAAACCAAATATAGGCTTGATATAAAACTTTAGTGGCTTATCAATCGTCAATCACTACTGTTTATTATGATATGGTCCACCTGATAATTGGATCTACTTTATTGTTTCTATAATACCCTAAAATTATCTAAAAAAATGGATGAACGGAGTGCATACAAAATAAACAAGTCAAGGTAAGCACCATGGTAACTACCGCAGTGTCTTGGGTAAGCCCCGGGTCTCACCTAATCAGCTCCCGTGGTGCGGCACATTGTGCAGAGAAGAAAACGGGAAGTATTGGCAGGCCTCATTATGCGGAATGTATTAGATCCAAACCGTCTATTCATTTTCCATACCATTTTATGGAATTAGACAGAAAACGATGTAGATAAAAGCTCAAGTGGCCACACTATAGAAATAGTGAGAAATGTAAGCTTACTGTTGAAAATTTCCTCGGGACACAAAAAACTCTAATCAAGCTAATATTTTTGTTTTTCCTTTATCCATGTATGTGTTGCTTTATGAAGAAGTTAGATGGAAAATAAACCTAACAATATTAAACCCTAGGAAGGTTTTAACGGTGGTGGTTTAATCCCCACTATTTTTTATGTTGTGGTCTATTTCAGCTTTGGATGTGCCTTGTTTTATGGCTTATTCTTTAAATGATTCTGTAAAATGATAATAAAAACATCATGTCTGTTGCATCTAAAACATAAATTCATGGACAGATAAATCCAGTGGACGTTAAATGTGTCACCTTGTGTATCACGCTCCTGCAATCTAAGGGTAGAGATGTTCCTGAAATCCAGCGTGTTGTTAGGTGGAGTCACCGGCGATGACGTGGATCGATCAGCTTCCCAAATACATGTTGAAGACACAATTGAAATTTCTGGTACTGAGTAAAGCATGGGTTCTTTTTTCTGAAATGATCTATGTGCAAAAAAAGTCCGTCCAGCGATTATTAGACGGGATCAATCAGAAGCGTGGCACTGAATTTTACTGTATTCAACACAGACATCCGCACTCTCCCCATCATTTCTCGTTACTCTAGGTGGGCCCACCTTGATGTTTGTAAGAAATCCACCCCGTCCATCTGTTATTTGAGATCATTTTAGGACTTGAGACCAAAATTGAGCAGGATCCTCTCTCTCCGTGGATAGAGACCCTCATGGCCTTGATCTTTACATTGTCCACCATCCACGATGATGATTATATGAAATCCACTTCAACCGTTAGATGCCACACCAAAATTTGACCCCGTGGCCCAAAATTAAAGTCCATCCACAATTCAGGTGAGCCACACCAAGGGAAACATTTTGGATGGTGAGTGTTGTCCTTATACATTGTTTCCAATCATATAGTCAGAGTAAATTTCACATAAACATCATGGCCTACCTATCTCTGACAGCACACATGGCCCAATCAAATCCTTCCACATGGGGCACCGGCCCACCTATATCTAACAGCACACGTGGCCCAATCAAATCCTTCCAGGGTCACCTCCATAAAAAATCCTTTTTAAATTGTACTCGATAACTCATGTGAGTACAGAAATGGTGTGAGAGATTTGTACCTGCTCATCAAAGCGGGCCTTTTTGCTGCATGTGGCCATGTGGGCTGGACCGGGCCAGGCACCATTAGGCCCAAGGTTGAAGAATGCATGGTCTGAAAGTAATGGGCCCAAGCCAAAACCCAAAAATCCATTAGGCCCAGCTTGACTTGGCTGTGGATTCCTCTCATCCAAACAAGCCCTTAGCAGAGCAAGGAGGACACAACTTGCCTGCTAATATTGTTGTGATGATGGACGATCATCCATGGAATTTGTGATTTCGCCGGTTTCAGTAAATCAGAGAAGCTACCACAGCTTCTTGTTTGTAGAATCAATACAGCTCCGATGTTTGGGTATGCAACCATTACTTGGGAAGAAATATGGCCTCCGTAACAGCTGAACTCAGCATTCAAACAACCATATCCGACTAACCTGTAATATTGTAGTTCCTATTAAGATGAGCTTTAATACTATGTTTTAAGCCCAAGAACAGTGCTGTCAATGTGCCGGGCTTATTCCAGCAAAATCAAAATTTTGAATAGGGCCAAACTGTCAGGTTTAACAGTTCAAAATACGAACAGATGCCAACCTCAAACCCGGCCCATTGACAGTCCTATCCAAGAAGCCGTTTGGGCCCTACAATATGGCAAAGTTGAAAAATGATTAGGGAAATGGATTTTAATATGCAATGAAATGATGGTATTGCAACATTTTGTTGACAAACGGTCCAGATTCAATGTTACTATGGCCTATTTGGAAGTGAAGTTTTTTGGGCATTTTCGTTGTGAGAGAAATGGATTGCATGGCACGGTTTGCACTTAATAGGAGGTGTGCACAGATTTCCCACCCATCTGATATTGGTGGGCGGGCATCTTAACATAATTTCAAAATTGACATTTCAAAACAAGTTCCCACCACCCTTCTTTTACCGGTTGCAGATAATTCATATGTTGACTTCTCCAAGTCCCACTATGATTTTTTTGTGTTAAATCCACACTGTTCATCAATATTTATAGATAATTTCAGAGCATGGGCCAAAATCTGAGGTACATCCAAAGCTCAAGTGGACCATACCACCATTGAAACCTTTCTATCACCAACCGTAGGCTTACAATTCCCATCTAACCTAGCACTGGAGATTGCCCTGCTTTTCAGAATGATCTGAAAAAAATGGATGTAAGAAATACATCGTTGTGGGCCCACGTAATTTTCACACATTTCAATAAATTTTGTTGCTTGCGAGAAGAAAACCCAAAGAGTTGGATCGGTGTAAAATGACTTGAGCCCAAGCCGGCTTTAAAATTGGTAGGGCGCAGAACGTGCCTAGCCCATCCACTGATTTCCACACTTACTAAACAAGGAATTCGATTTTGCAGAAAGTGATCGTGCGGAGGAGACGGCAGCTTCCAGGGATGGTGATGATCGACGGCTCAGACAAGGAGGAGAGGTTGTGAGTGCCTGGTCACGACGCATGAGGCAACGGATATGGGATTGCTTGAGAGATGACAATATTTCAGTGTTCTCAGTTTGGGGATGGCAGGGTGTGGGGAAGTCACGGATCATGAGACAGATGGTCTCAGAAGTGGAGAAATTCAGAGAATCTAGCCGTCTGTTTGATGTGATCATACGAGTAAGAGCACCGGGAGTCGAGAGTCTTGCTGAGAAGATGCAGGCGAGAATCAGAGGAAAATTGGACCGTCTGACAAAAGAGGAGGACCGTACTTGGCGTGCGAATAGGAAGAAACGGTTTTTAATGATGTTGGATGAAAAGGGGAGAAGGAATCGTTTAATGGAGGTACAGATGGGAATGAAGGAGGCATTGGATATCCCAAAGTCCATGGACTTCTCCGCAGCTGCTAAACAAATCTCGGCTAAGCTAAGCGGCCAGAGGTTCCTCCTCGTCTTAGAAGATGTTTGGGAAAGCATCAACTTGGAAGAGATGGGAGTTCCAGTCATGGCCCCTGCTTTCACCAGCGACAGCAAAGTGGTGATCACAACTCAATCCCAAGAAGTCTGTAAGGAAATGAAAGCCCAAGTAAACATCAGGGTGGGGGAGTGGTCTAAAGAAGACGCCTGGGATTTTTTACAGGAAGAGGCAGCCGATGTTGCTGCCAGCATTGGTTTCTCAATAACCAGAGACATGGTCTTCAAATGCTTCTCTTACGTCTCCTTGCTCTGTCGAAACCGAGGCTCCATCGATGGAGATTCCTTGATAGAAGAGTATTGGAGGTCGGAGGGCCTTTTAGATGGATCCTTCAATGAGGAGGTGAATAAAGAAGTGGCTTTCAAGAGATTGGGGAATTTACTGCTCAAAGAGCTTGCAGAGAGATGCCTGGTGATATTGTCCCTGGTGCCATCAAACCCAAATTACCTAAGCTCCTTTCTAAATAAGTGGGACAATATTTTGTAGAAGACCTATCCAAAAATTCAATCCATGGAAGGGGAATTTATGGATTGGCTACAAGAGCAATTTACAATGGAGAGATCTCCAGGAGGACAATATCGTGTGGATATGAATTCTCAGGTGATGGAAGTGATTGGTTCTCAGACGTTCCTAATGAAGTACAACTTAAATAGGGAAGAATCATGCCAATGGATCTCATTATCCAATAATCAGGTAAAAACACTCCCATTCCGCTCTCCAAATTGCCCTCTTCTCTCAACATTGTTGCTCAAAAACAATGATCACTTGCAAGAAATCCCAGATGTTTTTTTCCAGAACATGACCAAACTCCGAGTCCTCGACATTTCTTTCACAAGCATCACTTCCCTGCCCTCGTCCATGTCCTGCCTGTGTGAATTACGGTTGTTGAAGCTTCAAAGCTGCTGCAAGCTAGAGGCTCTTCCTGCATTCCTAAAGGATATGCAGAAGCTCGAGATCCTCGATCTCCATCAAACTCCCTTGACGAAGATGGTGGAGGTATCCTTCCACAACATGCAAAGCCTCCAACGTCTCGACATCTCAGGTGCCTGCAACCTCAGCCGGCTCTCGCTCAAGGGTTGTTGCTCTCTAGTGAGACTGGTCAGCCCTGATAAACTTTCAAAACTCGAGGCACTTGATCTTTCAGGCACGAAATTGGAAGAGCTCCCGCATGAAATTTTCAATCTGACTAGCATGCGGTGCCTGGACCTGTTGGGAATGGAGCATCTCAAGACGGTTGATTGGAGAAAGATAGATCGGCTTCCAGAAAATTTGAATTGGGATCGATGTGGATTGGACTTACTGCATGAACAGCTACAAGACAGAAGCATACGTCGCATCTCAGTCAGTGATGCCAGCGTTTTCAAGTCTTTGGACCAAAGCTCTCATCTGTGGGAATCCTGCTTTTTAAAATTCCATTTCTTGGTCTGCCCCTGCGAGGGAGGCCGCAAGGATAGATATGGTCGTTTTAAAGGAAACCGATTTCTCTACCACCGTATTTATGCTCGATTTGAGCAGTCTTTGATCTACGACAGATGCTTAGAGGTTTGCGGTGGTAAGAATTCCCTAGACGGTGTTAGAGGTGTTCTCTCGGTGACAAAATTCTTTCATTTGTATGGCAATGCGTTCGTTAAGGCACTGTCCGATCTCAGCATGAAGATGGACAACCTTAAAGAATGTTGGATTGAGAAATGCCATCAATTGGAGTATCTGATTGTCGGACGAATTGTAAACATCGGTGTGGCAGACGTTGATGCAGCGGTCTGTTTAGAAAATCTAAGGGTGTCCGATCTTGCCAAATTAAGAACAGTGTGCCAGTGGCAGTTGGGAAGTGGGAGCTTCGCATGCCTAAAGAATATATATTTGGAATGTTGCCCGAAGCTCATCAACTTCTTCTCTTCGAGCATTCAGTTACAAAATCTCAAATTACTAGAAATAAAATTCTGTTGTAGACTGGAGAAGGTCTTTGAAGAAGACAGTGTGGCAGCGAAAAATGCATTTCCAAAGCTAGTCGATTTACGACTTTGGGAGCTACGCAAACTGAAAAGCATTTGCGGTGGGCACTTGCCTATGCTGAAGAAGTTGAAGATTCGAGGATGCCCGCTACTGGAGAAGCTTCCTCTCCATAACACAAATGCTTCTGCAGCAGAAGTCAAGATTGAAGGTGAGCTGAAATGGTGGGAAAACATAAAATGGGAAGGCAGCGTCAAGCCACGCAACATCCGTTTCAAAGAATGGCGTCCGTCAAACAAGTGATTCTTCTCTTCTTCAACTAGGATCTGTTTATTATGTTATTCTTCTCTTCTTGAACTATTGTAATTCTCTTTTATTTGTGCTATGCTGTGGTAGATAGTGGACGGTGTTCCATTGGACTTATGTGACTTAGTCTTAGTGGCTTCCAATTATGAATTTCAGGAACAAATTGGAAGTGTTACTCTTTAGCATGAATTTGGGAAAGGTAAACCAGTACCGGATTTGTTTTGCAAATCATGCTTGCAGCAGTAAGCAGGACTTAATTTTTACCTTTGTTCTGGGGCCATTCTACTTTGTATGAATTTGTTGGGTTTTTCAGGTTTCATATATGTTCCCTAATTTAGATGTAATTTTCTATTATATCAAAAAAAAAAAAAAAAAGTATAAGCTAATGAGCTTAGCCTAACCCATGGATGAGGCTGAAACTTGGGCCAGGATCATCCCAATCCTGATGGTGGGGATCTTTAATTCGTTATATCATTCTCTTAATCATGTTTATCAAATCCAGAGAAATAGGCACTGTTGGATAAAAGTTCAATTTGGGTCACGTGAAAATCCGTATGCTGAGTTGAGGTAGGCCTGAAAATTGGGTCCCATCACATGGCCAATTTGCAGTCTTAACCGGCGTGTATTTTCTACTTTTGCCAATCGTTTGATGTAGACATCTCTCGTTTTAATTAGGGATTTTTACCACAAAATTCCCACAAACGGAGCACTGAAATTATCATAATGCCCACCATGCACTTGTTTTTTTTTAGAAAGTGGTAGAAAATCTAGGGGGCCATTACATATTTTTATGATATCCAAGACGTCCAATAGATGTAATCTCCTATGGTGTTGGAAAGTACCAAAAATTTCGTCAATCTAAAAGGAGGATGAGGCACACCATAAAAAATAATATACACCACTTAAAAACATCAAAATATAATCACAGACCACCAGTGATTCAATAAAAATAAATATTTTTGGTCCGTGTGATTATTATGTTTGGTTGAATATGTTTGGCATGCTAATGTCATACACAAACTATGTGGGGCAGCCGCTTTTGTTTTTTTTTTTTTTTTTTTTTTTTTTTGACTTTATTACTTTCCAAAGAAAAAAAACAGGGTACTTAGGTACTTTTCCTTCTCAAAAAGGACGAACTTAATTAGTCATTATTAAAATCCTAAAATATTTATTAATTTATAAGAGAAATTTCAATTTTAGCAAGATTTTCCCATCAATATCCTGAGAAATTCTAGAGAAAAGAAATTCCCGATAATGAGATTTGTCACTACACAGACCTAAATGGCCAAGGGCCAATCTCAGATGCACCGAAAAGATGGTGACCGTCTGCAATCCAAAATGAGGATTGCAATGGAAACAGGTAGGACTTACTTTCATCCCATTATGTGTAAGGAACCATTCCTCCGAAATCCGAATGCACAAGACAGTTATAATTACCAGATGCATCCATACGAGTAGCTAGAGCTTTCAATCTCAGTGTCTGCACTAAAGAATCAAATCCCTATCGTATTATTGTTTACACCCACATTAGAATGAAAAGAGGCCAAGTTCCCTATTAGTTTCTGAACCTGGTTGGTAAGTGTGAGGCCATGGCTAATCTATTCAAGCCATTGATCTGACGTCCCCCATTCATGGATGGACCATTCCCAGTATATCCTTCCAATTGATCAACTCTAAGCTTCTTGTTGTTAAAAAGAAATGAACCAACAAACCGCACTCACAGGAAGAAAGGCCAAGGATTTGATGGCTAGGATCTTCCGATTTGGGAGATTTTGGAGGAATCGTCCATCCATGATGGGGGACTACAGATCAAATCGCTTCAAAAGGACAATACACTAATCGCTTGCATTCAAACTTTCATTTGTGCATAACCCAAGATCAAATTCATTTAACTCCGGATGCTCCAGTCCACATGCAAAAACTGTAAAATGGCATTGTTGAAAGATGAAAACAAATGTGGTTGGAATCGTTTCCCTCAATTTCAGATTGATTTTGTACTGATCCCACAGAATGGATACAAAGGTTCAACCGATGCATAACATCTGAATTTACAATCTTCCATTTTCATAGCCGCTGTTTATAGAGAGGTCCAAAAGGAAGCATATAGACCATGAAATCCTCCACTTTTTATCTTCCATTAGTAGCAATAACGGTTTTCACAAGCTTACAACTTCAACCAGCTGTTCTCTACAATGTAAGGTACCCTTTAGATGCTCAGCATCATTGCAAGGGTTCAAAATGGTTAGCCACTTCACTACATCTGCAACCAGTGCATCCAACATGCATTTGAATGTGACTCTGAGCAATTCATTGAAATCTTTAGATCAGTTTGGAATGAGCAATGGCCATGATAAAATTATGCATCAGTAACCATAACGGTCATTCAATGAGGTTCGCCCATCGCCCAATTGTCCTGCATGAATTCAATGTGATTGGTCACATATATTAAACAAGCGCATAGTCATCAAGATCCTACTATTTACGATTTAGGATTTGAGTTGAATCTTAAGCAAAACTATAATTTAAATCTTACAATTTACAATTCAAATTATACTTATTCTCTTCTATTTTAAGCTTCACTTGGTGTTCATTTTATGTTTTTAAATTGCTGGGGGCATTTTAAGAATCATTTAGAAAAGGTAAATTACTTTATTTTGTTCATAATAAAAGATTAAACAGTATATACTCTCTTCAACATTAAATCATGGAGCTATTTTTTTTCTACTTCCTAACTGTTGACCTATATTTATTGTGGAATGAAGTCAGTCCATAGAATCAAATGCCACTTTTCCAACATGATTCGTAATTCAAGAAAAGGTATAAAGAACATAAATTATTAACTGATTCTCATAAGTTTTTTAGGGGAAGTTTCTTGAAAGACAAAAATAAAGGAAAGATAAGAATCCTTTAACACTATCTTGATATGATATTGCTTGGTGCATATTGATGGCAAAAGGATAATTGATGAGTTAGTGATTTTATTTTTCCTGATTTTTATATATTTTTCAGTTCTTTTTTTCAAATTTTTATGAAAATCATTATAAAAAAATAATCTTACGATTCAACCCCTACACTACAATTTTCAATACGATAATGATTTTGACAACATCAAACAAGAGTACCAATAAAACCAAGTGAGGAATTAATTATATTTTCATCTGTCTGATAAAATGTTAATTGTGTACTTGCGCCCTGGCTTGATATTGTTCAGTGATCCAGATCATTAACATATGGCCTCTCCGTGAATGGATTGTGCCCCAAAAGTATCAAGGATTCGTAGATCCTACCCATTTCTTTGGCTTTTTCAGTTGAATGTGAACTATCCACACACACACACACATAATCTATTGGCAGGCCACCAATCAATGGGCCAGAATTATTGCACATGGGAAATTTTAGGGGCATGGTCCATTCACAGGACCATCTAATCAACAAACTGGATCACTGACCATGTGCCCCATTTGCGCAAATACGACCAAGGATCATATAATTCCTCAAAAACAAATACTAACGAGTTAGTACAAAATGCAAGATTAACTAGTTTACCTTGGGGAGGCACCCATGTTTCAGATTCTGGACTACTGTCAAGAAAGGCAGGCCTCTCAGGTCCAAGCACTCTTTTAGACACTGGTTTCTCCTTTCTAGATTTATCCCCACCTTTGTGTTCTTGGTTTTCATTTCTTTCCTCGCCATCTGCCGCAAAATACCCGCGTTTGTGCTTCAATAATAGAGCTACAGCATCTGCAGCTGTGTTTTCAGCTGTAGATGATGATGATGTGGACACTTCAGGAACCTTATCATCACTTGCCCTGGGTTTCTCCATCTGCTTACGCTTCCTTACTATTAGACCTGGAGCTGCATCCTCAATCATGCGTTCCACTGTTTCCTTGGCATCATCTACTGCAGCTAATGCCTTTTTCCGGTCTTTGTAGTCAACAAAGTCATCAGATTCATGCATTTTTTGTGGCGCTTCATCATGTTGGTTCTCTTTCACTTCCATGTCCTCTGTAGCGCCAAGCCACATAGGCTTTGTGACCGTGTATGTGGCCACTTTGCTTTCTATGCCATCACTAACATCTTTATCACCTTCTGGAGGTTTACTTGTTTCTACAGTAAGACTTTTATCTTTATGGGAGGAACCATTTGCAGGCTTTGCTAGCGTAGAGCTTTTCTTTTGCTCCACTGAAAGCCTTTTTGTGATGTTGGAAACAGGAATATCTGGCTGGTTAGATTTTGATGTCTGGGCTTTTGAATCCCTCCTCTGAGCAGCTTCTCCGGACGGATCAGCAATTTTCAGTAAGTATTGGATCCGATCCAATTCAGATTGCAGAGCAGACAGTTCCTTCTGAAGTTGCGCAGTTGCATTGAGCACTGGTTCATAAGTAATCAATGTCAGCAGATGGTTGGACGAATTGACTGTACAAATATATTCCTAAAACAGCAACAGCACATAAGCACAACGTTGGACAAGATACATGACTAAAAAGGGTGTCAGGATTAGGAGTGCAACTCGACCAGGTTGGGTCGGGTTAGGGGTCAACCTGAGCCCAAGCTGACCTCAAGAGGACCCAACTTGCAGCCCAACCCAACCCGACTTACTCCATACTCGATCCAACTGGACCCAACCTGACCAGACCCAACCCAAATAGATGTAATTATTCCCAACACATCCTAATCCAACCTGAATTCGCTCAACCCGAATCCAACCTGACATCAAATCAGGTGGCTTTTCCAATATGAACCCAAAATGAGGACCTTGACAACCAGATCCAACACGACTTGAAGTTGGGTGTTGGAAAGGAAATAAAGAAAGAAGAAGAAACATGAATGTGAAGAAGTATGGATGGGTTGTCACTGGGGGCCAACTTCCCTCGTTTATTCAAAATCACCTTGCAGAAAAAAGTGTCAGTTGATGGTAGACTGGAATGAAACTTGACATTCACAAGGAACCTTAAGGACAAAGGCTGAGGCATGCACTAGCTGTTAGGGAAACTAAAGCAGGTCACTCTCCCAAAAGTTGGGGAAGATTCCAGGAAAGAGGTAGGTGGGTAAAGGACATCTTTATATAGAACTTCTGGAATGTGTAAGGCAGTCTGTAGAGTGGTGGGCAAGTTGAAGGAGAGGGTCAGATTCTCATGTGGTGACAAGCAGCAAATCAGTTATGGAAAGACTTGTGGATCGGAGGAGGTCCCTCCAGGAGGAGTTTCCAAGGTTAGCAAGCAATGTTGTCAAATCGCATATGCGATCATGTGCGATCGCATATGCCTATGCGCATATGCGATCGCACAATCGCATATGTGATAGCATATTTTTTTTATTTTTCTATTTTTGAAAAAATAAAAAATATATATGTATTAGGGAAAAATTCAAAAAATTGTAAAAAAATTATAAGAAACTGAGGAGAACTTTTCTAAGTTAATAGATAACTAATTTTACATATTTAAAATACATTTGAAAGAGATAAAATGAATTAAACATCAAGTCATCCACATTTAACAATATAGTTGACAAGAAGTAACAACAAAATCAACAAGCTATTTATTTATTATGGTAGAAAATCAACAAGCTTTCTTCCTTGAAACTTAAAAGTGCTTGAATCTTGATCTTCCAACTTCCAAGAGAGAGGGAATGTAAGAGAGAGAGAGATTAAGATCACTTGGAAGTAGGAAATACAAGAGAGAAGGAGATTAAGACCACTTGTAATTAAGAAATGTAGGAGAAAAATAGAGTAAGAGAGTTTTGGGGTGAGAATATTGCAAATGGAGGAGATTTGGAAGCCTTTTTATAGACAAAATGTTATTTTTTAGCAAAAAAAAAATAATAAATAAATAAATAAATAATTCAATGTGCCATGGCCAATATGCGATCGCATATGTTGTATGCGATCGCATATTTTCGCATATGCAATATATGCGATCACATATGCCATGATCGCATATGCGATCTACATATGGATATGCGCATATGCGATCGCACATGACAACAATGTTAGCAAATCTCGCCCCAGATAGGGAGCTCTTCCTTGCTAAATGTTTCATCATCATCAGGATGTAGTAGTTTGGTCTCCCCCTTGTAGGAGGAATTTGTCGGACAAGGAAGCAGAGTCCATTAAGCTCTTGGACAGACTTCACCGAGTCGAGCTGTCTCTGGGACAAAGGGATTTGATGGTATAGATGATGATCAAATCGGGCCTCTACTTGTTCCTTCTATAGGATGATGACCAACAGCTCTTCAGATGTGACGTGTGGCCATACCTCCCGATGTGGTCCTATAGGGTCCCTCCTAAAGAGGTGGCTTTAACTTGGTTAGTGGAAAAGAATAGGGTGCTCATGATAGATAATCTCCTAAAAAGATCGATGGTGATCCCCGATTGTTGCATCAGGGTCAGTGAACCACTTGTTCATTCACTGTGTGTTTGCTCGAAAGGCATGGAGAGATTTCATGTTTTCTTCAATATTCCCTGGGTGGTGCCAGGGTCAATTGAAGGTCTCTTCCTTGCATGGCACGAGGCGGTGGTGTGGGCAAAGTAAGAGTGGCGTGTAGGCTAGCCTTGATGGCAATAATCTGGGCTTTGTGGATGGAAAGGAACTGGTGCTTTTGCAAAAAGAGCGAGTCGATGGTAGATGTCTTTAAAAGGGCTAAGTTGACTGGGGAAATTGTATTAAAGCATCTGACCATAGAGTTTGGTTTATGTTAGCCAGGCTAGAGTTGTATATTCTTTGCCTTTTGGCACTTCAATAAAATTTTCGATACCTTTCAAAATGAGGGGGGAAAAAAGATTCCAAAATTTGGGGATGGGATGCCTCCAGAGAATTTTTTGTAAAATCCTTCCAAGCACCGTTGAAGGATGAAAGTTCTCTCTTCACTTCTTTTTGGAAGTCAGCCACTCCTCTGGTTGCTTTTATCCAGATGGTGGCAAAAGATAAAATTCCCACTCTTGATCACCTAAAGGAGCTTTGCTAAGCACACATGTAGATGCGATAAAGCTCACGTACACGCCACACATGTACCAGCATGGCACATAGGTGCAAGATCCAATCCATCCATCAGATTGGTCCGAACTTCTACATGTTTTCCCAAAAATAAATCTGGTCCACTCATCAAGTGGGCCCCAATACTGGAAACAGGTGGATGGGTTAGAAAACTTTGTCCAAGTTTTTTAGAGCAGCTAATTTGTTTTGCAGACTGCGGCCCACCTGACTAGTCGATCAACCTGATTCTCATGCTAGGGCCTCAATCCAGTGGTTCCATTCTGATCGATAGATTGGATCTCGAACCAATCATGACAAGATGGCACATGAGTGGTGTGTACATGAGCTCTATTGCACACGCATGTGCACTTAGCAAAGCTCCATCCAAAGAAAAGAGGTGTTAGCTTCCCAAACAGGTGCAATGAAGGTGAGGAATCAGTTCACCTATTTCTGCATTGTTCAGTTGCTTGTTTTTGCACTGTTTTTTCCAATCATTTTGCAATTGCATGGACTATGAGGGAAAAGGTTGGAGCAGTCTCAAGTAATTGCAGAAACAGTCCTTTATAGGAAAGAGGAAAGTGCTCTTAATTTGTTCTCACTTGTGTTATGTTAGAATCTGCGAGGATCGGAATTACTGCATTTAGGAAGAAGCAGTACCCTCCCAGGCATTGCTGGGAAGAATTAAAGTACAATCATTTGGGCCCTTTCATCTCCAGTTTTTAGGAGAATCGCCACATGGGACCTTCTTAGACATTTGTCATTCATGGCATTCAGTGCCACTCTCAAGGAGGGGAGGCCCCCTCCTTTGGTAGGAGTACGAAAATTAAATTTTGATGGCACTTACATCGGTAATCCGAGCCCTTAAGGTATTGGAGTGTGCTTAGAGATGAAAACAGTCATATTCATATGGCATCACCAGTAATCCAGTCCTATTGAGTATTTTGTTGCCTTTTCTGTCAAATGAGAACTTTATTGCTAAAAATGACAAAATGGTTAAATCAGGAAATTCAATGATGAATAGATGATGCTAGTCAATCTCCTAGGAGCATCCTATTTGTTAATCATACAGAGACCTAACAAAACTAAGTATCAAAGTGGGATAGCCCTACAGCAGGGGTCCTGACTCCTGCGCATCAACATATGCATAGTTGACGCACAGGATCCTATACACGTGCATTAAACTGTTGGTCTGATGGGCACCACTATTGATGGGGGATCCCCCGGAGTCTTCCAGATTGGAAGATCCTAACCATTCAATGTTTCTCCCGTACTGTTTAATTTGGAGTATTATTTTACATAATTTCTTAATGGTCCATTTGTAGGCCACCAATTGAAAGGGTTGGCATCTTCCAATCTGGGAGATTACCAAGCTATTCACCATAGTCATGGGCCCCATCAGATCAACAGTTTGGATTGTTGAACTATGGGCCCCACATCTATGGATCCTGCAAGGCAGCAAACCATATGCTTGCTGAAACACAGGACCACAATTGGCAAGCCCTAACAGATAATAGACCAATGATAGCTGCTGAGGCCTGCAAGGTTCTGCAGTAACTAATTCTCCCCAAATTATGAGTCGGAAGATTAATTTTCTAAAATAAAGATGTAAAGTAAAATAAACATTTTTTTTTTTTTTTTGAGATTGAATCTATGAAAGCTTCTCACCTAGTTGGGATGAAAGCCCAGTCATGTACGCATCGAGGGCATCTCCACCTTCACTTCCTCCCTCGATCTCTGGTAATGTTTTGGTCTTCTCCTTCAAAAGCAAGTTATTTTTTTCATCCATTTCTTTAATTATGGCCTCTTTCTTGTCAAGAAGAGTATCAGCTGTTTCAATTGACTGCTGTTCATCAGCTTTTTTACAGGCAGGCTTCTTT
The DNA here is from genome assembly GCA_030180095.1 of Magnolia changhungtana. NCBI lineage: Eukaryota > Viridiplantae > Streptophyta > Magnoliopsida > Magnoliales > Magnoliaceae > Magnolia > Magnolia changhungtana. Next base: position 4,656,438 of record JASAUF010000467.1, on the reverse strand, counting down.
GTCCGGTCATAGAACTCATCATCATCACTGCACAATGAACAAGCATAGGAGCATAATATGAATTTCAAGATAATTTTTTCACTGTAACTGCTTTTTTTCTTTTTTCTTTTTTGAAAAATGAAACAAATTTTTAAGGCTAGAAGCCAAAAGAAAGGATAGATAACAGACAAAACAAAGGAAAACAAACCAGAAAGACTTCTACCACAAAATGGCGCACTATTTCACATGTACCAAAGCGTTACAACTCTAAAAACATTAAGACACATTATCAAGATCACAAAGATCAAATGGATAGTACCTAGAAAGCAGGTTGGTATTGCATGCCCAGGAAAGCCAATAATGGTTGTTATGATCATCTACATTTATAGGACCAGGTGTTCGGTTTACACCATGGGAGCCATAATTAATGTACGGAAAACTCTTAGTGGTTATCTTCTCATGGGTAATAGGGAGGGATTCCTTCAATTGTCCTAAGGGAAGGTGAGTTTGGACACAAAAGCCACTGGCCAAGGTAGAGTAATGTTTCATGGATCTTGGTACCCTAAAATCCATGACTATAGTAGTGCGATTGGGCAACCCGTGAAAGGTTAATTGGTCATCCTGTGTGAGGGAACTAATGACGAGTTAGAATGGAAAGTCTCCACCATCAGGATAATTGTGCCATGGATCTACCCTACATAGGAGTGTGAGTGTTCACGGAATACGGGTCTTTGTGTTTAGGCCTGACTATGCACTTGCATTGGAGAATGACATCAAGTTTTTGGTTTGGGAGACTCATCATGTCCGGATCAGATTGACTTGAACTTGCACTTGCTTTGACTAGTTCTTAGACCTGCGATGCATGAGTACGAGGTTCCGGTGTTGTGTGCTTTGGTTCACCCTGCAAGGTTACATTAATTGTTGAGAAATGGGTGTGGTTGGGTACATGCATCAAGGATATGGTTGTGGCCCATATGTTCTAACATGGGATCCATTGGTTACCTCTTAGATCCTAGCAATTGAACCGTCCATCATGTGGTTTTCTAGATGGGCCCAACACCTTAAAGGTTTTAAATGTTTAATCGAATGTTTTTAACCGTTGATTTTTTTTTTTTTCGTTTTAACTGTTAGAAGTGTTTTATCGTGCGTAATGGGTATCCGATGGTTGAGATCATGTGGTCAACCTCTTAAACCGGCATAGGATCTTGGTCAAAAGTGGATGCCACTAGACAGTAGAAGGATTTGGGTCTATTTGGGTGCATGGATATGCGAAGTGTATAGACTTCTGATGGCATAGGATATGTATCAAAATCTGTAGGAATGATATGTACCATAACATGTGTTTCCAGAAACCTTGATTTCTCCTTATAAATATATCCTAGCCAAGGGAGATAGAGTATAAAGAGCCATGAAAATTCCCACCACCAAGGGATGCTCGGTGTAGAGAGTGAGAGAGAGACAGATAAATAAGGACGAGAGGAGAAGAAGCAATGAGAGAATTCCCTCCTCTCCTTCATCACACGGCCACACATATGAGTTCCATCCTATGAATAGCTCTAAGGCATGGGCCCCTTGACCATCCCCTGGGCACGTGTAAGGCTCTCTACTCTCCTCTTTTATAGAACATATTGAGGAGAGATTTCTTATGTTAGAAGATCGACATCAAACTACTACAGAGATCTCATGGCACAAATTTGATGCAAAATCTTGACCGTTAGTTTGTGTTAATTTTGGAACTTGATAATATCTAGATGGTGATCCTAGGGTTTCTAAAATCTGGATTTTTTGTGAAGTTTCACGCTTCCGTGTCTTTCAAAAAATTGCTAACAAACAGTAGCTCTAAGTAAATTCAAAAAGTTGCATCTATAGTTGTAAATAAACAACAATCCTGTATATGGATGGTTTACTTAGATTATACGAAGTAAACAAATTCAATATTTGTTCGAAACCCTTCCTATGGCTAAAGAAGTGTGGCTAGACCTCTTTGCATCCAGATCACTTTCCCATTGCCTTGATGTACTCGCTTAGTTGTCTAGCAGAAGATGGAAAGAAGATAAGAAGAAAGAAACTGCATATAATATGTTTAAAGAATGTTATTACGAAAAGATATCACCATACGCATGTAATGCTGAAGAGAGGCTGCTAATTCCATGCACATGTGTAAGAAAGTCCATCTAACTCATGTGCCAACTTGGGAAATCTGTCGAGATCCAAGCAATCCATCGGGTGGGCCCAACTGCTTAGATTCTCTAGACCATAAATCCGGGCAATCTACTCAGCCAGTGGGACGGAGTTTGAAACAAATGAAGGGCTTACAGAAAAACTTGGCTGATTGTTTTAGCCATTCATTCATTTCAAACACCAGCCAACATGTCCAACAGCTTGATGTTTGGTCCACGGTCTAATAGTGGGACCACCTTGACAGATGCTCAGATCCTGCAGATGTGCTAGGTTGGCACATGAGGTTGTCTAGATGGTCTGCCTAATAGACATGTGCGGGATTAGCAAACCACTCCTAAAGTATGACAGTTCTCACTAGATGTAGTCTTCTGTTCTCGACCAGGGAAAATGTCTTATTATAAAAATTTAGTAAAACATAACAACAATAGCTCCAACTTGAGAGATTTGTTAGCCCCATGAGCACATGCACCTTTGCATGAAACAAATGTGCCAATTTAACAAGTGTGTTGGAGATATGGGGGGTGCATAAGTTAGCCCCTACTATGAAGGTGGCTATATGCAAAAATTAGGCTGGCCCACTTGACCACCATTTCCATGCAAAGGGATTAGCGCACCTAAGGGCATCGTGTACAGCGGTGCTCGGTCATACTACTGAGACAAGAAGTAGCTACCAAGTGGAAAAAGGCATGCATACACTAAATAAACACATTGAAAATATATCTGCAAACATCTTGTCTATCAGCATGTTCTCCATGTACGCAATGGGTCTACTGTTTCGCCCAAGCTAAGCTTTCGTCCGCACAAAAGAGGCTTGCTTCAGCTCTCACGAAGTACAAGTAAAATAGATAAAGACCTGCAGTGGCTAGTAGCATGTTGTCCCACCAGAACTCACCAGAACTCACCAGATATTTACTGACTAAGAAGGCTGAGGCAAGTCAAGGTGAGCATCCCGGGAGGAAGTGCGCCACATGAGGAACCTCTGAATAACCTTCCCCAAGCCCTAAACATCTGTAAATGCCTTTACAACAGTGACCCAAGAGTTTTAGAGGGTAGTGATAAGCATCTATTTATAAGTTAAAAGTTGCCATCAGCCAACCTTGTATGGATCCAAGGTTCCAACTAAAAAGCACCAGCATTGTTTCCCTCTGCAGCTATTAATGTGACTGAGGGCTAATGTGCCAGCGTTGTTTCTCTCTACAACTATTAATGCAAGTGAGAGTTTCAACTAAAAAGTACCGGTGTTGTTTCCCTTCGCAGATCTGAAGTGTAATATGTTGTCATTGCTAGTTAATAATCATCCCATAATCGTAGGGCCAAATCCCATAGGTCATGTCAATGACTATGGCTAAGAAACCCAAGTCCTTTGCTAGGTCATGGTCGATCCTGTGCAACCACCGAACTCCCCTATGCTTTCATGGTGATAGGTTTGGGACCCATTTGCAGAGACGTGGTTCTGAGAACTCATCTGGAGAGCTGGAGGTCCAAGGACTCATCTGGAATTGCATTCACTTCTTAGTATATGGCTTCTGCAGCCGACTCTCTAGTGTTGGGCCACCTTAGGTTCTAGGTTGAAGGAACTTGCTTCCTGAAAACATAGAACACCACTCATCAAGGGGCCACCCATAGATGAAAGGAACAGACAATTTAAGGAACTTGGCAATAGTTTATATGTCATCATCATCTAAAACTTCCCGGCTAATTGGGGTCAACAACATGAATCCTGTCTTGCCATTCCACTCAACCCAGGACCAAATCCTCAGTTAAATAATAAGTCATCAAACCTTTTTCTTACGACATCCACCCATGTCCTTGTAGGCCTTTCTCTTGCCCTTTCATAGCCTTCAACTTGAACCAACTCAGTCCTAACCAGTGCACTAGCTGGTCTCCTTTGCACATGGCCAAACTATCGAAGTTTGCTTTCTCTCATCTTAACATCTATTGGTGCTACACCAAACTTCCCTCAAATGCATTCATTTCTAGTTCTATCCTTCCTCATCTTGCCATTCATCCATCTCAACATCCTCACTTCAGATATTCCATGAGCATGTTGTTCCTTGACTGCGCAGCAGTCTGTCCCATAAAGCATCATAGCTATCCTACAGAATCCACCCTTTAGTTTGCTTGGTATGTGGCAATCATATAAAACTCCAGAGCACCTCTCCACTGCATCCACCTGCCTCTGATTGAATGAGCAAGACCTTATCAACCTTTCACTCTCATGAATTATTATTATTACTATTGAAGGATAATGAACCAAATTGATTAAAAACTGATTGACAATTGCCAAGGCAGCAAAGAATGCAGAGAACAAAAAGAAGAAACGTTACAACCCCAATAGAAACTGAGCAGAAGTAATGTCCACATGATGAGACCAATAGGCCAAAAATCTAATAGTGAATCTGCTCCTCTTTTTGGAATTAAGGCTATGAATGACGCTCCTGTCCCCTTTGCAAGCCGACCCTCATCACAAAACTCTTGCACAAACCCCACTACTTTCTTCTTAACTGTGTCCCACAAGACTAGGAAAAACATAATAGGGAAACCGTCAAAATCTGGAGCCTTGTCTCTACCCAAAGACTCGATAACGCACTTGATTTCCTCTTCCACAATCAGATTCTCAAGAGATTCCATGTCCGCTACCGAGATACCCTGAAAAGACAAGTTGTTTAACAAATGTTGCTTCCAACCTGCGCTAGATAATAACTTTGAATAGTAATTGACGATGGCGAAGCATACTTTATCCTTTTCTTATAGTCTTTCTCTATCTACCAAAATACTGCTAATCTTATTATTTCTTGGCTAGGCACTTCTATACCATGAAAGCCAGACAACTCTCAACCTCTGCCTCCACATGATTTCTTTGAATACTCCATCAAAAGTAATAAGTGTCTATGCTGATCTTCTGTTGATGGGACAGCCCCCTATTCTTTGATATCGAGCTCATTTAGTTCGTTGATTATGCTTTCAGCCTTTTCAGCTCTTTTGCTAAAGAACTCCTTTCATTCTGATAATTTTGATTTACGGTATTTAATCATTGGGGCCAACCAGTATCCACCCATACTTGAAACCAAGAAAGAAGGCCATCCACTTTTAACTAGATAAGCAAAGTTGTCCACTTCCAGACAAGCAAGTTCAAATCAGAATGGTTTGGGCCCCCAGCTCTCCTCAACTTTAAGCAGAATAGGACGATGATCCGAGGATGATCTGGGCAGATTGCACGATTTTACCAACAAGAATCCATCAACTCAATCAGTAGAAATCATGAATCTATCTAATCTTACCAAAACTAGATTCTCCCTCCCATTTGAGCAAAGATGTATATGTTTTGTCGTACCCACACCTCGAATCCTTTAATACTTCTAGTAACTTGTCCTCCATTACACTTCTCATAAACAAACCTTATTACATTGAAGTCACCCCCAATGCACCAGGGAAGATTGAAAACAGCTCTGACCTAATTCAACTCTGCCTAGAAGAAATTTCTTTGACTCGTAATGCATGGACCATACACTGCCAAAAACAGCCATTTGAACTGAGAAGATATATCCCTGAATACAATCAACAATGAGAATGAACCAATGTGAATACCCTTCGAACACCAAATGTATTTGTTCCAAGCAACCAACACCCCCTGTCACACCTTCAGCAGTCAAAGCTAACCAACCCTTATTTTTTATCCCCTAGATGGACCCAAGAATTCTGTCATCAAAAGCATCCAGCTTGGTTTCCCGAAGGGACAAAATCTTAATTATGTATTTTCACATACCTCTTTAACTTGGATACATTTTTCCTAACTTCCCACCCCCTAACGTTCTAACAGAGAACCTTAATTAGAAACCATGTCTTCCTCCCCTACCATTGTGGCCACCACTGCAATTGTTGGCCGAGTCATAATTTACAGAGCATTCGAGACTCAATAGTTCTCTCCAACCTCAAGGGAACTTCGGCTTACATTTCTTCATTTGCATCCCCCTGGTCTTCTACTCGCTTCTTTCTTCAATAAACTTGATGAAGGCTTGAACGTCATCATCTTCAACTCCAAAAGTCATCCCTACCGACTTACCCACGCACTCCAGCACGTCCCTGTACCATGCCTTCTCCTCTTCTGACATCGACTTAGGGCACAAACTGGATGGAGAGTCATCTAGAAGGGGGTGGGGGGGTTTGTCTCTAATTGGAATCTCCCGTGCTGCTTACAAAGGGGTGACATCGAGTGCATCATTGAGATTCTGCATTTGCAATTTCATCATATTGGAGAAATGACTCGCCTACCTCAAAGAACTTGTTGTGAACCTCTAATGACAACCCTTGACTTGGTTCGAGGAACCTCCCTTCGTCAAGTCCAAGGGACTTGGATGCAAGAATCATGTTTGGAAAGAAACAGAGCCAAAATCTGACTACCTTGGGGAGGAAAATGAGCTTGGCTCTCAACCCTATGGAAGGAGTAAGGCAGAGGTACCACCCCCTTTTAAAATAAAAGCCAAATCAACTTTGTACAAGTGACCACATTGCACATATAATACAATTCCTTCTTCTATCACGTGTTGCGACTGGGACACAAGCACCAACTCACCCGAGAGAGAGAGAGAGAGAGAGAGAGAGAGAGAGAGAGATGATCCAACCACCCTCAAACACAAACCCTGGTGGCACTAATTTCGTCTCCATGGGATGTAGCAGGATCGATCACTATGACCTCACCCAGATAGGGGTGTACATTGAGTCAAACCGAGTCGAGCTAGCCTCAACTCGAATCGGCTCGGCCACTGGCTAACCTCAGCTCGAACTCGGCTGGGCTCGATCCTCGAGCCCAGTGTTTTAAATAGCGGTAGCGTGATGCGTAGCGCTCAGCCCTATATAGCGCATAGCGTAAATACGTAGCGTGTAGCGTAAGCTACACGATACTTCTATTTTTAAAATTAAAAATATGACAAATATAATAAATAGTGAATATATATATATATATATATATATATATAAATGCCTAAAAGATGATTCATTTTATCAATTATAAGCATATTAAAAAAAGTTATTAGTTATCATTTATCAAAAGCCAATCCACATATATCAGCCAAATCAAATAATTATCACATCAACAACTTTCTAAGAAAACCACTTTAATTAATAATGTTTAATTGAAACCACAAGTCACAATTATGAAAAGAAATAAAAATCCCATAGGCTAAAAGTATCAAGTACAATACAAGTGTCACATTCCTTAACATTAGAAACAAAGAAAACGTGAAAAAATAATAAAAAACTAAAATAGTAAAAAAATACATTGTAGCTTACGCCACGGGCGCTACGAGCGTACACTACGACCCCTGTAGTGTGCGCTACAGGGGATTTACGCTATTTGGGACGCTACGTAGCGCTACGGCCACGCTACGCTACGGACGCTATTTGAAACACTGCTCAAGCCTAACTGGCCAGCTCGGCTCGGTTCGGTTAGCAGCTCGGGCTGAGTTTGCCATTGAGGCATTTCCACAAACACCTGGACTGCACCTTTAAAATCCCTCTGTATGTGAAACACAAGCAATGGTTTTACAGGTATTTTATCAAACACCTTCTAAGCAACATAAAAACCAAGAAAAAAAGGGTATTTGTTTCATGTACATACCTTCCTCGCCACCGGCCAGACTTCGTTGAGTCATTTTATCAAACACTTGGTGAGCAACATCAATGGCATAGTAACCGAGTCACCGTACTGGTTCGATCCGAGTCGAGTCGAGCTGAGGCCTGCTCGAACTCATTTTCGAGCTCAAAAAATCAGCTCGACTCGGCTCGAACTCAGCTTCAAACTGAGTCGAATCGAGCTTTTTTTAGTCGAGTCGAGCGAGTCTAGCTCGGTTCATGTACACCCCCCTACACCCAGACATGTTCCAACCACCTTCAATACATCATTGACCCATAGTTCCAGCAAATAATAACAAAGCTCCACCCCCCCCCCCCCCAAAGCTCAATGAATCTCAATGACTGGTCTATCATTAAACTGAGTACCAGCTGCAACAATTTGATTTGTATTGGCATCTAATCTAACGGATACCCCAAGCTCCACCTCTTCCAAGGGCTTGATGATGCAATCCTCTTCCTTAAGCTGACAACAGGCTTCAAGCCAAATCATAATCTCCTTAATAGAATCTCTAGCTCTACCGATAATAAGGAGAGAATGTTGTAGCTAGTTTTTGGTCCTCTTTAAGATATCCAGTATGACCTTAACCACCTATTTTCCACCCTGCTCTTCCTTCTAAGAACATGCCATAGAGTCGCTATGAGGCACTGATTCCTTCCTAGATTCCACTGAAACCTATACGGTGATTTTCACCTTGCTCGCCACTACCTCCAAGTAGGTTTTAGGCACCCAAACCGCTTTCCCCTAGATCTCTGATTTATCTATTCCGACTACCTTCCCTACCTTGTAAAAAACCGTTGCTCTCTCCATCCCTCCTTTACCCTGAAGACTAGCATGAGCCACCCTCTCCGAACTAAAGTGAGCTTTTTGCGCTACTATCAAAAATGAATCATCAACCCTTTCTCTCTCATGAATTATCAATAGAAGTTATCAAAAATGATCATTTTTGGATACTTCTTGTGCAGCGATCTCCACTAAGTCCTTGCTTCCACTCATGTTGTTTTCAAAACTACATACCCTATGATGTGTTTTATTCTGACTAAAATTGCATGCCAACAGTCTATACATGTGTGCCCTACTACATAACGAGTGTAAAGGCTGGGTTTGTTGATACGATCATTCCAAATTAGGCATTTTCTCAGATGTCCCACATAGAGCTGGCATGTGAGCTGCATGCAAAGGTGTTTGGGTGGGGCTAGCAAACCTCACGAAATGTGGTTTAGTTTTAAGGAATGGACTCTTTATGTTAGTTTGTACCATTTGAAAAATGGTGGTGTCTTCAACCATACATGTGGCACAGTTGTATGTAGAGGTGTACATGAGTCGAACCAAGTCGAGCTTGGCATAGCTCAACTCGGCTCGGCCACTTGCTGACCCCAGCTCAAACTCGGCTCGGCTCGGTTCGGTCAGCAGCTCGAGCCAGTCCAAGCCGAGTTCGAGCCAAGATCCAGTCGAGTTCTCCTGTGGAGCATTTTCACAAACACATGGACTGCACCTTCAAAATCTCGCTGTGTAAAACAGCAGCAGTGGTTTTACAGGTATTTCATCAAACACCTTGTAAGCAACATAAAAAATCAAGAAAAAAAAAAAAAAGGATATTTGTACGGATCCAGATCCATGGGAAGAAAAGCTTTAATGGCTAAAATGAGGACGTGAATTACCAGTTACCTTGTATACAACAAGTTCCTGTGGCCGGAAGCTTTGTGGGACCTAAAAGAAATGGCCGTGATAAATTCACTTTGCCAATCCGTCCATCATTTCTCAGGCTCACCTTCTCCATCATTTCATATACGTACCTTCCTTGCCACCAACCACACTTCATCGAGTCATTTCATCAAACACTTGATGAGCAACGACAATATCAAAGTAACCGAGTCACCGAACTGGTTCGATCCAAGTTCGATTCGAGTTGGGTTTGATCCGAGTCGAGTCGAGCTAGAGCAAGCTCGAACTCGATTCAAAATTTTTTCAAGCTCAAAAAATCAGCTCGACTCAGCTTCAACTCAGTTTCGAACCGAGTCGAATTGAGCTTTTTCGAGTCAAGTTGAGAGAGCTAATCGAGCTAACTCTGCTCATGTACAGCCCTATTTGTATGGCAATCTAATTCGCTCACCCAACTACAGATGGAGCATAGCCAAAAAATTACACTGATTTTTTGCCTTCAAATTTTGACCACTCACTATTTTACTTTTAACCATCCATTAGATGGCAATTAATTGATCGCTAGGATTGCTTGCTCATTACGATTTAGAGATATGCTATTGTTTCCTAATTCCTTGTTTCCACTCTTGTTTCCGAAGCTACATTCCATATGCTAGGTTTTATTCTGACTAAAATTGCATGCTGACAGTCCATGCACATGCCCTACATAATAAGTGCAATGGTCTGGATTGTTAATACGGTCATTCCAAATTATGCATTTTCTGAGACGTCCCATACAGAGCTGGCACATGAGCTGCATGCAAAGGTGTTTGTGTGGGGCTGGCAAACCTCACTAAATGTGGCTTAGTTTCAAAGACTGGATTCCTATCTAAGTTTGTACCATTTAAAAAATGGTGATGCGTCTTCAACCATACACATTGCATGGTTGTATAGCAATCCGGACTGTCCAAATTGCTGACCCAACTATGGATGGAGCATAGCCAAAAAATTACACCAATTTTTAACCACTCACTATTTTACTTTTAACCATCCATTTGATAGCAATTAATTGATTGTTAGGATTGCTTTCTCAGTGCAATTTAGAGATGTGCTCCATCTACCATGGGACCCACAATTTGGATGTTCTGGATAGCTGTACATCAGTGCCACCAGTGAGGAAGATGAGTCACCACAATTTTCTTTAAATGTTGCAAAGCTAACATAAGAGTCTAGCCCAAGTTTTAAATATTTCAAATTGGCTTCGATGATGATGATGGGATAGAAATTACGAATAATAATAGAAATCACTTATGGTGGTTCCATAAATAACTTCTATATCATTCCCATGTCAACCATGATACAACCTGGTATACGCTTAGTTGCATGTAAATATTCGACCAAAGAAGAGGCAACCAGATGCGATAATTTTAAACTTGGCTCTAAGCAATTCTCAAGGGCCATGAATCTTCAACCAAAAAAAAAAAAAATCTCAAGGGCCATGATTGTTCTTGGTAGTGATGTGTCATTTGTTACCTTGGGACTTCATCTTCATCCTCAGTGGTTCCTTTGTTCTTACCATAGATTGATTTTCCAGCACGTGCTCCTAAACTTTCTTGAATACTTTCGTTCAAAGTCTCTTCCAAGCTCTCAAGTTCCTCCATGATCTAAGAAAATTATAGAAGGTAATCAACTAAAACATTTCAAAAGATAAAGGATGTTAATAAATAAAAGGATCATACACTATTAAAATAGAATTTAACCTGTGATATTCTTTGTTCATTCCGAGCAATCTGAGTTTGTTGGCCCTGTGTTAACCCACCTTGAGAAATGTCTTTTGCTCGAATTGCATCAATCTCTTTCTTCATATTAGAAACCTGTCATCTAGAGCATGATTTTAACAAAGCCAACTATAATAAACATTATGACGGTAAAAAATTCTGCAATGGAATCATATATGGCATGTTACTTATAAGCAGTGTTTTAAGTATCGACAATATCGGCCAATATATCTCACGATATATATTGCATTACACCTGTGCAACACGAAACGCAGTGTTTTAAGTATCGACAATATCGGCCGATATATCTCACAATATATATTGCATTACACCTGTGCAACACGAAACGCACAAGTAATGGGATATATCCCTAATGTTCGATTCGGTGAGCATTTTCGATTTTCAATCTTTTTTTTTACCGTAAATCATTTTAAATCAGTGTCAAATTGTTATGGTGGCTTTCGATTTTGAGATTTGGAGGAGATGGTCCGAGTTGCAAAAAATTGAAAAATAAAATGAAATTTCCCAATTCTCGCAAATCGGTTGCAATTTGTCTAAACATAAAATCAAACATGTATGTAATCTGATCTAGTGATTCTTCTTTTGCTTTTGAATGTATTTCTTATGTTTCCACACATCTTCTTACATTTATAAATTATTTGAATAAACTTTGAATACACTTGCATCAATTCAGTTAGACAACGCATAAATTAGGACCCCATACAAAGAAAACCTATTGTGTGCACTTGTTTTTTATAATGTTTTGATTTATAAGGGTGTATTGATGTCTTTTTTAACAATCACTGAAGTTTCATTGAAAAATTCAACCAATTTCCCAATGTTTCCCCATGTTTCCAACAACAGTGATACATCACGCGATACAACCAATAAGTCCCATGTGATAACCAATACGTATTTGTATCCCAAGGGTGCGATATGTAACACAATACCGATATTTCAAACACTGCTTATGAGAATGGGAATCACAGCTACTAGGGGAGACATGTTCTTTAAGACAGTTGTATGTAAGACTAGAATAAAATATTAGGCATTGTCGTCGTTGTCGTCACCACCTTCATCAACTTAGCTTACTTTCTGCACTTTGGGGTTGGCTTTTGAATGGCAAAATGGCAAAATTTTAAGACGATTACCCACTAGTAGAATGTTGTGTGATCACTACACACTCTTTAAGAGAGTTGCATGTAAGATGAATAAAACATTATGCATCATCATCATCACCTTAGCCTTAGTTCCCAAACTGAAGGGTTGGCTTTTGTAACACCCCGGATTTTTGCCAACCTGGAATTAGACGTCCATAGGTAATGGGCCACTCCTAACACCTTATTAACTTGTCAGAACTGAATCCCATAGTTTAAAATCGCTTCTGAACCCATTTCCTTCACAAATCCAACCCTTCACCACCTTGTTCTTTCAACTTTCCTAAGTACTTTCACCCTAGACACTATCTTAAACTAGTTAAGTATTATAACTTAGATCACTCTATATACAAACTACAAAGGACTAAGTACCACCTCAGACGGAAATCACTTAGGATTAAATCCTTTGGAAATTTGACAAAGTTAACCAAGTGCTAAACTAGATTAGCCATGAAATCCATCTGAATCGCTTTAAATACGATCTGCAAGACCCAAAACTTGTAGAATCATTGACACTAGGTTACCCTAAAATCTAGGATCAATCTCATTACCCGGCTGCTCTCGGGAGCATCTCGAAACTCCGTATCGGATCTGGACCGCACGTCGGAAGCCCGATTAACACGAAGTTAAGGAATTAGGACCGCCTCGTTGGGCTTGACAACCATCTCGGAAATCAAATACAGCCAGTGTCCCACGGCTGTTCGCTTGAGTCCAGAGCGAGGGAGTGTGAAAACACTTGTTTCTTTACAAAATAAATATCTTGAATAGTAATCTGAGACTCATCGCTTGCAGATCGATAAGCAACCAGGCCGTCGTTAGATCGACCCAAATACACCCTCGATCGGGAAAAATTTCATAAACATTTACATGTACTCGGAATCTCCGATCGAGATCCACCGACCGCCGAATCGAAACCGTCCGCGACGCGTGATCCGGGAACCCTACTTTGGGCGAAAACTTAATAGAACCTAGATCCATAGTTTGTGAGCTTAAGTCCGACCTTTGGCTCAAGAAGGCCCGCCAGAAGTCCTCCGTTGAGCTGGAAAAGGTCCGCTTTGGTTATAACCTAAGTAAACCTTGTCCAGAAGTCTGTTTTGGTGAGATTTGGGATTATATAAGGACATTAAACTCTCTCTCATTTCAGCCATCCGAATTTGAGGAAAACCATAGGAAAAGAGAGAGAAAGTGAGAGTGAAGTGGGAGCATCTTCCTACAATGCTTCCCTGTTGCTATACGTGTTTAACCGCCTAGTTCTAATCGCTTTCCCGACGCTTCCGGCTCCATTTCTAGGTAAGAAACCCTAACCCTAATCTGATTTGGGGCTTGAGTGGTTGTAGGTTATGAAATTGCTAACCTATTTTATTCTATAGGTTGCCAAACTGCCGTATTCAGAAGCTTAGCAATTCTATCAATTCCGTTACGATTCTACGACAAAAGGTGCGGACTTTAGGTGTATAGGTTATGGTTTTCAACGCTTTCAATGTCAGATAATGATAGATTCATGATCTGCATGCAATTGCACATGTACAAAGTGCTTTCCGTTTTCTGTTTTGATTAAAGTTATAGAATATGGAATTTTACATATTCTAGGTATTCGTAGAAAATACCGTATACGTTTATTTTTTGGAAATGTGTTTGACATGATTATTTGTTGTATGGATATACGATATATGGATAAAATACTTATTTGGCGAAAGGATTCGCCTAAATACATGTTTTACTAATATACACTATGTATGTAGAAATACTGTATTTTAAGAAGTACCGTATACATGTATATTTTAGTGATGTGTTTGCCATGATTAAATGTTGTATAAATATATTATGTGTGCATAAGATACTTGCTTGGCGGAAGGACTCGCCCTAATACAAGTTTGTTCACATACACTATGTATGTTGAAATAGTGTATGTTAAGTGTTTGTGAAAATGCTTGAGTGAGTAAGTGTTTGGATGTTGATGCCTTACGAGAGTGTTGAGATGGGATTCTCAACTACCCTAGAGACATGTATGATTACCTCCATGAGGTTGTTTACTTAAACCGCTTACTTGTAATATATGTGTTTGTATTCCTATTGATGTAGTGCTTTACAACATGCTTTATATCATGCTTTATAACATGCCTTATAACATGCCTACTAGCATGCTTAAATTACTTTGTTTATCATGCTTTACTTCACATGCTATGAATGAGAATTGATTGTGTTTGGGGCTATGATTATAGTCCAGGCAATCGGTAATGGGATTGAAAGCGTAGTTGTGATTCATATGCCACGTGAGATGTGTTTGACGAACCCGAGTCGTACTTTGGTTGGTGATAGTGGTTGGCCACGCAAAGTGCTTATGCACTTCATGTCGTCCAATATTGTGCGCCGATAGTCGAAACTCGTCAAGTAACCCGATCTGTCTAATGTATGTTCACCATGTTTGACGCCATGCTTGAACCTAGGGTACCAAACTTACCGATGAAATCCCTTTAACCATGGTACCTCAATCCGCTAAGACTCATGAACCGGGCATGGTGGTATGGGACACCGTGGTCGATTTGTCGGCCTACTGGCTGAGGCCACGTGCCTCCTCATAGTGACCGGTGAACAACCGGACTGCACTCGTGGCCGATTATGGTAGTATGGGACACTATATTCGAGTCGTCGACACCTACGGCGAGAACCGAATGGTGAGATCTACTTTCGTCTTGACGGCGACGAGTCCTCCGTAGTGTCTTCGAGTATGCTCTAAAGTCTGTGATTGGCGATGAGCCCTTTAGCAACTAGCATGAGTTGAGCCGAGTACGTGAGACACCGTATTCGAGCCGACGGCCCGCGATTGAGCCGTCAGACCTGTACTGAGCCGACGGCTTGCACTGAGTCATCAGACCAGATCCGTCTTGCGGACGGTGACGAGCCTTTTGCGATGCCTTCGCGATGCCTCTCGAACCATAATATCGTATGAGATTATCTAGTTTTGACTACCCTAGAATGGATCATATTTGGGAATGATACAAGGGAGGTACCTTAGTTTCCCAATACTGTTGTTTGAAATGGACTAATAACTACTCGGTAATCATGCTCATCATCGCACCGCATGTGCACCGGTAGATGTGGAGCACCGAGGATGGACACATTCGCGAACGTAAGATGATGTCGCATGAGGGTGGTTTGGCACATACATCATGTCATTTCATACTTGCATTAAATAATAGTTAGAATTATTTGATTGTTGCTTTATCATTCTTGCTTGGTGAATTGATAACATGTTAACCTATGCTTTCTTGTTCCACCGATTGATCACTCACTCCCACGTTACACGGTGTTGTACATACAACCAGAGTTTGTTGAGTTTCCTGGCGATGCTTATGAAGCGAGCCTACTTATGATGATGAGGAGGAGTTCTCTATCTCGTATCTCTTTGCGGTCTATGAAGACCTGGTATAGTATTGACGGGGCTATGGTACTTGGTATAGAAGACATTACACTTCCTCACATTAGGTATATTTTAGAATTATACTTGTAATTAATTAACCTGGTAACATCATCACACTCTGGAGACTCACCATAGTTTATATATTTTATATGGCTATCACAATCTTCCGCTTGCAATTTAACTGTCTCTGGAGTATGATATGCTGTTTTGGCTTAATCTCACTCATGTTCAATGCACGAATACAGTCAATATTCAATCATCATTCATTTTGTTGCATAAGTGACGTTATCGCACCCCGATTTTCGGGATGTTACAGCTTTTGAATGGCAGAATGGAAAATTTTTAAGATAGCCACCCACTAGAGTTAAGAGAGCTGCATGTAAAACAAATAAAATATTATGCATCATCATCATTATTGTCATTATCATCGCCTTCATCAACTTAGCCTTAGTTCCCGCACTGTGGAGTTGACCTTTGAATAGCAAAATGGAAATTTTTTAGGACAGCTGCCTACTAGTTGTGTGATCACTGCATACCAATGAAACATAAGGGAGATCTTCATAAGAAAGTTTTCCAGCCAGCTATGTTGTATGAGGCAGACTGTTGTGTAGTTGGGAGGCAACATGATCAGAGTGCGAGCATTGCAGAGGTGAGGATGCTGAGATGGATGTGCAAAAAGATTAAGAAAGAATCAAGATTCAAGAATGTGAAGCAGCCTGAGAATAGCCCTTCAAGGAGACAAATGGAGGGCGGATTGAGATGGTCGGGTCATGTAATACAAATATGGATTTGAGGATCCGTGCTGTATCAGCCATATCATATCCATATTAGTAGATAAGATACGCGATATCAGCTTGTATTGACCTACCCAAAATATTTTGGGTCACGTCGGCACGAGCTGATACAGCCATATAGGCCCAATTTTGAGTTTTATCTCTCACTTTTCCTCCTCTCTTTTTTTCAACCAATGAGGAAGCCAATAAAATCATTTTAGACAACATCTAGGCCTATTTTGGTGACCAAAATTTTGAGTGGAATTTGATTAATCGAAGTGGAATGGATAACTATGGGAAAAATCAGAAAGGTAAACCGTTACTTCTTTTTCATGTATTCATCTTCCTTTTGTTGCATTTCAATGTATGGGCCATATTCAACAAATCATGCTTGATTTGTGTCCAAGTAGGGCCAATTTGGTTGACTTTCAATAGGTCAAGCAGACAAATAACAAAGAATGGTCAGGTGACGGAGGGAGGGAGGGACCTGATTGTATCAATTTTCCTTTTTTCTGATATTTTTCCTTAATTCTTTGGCTTTAGAAAATTTTGACCACTACGGGCCGATATGCTACCCCTGTATTGTATTGTCTTTTGGCAAAGCCGATATGTCACCGGGTACTGATATTCAGAACAATGAATACAAAGCTGGAGACACACCAATAAGGCATAGAACTATGATTAGAATTGGAGAGCCTGAAATAAGGCAACGAACATGTCTCTATACATTTTGGCTGCCAGCTGTTGTCTTTTATGAGGAAGATTTCCACAGCAAAAATGAAACATATACACGTACGCGCACCCACCCACCCACACAGTCTTCGTCACATCTCTTGCGACCCACAAGACATGATGGTCTTTGAAAATACTCCAACTAGCAACACACTCTAGAATTCTATCTAACTGATGAAAATAGTTGGGAACAAGCATTGAGAAACCGCACCACATCCATTCAAAACAGAAGTAGCTACACATTTCAACCCTAACCCTAGTAATATGTATTGCCTAAGACTATCAAACACAACCTTCCAACTATTTGGCTAGCCAGCAATTCCACAGCCTGCAGAAGTAATGGTTATGCCCTGTTCTCATTCTTGATATGCTGAAGCTCTAAGCAGCATTCTTGAACTTCCACCGCTTTCTATTAAAAGCCACAACTTTACTAAGAGAGACAAAATGAGTCCTCTGAACTTTAATCCCCAAACCCATGTGCTCTTTGAGATCTCCTACATAACAACACAATATACCTCAAAGAAAAGGCAAACAAGGAAAGGGCTGCATAACTGGCAAAGGAACATGCACAGGACCACCAAAACTAGACAAAATCCAATAGCTCGAGCTGTAAGGAACTCAACCAGGATGAAGCATGTCAAAGGAAGCTAAGGCTATGGGCAGATTGAGCAAACCAAAAGCATCTCAAACCAGATGAAGCATACTAGAAGCTCACATCTCAAAAATCCAACACTCAAAAAATTTTTTGGCAATGACGTACACCAGAAAAAGGTGGTGTTTTCTCATTGCTTATGAAATGTGTTTAATACAATATAGAATCATATTGATCAAATCTCAGACCTTCATCTAGTCAGGATGTCCATGTCTCGAATTTGAAAGGATCATTGTCTTGAGGCAATATGCATAACTCATAACAAAAGGCTAACTTAAAATTAAGAGTGAAGCACAATAAATTTAGTAAGAAAATGGCAAATACTTAGACAAGGAACTGTAATTAGATCTAACAATATATTCCAAAATTTCCAAAGGATCTGTACCGGACAACCACACGAATTAATGGAAAAAGATGCATAAATCTATAGGTCCTTGCCTTTTCGGTTCTTTTAAGGATTTTTGCACGTGTTTTTTCCTGCTTCTCGGTAAGCTGTCCTTGATATGTTTGCCAAGTTATTTCATTTACATCCTCCTGTAAGATCACAACTAATTAAGTTAGCTAGAAGAACAAACAAGCTAATCTATTTACATTTATCTACCAAAAATTTTTTAAAATATAATTACGAAAATATATTCCATTAAAAGAGAGACTACAAGATATATTCTGTAGAATCAAAATAGCATTGGATCTGTATTCTAGAAGAACTACACCCAACTTAAATAGCTCTAGAGAGAGTCAATGCAAACATCCAAACACAGAAAACATGTATAATGAATGGGAGAGACTCATCAAACTACGGATGATTTGAGCAAATATTATTCAGATTTCGAGAAAAAAAAAAAACCATAGAACTGAGAGCCGAATAACAAATTAAGCCTTTCAACATTTATTGCAAGTCAACTAATTCGCAATAATCCTGTTGCACAATCATCTGATGGTCACTGTACTCTGCATGCTATGCAGTACATTTTATAGGAAACTACTACATCACAGAGGAAGTGTTCAGATAATTCAACACACCTCTGTAGCCTCTTCAATTGCATCCTCTGCCATGCCCCATGAGATACCATCCGCAAGAGAAGCTTCTACTCTCGCCCGTAAAAGTGAAGCTTCACGATCTTGCATCTCCTCTAGAACTTTCACATTTCTCAACTTCGTCAAGTCACTTTCCTACAACATAGAGTCAAAAAGTAAGCAGCTATAGCAATAAGATTAGTTTAATCAACCAAACAAGAAATCCAGGAAAACAATTTTCTCAAGCTAAAACTTACAATTGACAGCATATAAAAATCTGACACTTTTTCAAACATTATATATGAGAGTAATAATGGAGTTCCTTTGATGCAGCCAAAAGATGGGCCACAGTCAAGCGATGGACTTTGGGTTCCATATGATGGGCCCTAAAGTCAATTAGTTTGATTGTTACTTGAACCAAAAAAAAAAAATTATGATTATGATTGTTGACAGGGCTGCACTTTTGATTGGTTCCAACACTGCATAAGCTCTCGCAGATCGATCAGTGCACTAAAAGGATCTGTTGACTGTCCAATCGTTGAATAGAGTCGCTTGTTTTGAATTATCTCTCTATAATCTAGCAGTCAGAATAATTAGGCTGCTTCATTAGCACATTAAATTCCAAGTTTGGTTCAATTTAGATTTACTTTTTGGATGCATGGATGTCACCAGTAGTCAGAGATTAAGTTATACTTGATTACTTGGGGTTTAGCTTTACATATAAAGTTGGGATTCATCAGTCCTACATATATATGTATCAAGAAATGAACCAGTTTGAAGAACTTCTATGATTAAAACTTTTGAGTTGTTCCTCACAAGCAGGTGAGAATCCACAGAACAGTTCAGAGAGATTCTGTTACTGGGTCTTCAATAAGTGGTGAAACTCCACTGAAAATCTGTCTTGGAAAGATTCCCAGGCAGAACTTTTCGAATGATCCTCTGTCCTGATTATTTTATTTTATTTTATCGAGTCCCTTATAATTTTGTTATATGCTTGCATCAGCAACTTTCAGTTTCTAATAGAGATGAGGCTGCTGTTGTCCACACACGTACCCCAGTTCATTGTTGATTAACAGATTGTGGGCACATCACGTAGTTTCATGACATGGTAAGAATAGAACTCAAGTTCTATTCTGTCACATTAGATTTAATTCCAGTTCATACAAAGTTTGCATCTATTTGCTTTTCTTTCTACATGCAGTTCTTGTCAGTTTTGGTTTCAGAGAAAGTTCCATGCCTTGGGAACTTGTTGATTGTAAATAACACTTTCAGAAATGTGATTTTAGCGAAGATCTTATCAGAAAAGTTCTAAATCTGGGCCTAATGGAACACAGGCCTGGCATATTGATAGCCCTCAGAGAATCTGAGATTCTTGAAAAGAAAGAACAAGTTGAATTTCCCCTTGCAAAAAGTGTTTGAACAAGGAAGTTATGATGGATCAGAGATTCAGAATTTGATTAAGGGATCTAGAGATAGATCCACAAACAGATCAAAGAATGGATAGGCAGATGCACTGATGCAAATATCAGCGGATGGATTGGCAGTCAGGTCAGCAGGTTTTGATGTGTAGTCAAACTGTCAAAACTAACATGGACACAGATGATAGATCACCACCACAATGATCAGGGTAAACAGTTCAAAGATAAAGGTGATATGGAGGACAGTACGACAACCTTGAATCACAAGAAGATAGAATCAGAATTTCAAGTCTAGTGGTGTCCTTTGTAGCCGTTTGGCTTCTTTTCTTTTCTTTGAGCTTGTCTTTGGTCCTCAGCTTTGTTCTGAGCAATGTTTTAAATATCGACGATATCAGCCGATATATCCCAGGATATATCTTGCATCCCACCTATTCAATACGAAACGCACGGGTAGTGCCGATATATCCCACATGTTCGATCCGGTGAGCATTTTCAATTTCCAATCCCCTTTTTTTGTTGAAATTATGTTAAATTGGTGTCAAATGGTTATAAATCCATTGGTTTTTCATGTTTTGCATGAAAAATCAAGGAGTTGGAGCTTTGATTTCGATAGCCATTGGTTTTTCATGTTCTCCATTTTTTTCTAAAATTTCCTTCAACCAGCAATCAATTGAGACTAATTTTGAAGTATTTAGGAGTATTTGATGAAATGATCATCACATACATTCTAATTTCGAAATTTGAATGTAGATGGTCCGATTTGGGGAAAATTGGGAAAATTTTGAAATTTCCCCAATTTCTCCCAAATTGCTTGCAATTTTGCACTCCAAACACAAAATCAAGCTTGGATGAGGGCTGAGCTACTAATTTTTTAAGTCCTTGGCAATTGTTGGAAAATAAAAATCATTTTTAATTAAAATATTATTTTCTTTCGAAATTTCCCTTCAACCAGATGTCAATTGAGACTAATTTCAAAGTATTTAGGATTGTTTGATGAAATGTTCATCACGTACACTCTAAATGTTATGCATTCAATTTGAATATAGTTGCATTAGTTCAGTTAGACAACACATAGATTAGGACCCTATATAAAGGAAACCTACTATGTGCACTTCCTTTTTGAGATGTTATGATTTAAAAGTGTGTATTAAGGTCTTTTTTAACAATCCTTGAAGTTTTATTGAAAAATTCAACCATTTTCCCCATGTTTCCCAAAAAGTGAGATAAATTCCCCAATACAAACGATATATCCATTGCAATAACCAATACGTATCTGTATCCCAAGGATGCGATACATCGCATCCGTAACGCGATACCAATATTTCAAACAATGGTTCTGAGCCACTGTTGTAACTATATTTACCTTTTTTCTTCATGTAATAAAACTTTGCAATACAGAAGAAGAGGAAAAAAAAAAAAAAGGCATACGAGTGTAAAAATCATAACTATACAGACAAAAGTTTCCATTTCCTTGACTAACAATCACAGTTAGTGAAATGAGAACTCCTAAAAATCCTCAAATGGATGGAAAAAAAAAAAAAAAAAGGGGTTTTCATAAAACCACAATTGATAACCTGTAACCCCCTCCAACTTCAAAAAAAAATACATTATTTCAGAGTAGGTAGTAGGGTTGTATTTTGAGAAGAAAATGAAAAGAAACAAAAAAAAAAAAAAAAAAATCTTCCCTTTAGCGTGAGCACCAGCAAAAATCCCCAAAGAACTTAACAAATTCAAATCATGATGACAGGTAGAGTATCCGATGAAGGTGCATGCAAGCTCGTGTAACTCATTTTTTATGCCCTTATATACCAAATCTCAACTATATCTTCATAGAAAACTAACAGTGATATCCTCAGACTTACAGGTGGCATCAACTCAGATGGTCCTTGGAATATATACAGCCGAGAAGAGCTGTTAAACATCAAATAAAAAGGATAATTAATAACAAGTTAGAGAAAGAAAAAGCATGTCTAAACAGCCTACAAGCACAACTCTTTTAACTTTTCCATTCAAGCAAAGGATGCATTATATCAGATTAGTAAGTTACATTCTTTTCTTTTTTTTAAAGATGTAAGTTACATGAAATATGAACATATTCTATTTAAAACTTCCATTGTTCACATCCAAATGTAAGGTTTATTCTTGGTTAATTTCCAAATAAAATTACAATATATGCATCCTTAAAAAAGGTAGCAACCAGGATGAGATGAAATAAATAACATCAAAAAGTCTTTGCATGGGTTGGATTTTTATTTTTATTTTTTAGAACAACCCTATTTTTAAGTAAAACAGTAACTAGATTTATTTCGAGACAGGTAAAATTTAGTAGGGAAACAAAGAGCCAATAATGAACGACTCTCTCATCACTACTTTTAAAAGAGAAAAATCTCATTCATATCCCTAAAAATATTCAACATAATCAAATTCAAACAAAAAGTTGGAGTTCAAATTTCCAAGATTACGAATGCCATTTTCGTGGTCCATCACCCACCAAAGAGGCCCATTTGACAGCATTCACAGAATCACCCTCAACAAATAGTAGCCCAGAGAATCAATTGGACAAAATATGCAATCACTCCCAAAGCATAAGAGCTTCTGCCACGTTGGATCTGACCATTCCACAAGGCTCAGAGAAAGAAATAACAGCATCTCCTTTGTCATTCCTCAAAAGGGCCTGGATTGTCATGGGAACACCCATTTCTGGTTGATATTTTCAACAATTACTTAGGTATGGTTTCTTATCCCCAAAAGTAATGTCTACCTTGACATCTCGGTAGGAGTTGGTTCAAGATGTGCCCTTGAACTTGAGCTTGCAAAAGCCCAATCAAGACACCAAAGAGGCGATCTTCCAGTCTTCCTGCCAATTGATGTTCTTGACAATACTTGGGCAGGGTTTCTTCTCCCCACAAGGAATGACTAACTTCAAATTTCGGAAGGAGTCAGTTCTAGATGTGCCTTGAACTTGAGACCAAAGAGACGATCTTCCAGTCTTCCTGTGGGCGTTTTTCACTGAGGAGACTTCATTACAAAATTCTACTGTTTCTTTCCCCCCACAAACCGCACATGATGGCACAAGGTACTATTCTCCAAAGGATATTGCCTCTAATTGTGAATAGACTTGACAACCAACCTTCCGATCAAATTCCTTGAGGAACCATAAGTACCCATAATATCCCAAAGAGGTAAGAGAACATGTTGTATACATCACTTGCAACATTGCTATGGATGAAAAATATGTCCACCAGTTCCTGCTCCAAACATAGGAAGCAAATACTTGACAAAAATTGGGGCTTTTGTGGAAATGCCGTGGGAAATATAGTAAAATATTAGGGAAGCATCAGGAAAAATCGCATGTTTTTACTCCGTATTGCAGCATGTGGGGAACATTAGGAAACCTTATGGAAATGGTGGAAGCTTTCAGTGAAACTTTAGGAGATGTTACAAGAGACATGATTGCACACTAGAACTTTTAAAAACAAAAAAACAAAAAAACCAAAACCATATCGTTTTCCATTGGTAAGGGAACACCAACGTGCTCTCGGACAAAATTATGCTTTAAAATCCCTCTCCGATCATGATTTTTCCACCTAATTCGTGTCTTGATGCAAAGTAAGATAAATAGAGTTGTTAAAACACAACTAGAGAAAGAATCTCCAAATAAAAAAAAAAAAATAGCAAAAATAGCTCTTTTGTTTTTTTTTTCTGACTTTTGTTGATTTATGCTTGGATACAATCGAAAGATCACAAAGACCGTCCGATATTCATGATATATCAGCAAAATATTGCAAATATAACATGTGTGGGAAATACATGGGAATTCTTGCATTCCCAGATGATTTCATATTGCTAACTGTGTTGCTCCTGCTTCAAATCATGCTTCAGACTCGCATGCCTACTCCTGCTTCCTAGCTTGATAACATTTTGACACAGACGTGGTGGGCTCCATTTTTTCTGTCAAGAAGGAAAGCATTTAAGACCAGGTACTGTCTCTCCTCCAGGATGTTGATCACATTTTGACTACATGTCAATCTTTTTTTTTCCGAGTTTCTTCCCCTTCCTACACCATCAACATGATAGCCATATCCTTAGCAACATAATCGCTTGAGGAACCAAAAAAGGCATTAAGTAGATGATGCTCCGCAACAGTGCTGCTTTATTACCACCAACTGACAAAATTATGCTTTAAAACCCCTCTCTTATCACAATTTTTCAACCTAATTCGTGTCTTGATGCAAAATAAGTTAAATAGAGTTGTTAAAACACAACTAGAGAAAGAATCTCTAAAATAAAAAATAAAAAATCAACAAAAATAGTTCTTTTGTTTCTTTTTTTCTGACTTTCCTGATTTATGCTTGGTTACAATCGAAAGATCACAAAGATCGTCCAATATTTTTTTTAAAGATAACAGATACTATATTGATTTTTAAAAAAAAACGAAGTACAAAAAAAGAGGATCCTCCCACTGAGTTACCGAAAGAGGAGACCTCCGAAACAAAGCAAATTACAATCCTTAAAGTTAACCAAATTTGAAGCCCATTCTGCTAAGTACTGCTGAACTTTCTGGATTGTTGATCCCGGCAGTTTTGAGGTTCCATTGAAACATCTCCCATTCCTTTCTTCCCATAACGACCACCAAACAGCCAACAGGCACATTCTCCAAATCGTGGTTCTTTGTTTCCCTAATTTTGGCCCATGCCAAGCTTTTATCAGACCATCGGATGAATTTGGGAAGCACCAGGGAATGTTGAAAGAACTTAGGATAGTTGTCCACACCTGAACAGTGTAGGGACAATGAATGAAAAGATGATCCACTGATTCCTCATCGGCCATGCAGCATAGATAGATGTTTGTGATTGTCATTCCCCTCTTTCTCAAGTTGTTGACAGTCAGAACTTTCTTTTTCCCACTAGCCAGCCGAAAACCGTAATCTTTGGGGGAACTTTGAATTTCCACACTTTTCCTATCATGATATTTTCCACTGCTAAAATGTTTGTCTATAGCCATATAAAGGGATTTGACCGAGAACGGATTTGATCTATCACACCTCCAAACAAGTCTGTCTTCACACGTCTGATCTGGCTTACAACTGATGATGCGACGATGAAGAGCCACAAATTCGTCAATCTCCAAGTCATGAAGGTTTCCTCTACAAATAATGTTCCAGACATCTTCGTCCCTAACTTTAGAATAGCAGTAGGCCACCAGGATGGATCGGTATGGGGCGAGGCGATACATATTCGGAAAGTCTTCTTTAAGAGATGAGTCCGCCACCCATATATCTTCCCAGAAGCGAGTTTTATCACCTTTACCTAATGTTAATCCCTTTGAGAACCTCCCTCTTCGATGATAGAATACCTCTCCAAATAGCCGAAGCTTTGTAAGCAAAGGAATCTTTTGTCCACCATTCTCCCTCTGAGCTACCGTACTTGCTTTTGATAAACGAGTTCCACAAAGTCCCATTTGTTGTTCCCAACCTCCACGTCCATTTGCCTAAGAGAGCCCTGTTCATAATTCTTAGATCTCTGACCCCTGCACCACCTTCTTGAATCTGCTTACACACCTCCCTCCATTTAACCAAATGGATTTTCTTGTCCTCCTTTCTGTGCCACAATAAATTTCTTCTTGATCTTTGAATTGTTGCCAAAATCGACGCTGGACATTTGAATAAGGACATAAAATACAGGGGAAGGTTAGACAGGGCTGATTTTATCAAAGTGAGACAACCACCGAGGGATAAATATCTGCACTTCCATCTGGCCAGGTATTTCTCAAATCTCTCGATAACTTTGTCCCATAAGCGCTTTGGGGGTTTCCTGATGCATAAGGGAAGACCAACAAACGTTGTCAGTAAACTTCCCATTGGGCAATGAAAGGTATGAGCATATCTTTGAGTTTCTTCGTCCTCCATATTAACACCAAACATCTTGGATTTCACCAGATTGACTTTGAGACCCGAGACTGCTTCAAAACATAGAATTATTGTTTGCAAATTGCTAACTTTTTCTTCTTCTGCTACGCAAAATATTAAAGTGTCGTCGGTGAACTGGATGTGGGATATCAGGTTCTCCATTCCTTTCACCTTAAAGCCTCTGATTATGCCTTCTTCTTAACCCTTTCTCAACATCTGGATAACGGCTCACCTTCTATTAAGAATAGGAAGGGAGACAGCGGGTCGCCTTGACGTAACCCTCTAGAACTGCTGAAAAAACCTTTTGGGGAGTCATTGAGTAAGACCGAGTAGGAAGCTGACCGAACACATTCCCCCATCCAACCTATCCACCTGTATGCAAATCCCATTCGACCCAACATGTATTTGAGGAAGGACCAATCTACATGATCGAAAGCTTTTTCGATATCAAGCTTACACAGAAGACCCTTAGAACCAGATCTATATCTCGAATCTAGACATTCAGACACTATGAGAGTGCTATCAATGATTTGTCTATCTGGTATGAAGGCACTTTGATTGTCGGAGATTAACTTTCCTAAAACCCCTTCGAGACGGGATGCAATGATTTTAGCCAAAATCTTGTATGGGCCGCCTATAAGGTTGATCGGTCTGTAGTCTATCAAAGATCCAGCTCCCGGATATTTTGGGATTAATGCTATGAAGGAGGCCCCCAGTTCTTTAGATAAACAACCTCTATCATGAAATTCTGCAAATAAGTCTATGACGCCTCCCTTTAGAACCTCCCAGAAGATGTGAAAGAAAGATATTGGAAAGTCGCCTGGCCCAAGATCCTTGTCTCCTTCCAGGTTATCCAGCACTCCTTTAACTTCTTCTAGTGAGAAACTTGATTCAAGGAACGTAGCCTCTTCAGCAAGGATGTGGTCGAACTTAAGGTTGTCTAACTTGGGTCTATTCCACCCTTCATCTCGAAACAGACTGGTGAAATATCGAGCGGATTCTACTGCTATTTTGTCTTTGTCGTCTGTTCGAACCCCATCTATTGCTAGACTGATGATCATGTTATGTCTTGCACGAGCAGCAGCTATAGAGTGGAAGAATCTCGTATTTTTATCTCCTTCTTTTATCCATTTACACCTCGACTTTTGTCCCCAAGAGATTTCTTCCTCGAGAACCCTGGCAGAGTAAATTTGAGTCAGCTGAATTCTTCTCGCCCTCAGGTTTGAAGTCATCTGGTCTGTTTCAGCTTTTGAATCTATGGACTGCAGTTCTGCAAGAATGTTGCTCGTTTCCAGATCCCTCTTTCAAAGCTCGATTGCTTTCCATTCCTTTATTTTGAATTTCAAGAGTCTCAGTTTTCTGCATAGTTAAAATCCCGCGTAGCCTTCAACATTCAATTCTGACCACCATTCTTAAATTTGCAAAGACCATCCAATATTCATGATATATCGGCAAAATATCGCAAATATAACGATGGGTGGGAAATACATGGGAACTCTTGCATTCCCAGATGGTTTCATATTGCTAACCTATGATACCAAAAAATTTGTCACTACATTTGATCTACTGAACACTGGTTACAAGATCCTTCTAACCAAGTGTAGCTCCAGCTTCAAATCATGCTTCAAACTAGCTTGGCTGCTCCTGATACCTAGCTTGATAACATTTTGACACAGACGTGGTGGGCTCCATTCTTTCCATCACGAAGGAAAGCATTTAAGACCAGGTATTGTCTCTCCTTCTCCAGGATGTTGATCACATTATGATTACGTGTGGTGTTCGAATTATCTCCAATATTATCTTTATCCCCAGCTCAACGATACCGATAACACTGGTAACGATACCGATGACGCTGGTAGTATAAAAAAAATCCTAGTATTAGCAATATATCACTAAGTATCGCCAACCTATCAATATCGCTAATGTAATCGCCAATATTTTCAACTAAGTAAATTCTAGATGTCGTTTGTATTACCAATGCATCAATATCGCCAATGTATCACCAATATTTTTTACTGTAAATTATAGGCAATGCTTGTATCATAAGTGTATCGACAATATTTCAATAATATCGCCAACGAATTAATATCATTAAAAAAAAATTATTGGAAAAAAAATTTTATTTCAATTTTTTTTCATGGGCACATGGTTTTATGTAGTGTTCAATTTGTCATTAATAATATCTCGATATTATTGATGTAACATGCGCAATATTGAGACCACAATCTTCCATTTCCTTTTCAATTGTTGAAGATTTCTTGGTGAAATATTATGTGTTATTGATGTTTTGAAATATCGATAGATATTTGGATGGAAGGTTGGATGGTTAAATAGGCTGGATGGGATGGTTGGACTAATTTCTTACAACAACACATGCTTTTAAGGCCCCATTAAATGGAAACTTGTTATGTATGCATTCTTTTTTACAATTTTTTTATTTCTAAATATGCGAATATGTACATTTTAACATCTCCTGAAGTTTTGCTAAAAATTCCACCATTTTTCACATGTTTCCCCGCATTTTCAGTTATTAGCGATATTATCGGAGATATCAATATTATTTCTGTATCCCTGGCCAACGAAACTTGTAGTGATACCGATACTTCAAACACTGATTGCGTGTCAATCTTTCTTTCTTTTTTTTCGTTTTTTTCCAAGTTTCTTCCCCTTCCTGCACCATCAACATGATACCCCATATCCTTAGCCACAAAATCGCTTGAGGAACCAAAAAGGCATTCAGTAGATGATGCTCCATAACAGTCCCACTTTATTATCACCAACTAATAATTATATCCACCACCGTTTTGAAGATAGAACTAACAGCACACCAATTCATTTTTTTAACTCCAACTAGCAACGTCATGTTCCATGGAGAAGTTACCCGTGCGGAAACATCTTCAAAGGAGTAGGCTTTGAAATCAACATTACCCTTCAAACAAATCTTCAACAGCTCCCTCTTAGTCTGCCCTCCAGAGTTTCTTTCCGAGCTTTTGGTTTCTCCCATCGTTTCAATTTGGTGATATATTTGAAGCTTGGTCCCCTAATGTACAAAGGATCCATAGCTTCGACCTCTATCCTCACTCTATAATTTTCCTTATGCTCCCAAGCTCCTAATCCCATCCTCCTAAAATCACTCCCGTTTTTGCCAAAATGGAAAACAAGTTTCTAGACATCAAACTTCGAACCGTTCAAAACATTTTCTTTTAATCTTCATTAGCATATCTGAACCTAACAAATATAAAACCCATATTCAACACTTTGCTATTTCTAAGATTATAAACTTTTTTTCTTTTCTTTTTTCTTTTTTTTCTGAAAGGTTACGATTTTATTGATAAGGGCCAAAATGGCCAAAAGAAATACAAAGAAGCCCAAGAAATGCAAGATAAATCACAATTGTCTAGAACAATTGAGATTGAGGCTTATTCCATTTCATTCAACTCAGCCCACCTAAAACACCTCCGATGTTGCCCCACAAAGATTGTAGAAGCACCGGTTGTTCCTCTCCCCCATAGGGTCCACAAATCGGCCAGTAGAACGAATCTCCATAATCTACTTCCTCTCCTGCCAACCCGAACCCTATGCCAAGACTGTAGGAAGCCATGAAGTGATTTCGGTATCACCCAGGTCATCCCGAAAATTGCCAAGAGTCTTCCCACACTTCCCTCACGAAGATGCAATGAATAAAGAGATCATTGACCGACTCCTTGTTGTGCATGCATAGCAAGCAAAAGTTAGTCATCACAAGTGTTCAAAATATCAGTATCACGTTACATATCACATCCTTGGGATACATGTGTATTGGTTATCGTGTGGGATCTATCATTTGTATCGGGTTATTTATCACACTTTTTGGGATACAAGGGGAAACATTGGGAAAATGGGTGAATTTTTTAATGAAACTTCAGGAATTGTTAAAAAAAGACCTTAATACACACTTTTAAATCAAAACACCTCAAAAAAGAAGTGCACATAATAAGTTTCCTTTGTATAGGGTCCTAAGCTATGCATTGTCTGACTGAACTAATGCAACTATATTCAAATTAAATGCATGTCATTTAGAGTGTATGTGATGATCATTTCATCAAACACTTTTAAATACTTAGAAATTAGTCTCAATTAACAATTTATTGAAGGGAAATTTCAAAAAATATATATATATATATTTTTAAATATTTTTATTAATTTTTAATTAAAAAATTATTTTTATTTTCTGAAAATGGACAAAGAGTTAACTAATCAACAGCCCTCATACATGCTTGATTTCATGTTTCGAGTGCAACATTGCAAGTAATTTGGAAAAAATTTACAAACTTTCCCCAAATCGGACCACCTACACTCAAATTTTAAAATTAGAGTGTATGTGATGATCATTTTATCAAATATTCCTAAATACTTTGAAATTAGTCTCAATTGATAGCTGGTTGAAGGAAATTTTTAAAAAACAAACATGGTGAACATGAAGAATCAATGGATATTGAAATCAAAGCTCGAACTCCATGATTTTTTATGCAAAACATGAAAAACCAATGGATTTTCATTTTTTTATTTTGAAAGATAATGAAATATTATTAACCAAAACCAGAAAAGCTACAAGGGGACAAACTGAACTGTTGAGATAGCGATCCAACAAAGCACCAAGAAAAAGAAAATTACAACCCTTAAAATATTCGACATTAGAGGCCCACTCAATAATTAGAAACCTCACCCTTAGAGATGTAGCTTCCGCTGATTTACCTTCTCCATGAAAGCATATACCATTCTTTTCTTCCCATACTGACCACCAAACAACCACCAGGGACATCCTCCATAAACCAGTCCTTTGTTTGCCCAATTTAACTCCATGCCAAGCCTTTAAAAGATCACATATTGATGAAGAACCAATGGATTTGTAACCATTGACATTGATTTAACATAATTTAAACAAAAAAGGGGGATCGAAAACTGAAAATGCTCACTGGATCGAATGCATGGGATATATCGGCACTACCTATGCGTTTTGTATCAAACAGGTGGGATACAAGAAATATCATGGGATATATCGGCCGATATCATCAATATTTAAAACATTGATTCTCACCATTCCTCTCCTATGAAGATTATCAATCATTAGCACCTTGTTCCACCCCCACAAACCAAGCAATGCCACTACCTTCGGGGGGTTCCATAAGGCCACGGGAAAAATGAATGAGTTGCTTCCATGTTGGATGGAGACCTAATGAGAAGGTTATAAAAGGACCAAACTGTAAATTGCCCAATTTTGCCTTTGATCCACACCAATGAATCTAAATCTATACAAGAAAACTATACCCAAGAGCCACTAAGATAAGCTAATGAAATCTTTCTACAAATTCCTGCAACACAGAGGGGTCCACACAACCCCCGAGCCAAAGAGCGAATACCATAGGGAAACCTTGACGTCCAAATTAGGAGATATGCTAGCCAACCTCGGATAATCTTGTTGAAGGATTCGGTCATCCAACCAAACATCCTTCCAAAACCAAATCCTTTTTCCGTCACCCAATGAGAATCCAACACCCTCCCTAAACCTCCTCCCCAACCTGGGGATTGCTTTCCACATCCCCGTCTTCAGACTATGTCATCCACCACCCCCCTTATTCCATTTAGTACTTCCTAACTATGACTTCCAAAGGCATCCCTCCCTCCTTACCAAACCTCCAATGTCATTTGCCTAGTGCCCACTCCCCTTTACTAGTCGGCTTACATATCTCTTCCCTCATAAGGTGGAAATTGTTTCTTCTTCTGCTCATTGCCACAAGAATTCACATCTAAGCCTTGCCAACCTATTGAACATATCCTTCGGGCACTTGAAAAAGGATAAGAAGTAAATTGTTAGGTTTGATAACCAACCCCCCCCCCCCCCCCGGTCAGTGTTTCCATGACGACAATTTCCTCTCTTTTGTCTTGATCACCTTGTACCACATTCTTCCTGGGCTTCCCAATACAGAACGAGAGCCCCAAGTACGAAGAAGGGAATGATCCTGCCTTACATTCACCTTTAAGCTTGACACTACTTCGAAGCAACAAATAATCTCCCTAAGATTGTGCGCCTTCAATGCCTCTGCATCCCATAATAGGATTGTATCATCGGCAAATTGGAGGTGGGACACTTCAAAGTCTCCTTTGTCCACCTTAAATCCATTGATGAGCCCCACCAAAGCCCCCTTATCCAACATTTTGCTTAAGGCATCCACAACAAACACAAACAATACCACATCCTAAAATTCAGAGATATTCCAACATTACAACTTCAGAGGTGTTCTAAAATTCTTCAGGCAGGACCACATCCCCCTGCCATCAGAATCTTGAGGACAACTAAGGTATAGCAATCAGACCTGACAGCCTACTCAATCTTCCTCTTCACTGGAATTATCTTTCATTCCCGTTCACTTCCTTGATCTTCAGTTCCATATCAAAAATTATTGTTGTACTTGTACCTTTATTTTCCTTGATCTTCAGCATCTTCCATATAGGTCTTCAATGTCTCAAAGTGAGACCTCAAAACTTTGAGTGTCTGCCCTCAGTTTATCATATGGTCCAGTCCCTCCAAAAGCTTCTCACCAAGAGTCTAGCAGCACCAAATTCTTATCCTTCACCGGTATAGCAGTCAACAGAAATCTAACCAAGAGCTACCAACTATTATAATCATTCAATTGGAAATTTGTAATAGAAGTTTTGTCATTTGATACAATAACTTCTAAGTCAGAATATGCAACAAAGATATACCAAGAAAGGCGAATTTAGTCCAGATGAGCCAAAGAAAAAGCAGGAATTAGAGGGTCTTAGTGCATCAGGATGTAGTCCCACGATGCACCAAAGTCTAAAGCATTTTACAATGAAGGAGCTTGGTTCAAGGTTGGTGCATAAACTGGCTCCAAAGAGTATTAACATTCGGTTATAACAATTGTTAAAGCCCTTTTGCTGACAGCTAGCATTTTGCTCACTTAAATCAGTGATGAATAAAGTTTACAGTTAGGCATCGCAAATTTACTTCAAAAGCAAGGGCATACACTTGTTAACTCTTCTTCAATTGTTGTTGTTGTTTTTGTTTTTTTTCTTTTCTAAAAGACTATCTTCAACTGGATATTCAAATGATTTTGGTAAACAGGAGCTTTTTTCTTTTTTTTTTTGAAGGATACTGTGGATATTTCATTGAGAGGCTGCAAGGCGAAAAGCCAAGCAGGAAAAAAAAAAAAAAAAAAAAAAAAAAAAAGACAACAATAAAAAAGAGGCCTCAAAATATCTAGGCACATCAGTCCCAAAATAAATATAAGACGACATTTTTACCCACCGAGATCCACTATAACATCCCGTTTTGATTTCCAAAACACTTGCTCCCACAGACCCTATTTATTGCAAAAATGTCATTGATTGCATTCCCCCCAGCCAACAAAATTAGGCACCAAGGTGCTTTTCTGCCCTATCAAGCAAGACGTCATGCATGCCACATTTGAAACAAGCTTTCAACTGATTGGAGCATGACCCAATCGAAGACAAAAGTCTTTAAGAACAACAACCGCACATGACGAACAAAGGAGCAATGATAAGCAGGAGCAACTTGGGTTGAGTCAACTTCAGAAATCACGTGTTTTTTCTACTGAAATTGTACTTGGTTACAAATGTTCTGTTCTTGGAAATATATTTTCCAATTTCCACTTCGTACTTTCTCTTGTTCAACCAATCCAATTTAGAAATGTTTAATTGGAGAGAGTTTGAGAGAGTTTGGTGACTGGTCCTCTTTCTAAGACATTGCTCCTGGAAAAAGGCATATGATTGCATCA
Source organism: Magnolia changhungtana (assembly GCA_030180095.1). Lineage (NCBI taxonomy): Eukaryota > Viridiplantae > Streptophyta > Magnoliopsida > Magnoliales > Magnoliaceae > Magnolia > Magnolia changhungtana. Next base: position 4,622,353 of record JASAUF010000467.1, on the reverse strand, counting down.
ATTGGGAGTTCCTGCTTTATCTGTTGGGCCACAATCAAAGCTTGCATCTTGAACCCCTCGTTTTCTATTCTCATCAAGAGAACTTCGGAAGGTTTCTTCAAGGAGAGCCGCAGTATCATGCAGGGTGATCCCTGTCTCTCTCTCTCTCACACACACACAGACACAGAGACAGAGACAGAGACAGACAGACAGACACAGACACAGACACAGACACAGACACAGAGACACACAGAGACACAGACAGACACAGACACAGACACAGACACAGAGACACAGCGACAGAGACAGAGACAGAGACACAGACACAGACACAGACAGACACAGACACAGACTGTCCTAAAAGACTGATTGTTAGCTATAGACAAGGAGGTGTGTGTCACACATGTGCAATATGATGACCACACAATGCTTTTAGGATATGGTTTGTTGGATTACGCTCAGCCTTTTAGGGACACTTTCCTTTGTTTCAAAGTTGTTTCTGGGTTGAAGGTTAGTCTCAGATAAGGATTAGATGAGGGAGAAATATATAGTGGAATGGTGGAACATGATGCTTCTTGTAGCCAGCCCCAACTAGTCTGGAAAAAGGTTTGGATGATGATGATGAAGGAACAAGATTGATTTCACTATACATAGTTGAATTCTATAGAATGCATCGAATCAAATGAATGATGTAAACAAAAGGACCAAAGATCTCTTTTATCTTTTGATTACTATGTTACAAAAACTAATAAGGAAGAGAGGCAAAAGGCTAAAACCAAATGAATATTCCTACATTAAAGGCAAACAAGAATGAAAAATGTTTACTTACTGGCCGAATCGAATCACATCGCCGACATGCAACTCAGTGTACACCTTTTTCTTGACCTATTCAATGAAAAAGATGTATCCATTAGAAAAACCTCAGCATTATAATTACCACAACTCATCAAAAATAAATCTCTCATTACTTTCTAAGTAAACAAACCCAAACCAATTGGCAAACGAGCAATGGATGAAGAGATGGTTAACCGATTCCTCATTTTTTATACACATCACACAAATATTCAAGAGCACCATCATCCTCTTTCGAAGATTATCAGTAGTAAGCACTTTGTTCCGACCAACAAGCCAAGCAAGAGCTGCAACCTTGAGAGGGGCACCATATTGCCACACAAAAGCAGTGTGACACTCACGTTGGAGATCCGATCATTACTCAATACAGGGAACTAACAAAAACCGGTTGAATTTCTCTTTCTTCCACACCATTGTGTCCTATCTTCCATCAAAGGATTCGCAGACACTCCAAGAGCCTAACAGATTCTTCCAATTCTTCATGTGTCAAATTCCTACAACAAGGGGGAGCCCAAAACACCTTATCTCCTAAAAGTGAGAAATATCACGCAACCGGGATATTTGCCCCCAACATGATTCTAGCAACCTTGGACAATCTTCCTTCAACGCTTTCTCACCCGACCAAACATCCTCCCAGAAACATATCCTCTTACCATCACCCATAGAAAACCCACCCCCTCCAAAAAACTGTAGCCTCAACCCAGCCACAGACTTCCATAAAGACAAGGCCCTATATAGAGATGAGTCCCTTGTCCACCAGCCCCCTATCTGAACCTCACACTTCCTTACTATAACCTCTCTCCAAAGATTGCCATCCTCCAACCCAAACCTCTATAACCATTTTCCTAAAAGACAGGAGTTGATAGCCTCCAATTTCTTTAAGCCCCCCTCATCAAATGGTTTACGCAACTCATCCTATTTCATTAGGTGAAACTTATGCGTCTCTTCAGCTTCCTGCCATAAGAAATCCCGCCTAAGCCTCTCCAATCTATCCCAAACAAATTTTAGACATCTAAAAAGAGACGTAAAATAATAGGAAGGTTAAACATTGCCTCCTTTATCAACATCAACCTTCCACCCAGGGATAATAAGAATTTATTTCATGGCAAAGCAACAATGTATTCATGCAGGCTTGAAATTTTCAATTTGTTTGAATATTTTTAGTGTAAAACTATTCACAATCTTTTTCAAGGAGAGGAAACAAATAAACTGTCCTAGAATAACTGTTCACTCCATGAAAATGTTTACTGTTATGTGTGGTAAACATTTTTTTTAATTGCTAACTCAACGCGTTCGAGGATTTTAACATGCTAATTTTACCAATGATTGTTCAAGCTGACACTTTGCAGCCAAAATGTAGTGTTCACAAACTAAAATGAGCAAACAAACACATCGGTTAATCAAGCATTCAAGATTATGATTTTGGAAAGACAAGGAACACAAAAGATAAGATATGAACTAATACCTGGCTCTTATTGACGAATGTGCCATGTGTACTATCAAGATCATAAAGGAACGCATCTCCATTTCTTTTGAACTGGAGAACTGGAAAAGCACAAAGATTAGTGCCAGCCAAGCAATGAGGCCTACATCAAATTACATTTTCAAAGTGCTTTCATGAAGCTAATGGGGGTTCAAATGAGTTTCTTCCACTAAAGTTAATGCTCCAATGCATTTGGTACAATGAAATGATCATTAAAAAATTAGGAAGTTACTAATCAAATCCAGCGCCTCCATTGGCTTATCCACATTGTATAGTTCATCACTTTTTACTCCAACTATCAAGATAATTGCAGAAAACAGCTTCCTTTACTTAGCCTAGAAGCATTTGAAAGACTGAAATAATATCAATTACTTCACACTTGTTACGCTGGAAAGAGAATCAGGCTTTTTTCCTTTTTCTTTCTTTTTTTTTCCTTTTTTCTTCTTTTTTTTTTCTTTGAAGAGTGAAACAAAATTAATTGAAAGAGCAAAGCTCCAAAAGTGCAACAAAGCAAAGAAAAGCCATAAAAAATTTTAAAAAAAAAAATTTTGTAATTAAAAACAATTTGAAAGCAAAGCAAAAACCTAAGCAACTATACAACTCGAGACTCACAGAACAGCAAGAAGAGAAGCAAGCAACAATGCCAAATCATCTCAGGAATGAAGGAATGCTAAATCTGTCTATGAGGTTTAGACAGATCCACCATTCCTAATACACAAACATTCCTACTTTAATCATCCAAACATAAGTCCCCATTATAATTTTTCAAAAATCCAATTTAATTGTTTCTTTAATCAGTCTTGACATTAATTTTTTTTTCTTTAATCAGTCTTGACATTAATAATTGATTTCTAAAATTAGTTTGAGTGTTCAAAGGGTATTAATATGTTTCTTTCTATCAGAGGAATCTCCAAGGCCTTGGAAAAGAAATGTATGTTAAATACTAAAGTTTAATTTTTTTTTATTGTTATGTGACCCATTATTCTCTCTCAAGTACATAATAAAGAGATCCGGCACGGAGATTTAGCACTGCCCTTGCCTATAGTACACACATGCCATCTGTATGGTTTGTCATGTAAACCTTCTTGGGAGCAATCCCTTTGTCAATAGTAAAATAGGATATATAAGTGAATGGCGTGAAAAAATCTTCCTGGCAAAGGTTTCAGAGCAAACTACTAGTCAGAAAGACATTGGAAATGTGTAGGAATCACAACTCCATGGGACTCAAATATGAAGACCAACCGATTCTAGCTTTGATTCTTGGATCACTAACCAATTCCAGCTTTGACTCTTGGTTCACCAAAATATCTGCCTTATTTGGACAAGCTCTGTCAGACTGTCACTGATCTCCAATTATTTGGGTCTCTTAGACCAGGAACATTCCAAGTAACAATCTTTGTGGATTACGCAAGTTGCATCCCAATCCCCCTATCAGACGTGGAAGCCCTCGCACTCTTTTTCAAAGCTTGCTAATGATTCCCAACTCATCCCACTTGAGAAGACACAATTTCTTCTTGGGAGAATAAAATGCCAAGAAGCAGGGACGCGGTCTGAAGTGCGATTCAAAGTGGGGGCAGCACCTAGTTATAAAGATCGGGCAACTAAGTTCTCTCTTCCTTTTGACCCTCCTATGCAAATTCTGATTAATTGGTTTGTTCTTTCATCCGGACCCTAGAATAATTTCTCCAATTTGTGTTGATCGATGACATCAACAAACCCAAGCCCAATTCCAACCACACCATCCAGTCGATCTTCCTTCTCCTACATATATCTATTACCCAGTGCATCAGAAACCTCTCCCTCTACCATTGTTGAGAATCTAAATACTGATACTCCTACCATCTGCTTTAGGATTGCGCGTGAAGCCTCAAACTGACTGACTATCCTGCCCTATGGCTCCTAAGCTCAAATAGCCCACGTGGGCCAACTTTTTCCCCTTCTCACTTGGATGGATGCTACAGATGCTATTGACCACCAGATCCCCTCATGCAATTCCTTGTTTATTACTTTTTCCCCTTTTTACTTGCCTTCTTCAAAGCCCCCTTTTCATTTGCAAAAAAAAAAAAAACCTTTTCAAGAATTTATGTAGTACCCTGATGCAGCAGGACGGAATGATCTAACCTAATATGATGCCATGAAATTAAAAGACAAATTAATATAGCAATGGAACAACAAAATAAAGTTAATTTACCATAAATTCAGAAATTTCATATTCATGACATGTCCAAATTCAAGCCTATGACAGTCCCGCAATGCGAATCTGATAAATTAATAATTAAACAGGACCTACGGGAGATAGAACCCCCATCCTAGCATAGGGTTAAATCTGAATTCAATGAAAATCATGTGTCTTATAAGATTTTTGACGTGTTAGGGTTGTTCAAAGGCTAGGGAATGTGGAAAATGATTTTGGGATATCTAGGCTCAAAGGAATTAGGGTTTGGAACATTAGAATTGAGGTTTTGGGAGATTTCTGGTTAGGATTTCAGATTTTGGGTTTAAGGGATTTAGGATTTAGGATTTCTAGAATTGGGAATGTGGGTTTCAGATTGTGGGAATTAGGGATTTATGATTTGGACAAGGGATTTCAGATTTTGGGAATTTGAGTTTTTAAAAAATTTGGAATTTGGGAATTTTTGGGTTAGGATTTTTGGAGAGATTAGGATCAAGGTTTTAGAGATTTAGGGTTAGGGTTTTAGGGATTTAGGGTTTTGAAAACTAAGTTTGGATGGATTAGAGGTTGTCAAAAGAAGAAAAATGAAGGTTTAAAAGAAGAAGAAGAAAGAAGAAAAAAAGAAAAAGAGAGAGAGAGAGAGATGGAAGAAAAGAAGAAGACGAGAGAAGATACCTTGTTGAGAAGAGAGAAAAGTAGAAAAGATAAACAACTAAACTATTTCGTTGCCCATGGTAGTCCACGATCGAGATATCTGATGATAATGATCCAACCGTCAAAATGATCCATAGTTGAAATCCAATTGTCCGACCATCATGTCCACTCGATCCAACAGTCCGATGTGTCCATCAAGCTCTTATATGCAGCCCACAAGCATCTTTCCAATGTGGGGTCCTCGAATATGCACGAACATGCACGTGAGGTCTTCAATGTGGCTAGGAATGTGAATTGGGCCAAGTAAGCCCCATGTAATGGTCATCTAGACATAAGTAAACTAGCTGAATCCTCCTCTAGTATGGTGCTCGGATGTCCTCATCAATTCCCCTCAGCTAAAGAGATTTCACCTCTAACGAAATAAAGTTGCAGTAACACTCAAAAGAGATCCGGGTCTCGTCGTTGAAGCTTTACCTCTGAGATCCACATACTGTCTAACTTTGGCCTACCCTTCCACCTGACGAGGTACTCCCAGTAACCTCCATTTAGTGTGTAAACCACTTGCACATCCCAAATATCATCTAGATGTTCTCTCTTAGTAGGTGTGCATGGCAAAAGAGGTAGATGCTAAGAAGAATAGTCTGATATAGGCCAAGAGTCATAGGACAGGTCAGGAGGGATCATCAGGATCAAGGTAATGATCTGAATAAAGGCTAGTAGGTATAGATGTTGGACCCTTAAAAGATACAAAATCTTCCACATTGAATGTAGATTTAATACCCATGTCAGATGGAAGATCTACAACATATGCATCGTGTTCCAAATTACTCGGGATCTTCGTCCTTAGCAAAATATGTTCAAGCCTTATATGAACCATCACATAGTCACCTACTTGAGACTTTTTGAACCTGTGATAAGAGTCGGAACATATCTTGTACGTTTTATTGCTCATGCTAATCCGTTTTCTAATTTCAACATGAGAATCATGGATATGACGTGTAAATGCATCTGCAGACTCTGACGACCTATGTGAGATTAACGCGAGAATAAGATCTATGGGATTCCTAGGCTCATTTACTTGCCTTTCCATATCCGCTTCCTCCTCAGGAGCCATTTGATCGTCAGGAAGGTTTGTTAAAGTCAACCTGGGGACAAGATCTAGGGCATGTTAAATGTCTCGCACGAGTGTTAGCTCATCTGTTATGTCCTCTAGGATAACATCACTAGACTCCTCCAATACTGAACTCACCTCAAGAGGTAACTCTACACTACCCTCAAGTGTAACCTTAGGTGGCATCTCCATACTAAGCTTAGGTGTAACCTCACTTGATATGTGGGCAAACACTGTCAAATCAACTTTAATCTCCCTTTCAAACTCTTTGGCATTTATTATAGGGAGAGACTCAAGAAGGAATTTCCCCACCTCTTCAGGATCACATTTCTTGATGTCCTCCTTTTCCGTGGTACTTTTGGGTGGGAGAGGATTCAACTTTATCCTCTTACCCTCATTAGAGCTAGGCACGGGACGACTCGACTCGCCTGATCCAACTCGATCTAAACCGAATGGGTGAGTCGGTCCGAACCGAGTAGGCTTTGCCCAATCCGAATTCAAACCAAGTCGGGTTTGAGTTACCCAGTAACTCGACCCAACCCGATCCGTCAAACTCGACCTGACTCGACTTGGGTTGTTATATATATACACACGGAAACGCTCATATATTCGTATATATAACTTTTTGAGAACCCATCATACGTGATGGGGATCTCTACCCTACCATGTGAAGCGCCGAAACCCCCCCCAAGTTTTACTTTGATATAAAACTTTGATGGGCCATGAAAAATGAAAACAGTTTCCTCTCTTGATTTGCATTTCTCTTTGTTGTGGCCCACCAGAATTTTAGATCGGGGTGAAAATTTGTTACATAAGGTTTCATGGGATTCCGCATCACATGGATCGTTTAGATTAGACACCCATGGCACGTGTGCAAAGATGCACACGTGCGTCTCTCTCTCTCTCTCTCCCGTCCGGCAGGCGACAGGCAGCAGCCCGTCAGGTGCGTTCTAATTTTTTTTTTTAATGTTAAGAGGAGGTTTAATGGTAGATTAGATGTTTCCATCCCCACTGTTTCTTTGGAGCAGCCCATTTGAGTCATGCATCCGCCTCATTCTAGGGACTGCAATCCCTTGTTGATCAAGGGAAATAGATGGACAATGTGGAGGGTTCCACGCGTCCCGCAAGATGGGGCCCCTGCAAGGTTTCAACGGTGGTGAGGCCCACCGCCCGCAAGTATCGGATCAAGCTGATTTATGTATTTTATCCCCTCTGTCTATCCATTTTATAACCCAGCCCAATGACCCGATCTGAATCGGTGCCAACTCGATCCGACTCGGTATTTCTAAAGGGGTCAAGCTCGGTTCGGATCAGCCCAGCCCAGCCTAGGCCCGAACTCGGATTGAGTTAGGCATGTTGGACTCGGTACCGAGTCAGATCTAGTTTGGGTCAAGCCTATTTCAAAACTGGATCAAGTCGGGTTGGACCTAACTCAGTCCGACTCAACTCGATGCCCACCTCAAATCCTCATGCATAAATGAACACGTATTTGAGTGACCAAATAGTGTCACATCATGATCATACAATTAGAGTCTGCCCAAAATGATGTAGCCTACATCCATAGGCAAGATATCGCACCATAGCATGTTCATATAGGAACCAAACTGGATGGGAATGGGACAGCACTGAGAAACCGGAATCAAAGACGCATCAACCCATGAGACTCAATAGGGCCGACAGTGAGGAACAACTATCAAACCTAAGTGATTCACAATGCTAGCAAAGACCACATTAGTGCAATTGTCACTATCAATGATCACCCTACAGTTTTTGTCACCACACTTAGCATTAGTGTGGAAAATTGAATTCCTACACCAATCATCACTTTCTATAGTTTGGCTTGAGGTGCATCCAGTGTTCGAGTTGTCGGTATCACTACAAGTTTCACTGGCCAGAGATAAAGATATAATATCGTTATCGCCGATAATATCGCCGATAACCGGAAATGCGGGGAAAAAGAGGAAAACATGGGAAAAACGATGGAATTTTTCAGTGAAACTTCAGTACATGCTTGAATATACATATTTACGTATTTAGGAATGAAAAAATCATTATTAGAATGCATTAAATAATAAGTTTTCATTTAATGGGGGCCAAAAGGCATGCGTTGTCGTACCATCCGATTAATTTGGTGAAGTCAAACCGTCTGATTAATAGATATGTTATTGATTTTCCAATCACCCAGTAAATGCATTGTAAATGTGTGTGGGTTATGCACGCCATCCATGGATCATTCTCAGCAGTGCAAGCATGTTCATGCATATTATTCCAATGCAACACATGTCTATAGAGCCCATGTGGGCCCACCTATGACCATTAACAACCGTCTGATACAATGAGGGACCCTTCGATTGCTTATGTCCCAAAAATCACCATCATTGGATGATCAAAGGTGTCATATTAATGTAACGAAAATGTACGGTGAGAGTAAAATCTATCTTACCGTCCATTTTGTACACACTTAATGAAATTATCTGTTAAAATTATCTTTTAAAATGGATGGACGGAGTGGATAAAATATATCACGGTGGACCCACGTAATTTATGTGAACCCCAAGAGGGTTTCAATGGGACGCGGATTAGATACTGACTGGTTGAGTAGCGAGTTGGCTACTGAAGTGACGTCACCAAGTTCTATGGGCCCCACTATGATGTATGTGTTAAATCCACACCGTCCATCCATTTTTAGATATCATTTTAGGGTATGAACCAAAGAATGAGGCAAATAAAAATCTGTAGAGGACCCCACCAAAGAAAAAAGTGGGGAGAGTGATTCCCACCGTTGAAACTATCCTAAGGCCCATCATAATGTTTATTTGAAATCCAACCCGTTCAAAAGTTAAAAAAGACATGAAATAAGGTCAAACACAAATATCAGCTTGATCGAAAACTTTTGCGGCCTTTAGAAATTTTTAATGGTGCGCATCACTGACTCACTATCCCACTGTTTTCTGTGTTGGGGTCCACTAGAGCTTTGGATTTAACTCGTTCTTTGGATATTGCCCTAAAATGATCTCTCCAAATGGATGGAAGGTGTGGATACAAAACATACATCATGGTGGGGCCCACGGAACTTGCTGACATCACTTCAGTAGCTAGTCTCGCTACTCAACGTGTCAGTAGCTAATCCGCGCTTGTGTTTCAATGGCAGGGCGTTCAATCCTCCACTACTTTTTACAGTGTGGTCCACTTGATTTTTGGGTCTATCTTATTTTTTGGATCAAGACTTATGACGAGCTCACCAAGTTGAAGGACGGTTTGGATATAACTCATACCTCATGATGGGACCCACAGAAATTGGTGACGTCAACACACTGGTGTGTGGTACAGCAGCCAATCCGCTTCCAGTGAGTACGGGATCTCACCGTATCCCGTACTACGCACGGATTAATGCGGAGGATCTGATGGCCACTAAGGGGCCACCGTGATGTATGAAATTTATCCATACCGTCCATTCATTTCTTCATATTATTTTAGAATATTATCCCAAAAAAATTATAAGATCTAAATCTCAAATGGGCCATACTATGGTAATTAAATTACTACCATTGAAAAATTCTTCGGGACACAGAAGTTTTAGATCAAGATTATATTTGTTTTTTCACTCCATCCAGGTGGATATGACCATATCAAGGGGTTGGATGTAAAATAAACAATACGGTGGGCCCTAGGAAGGTTTCAGCGGTGGGCGTCCTTAGCATCGTTGATTCCTATGGTGTGGTCCACTTGATCTTTTCATATGCTTCAATTTTGGGCTCAACCCCTTAAATTAGATGGAAAAACATATGGACGGCGTAGATAGACCACATACATTCAAGGTGGACCCAACTGAGTTTAGTCAGTACGATACGGGCGCACTGAGTAAGTCGATGCGAAATCGAATTTCACAAAAAGGGACGCGATGACGTCGCCAAGCTCTGTGGACCCACCATGATGCATGTGTTGTATCCATATCGTCCAACCACTTGGAGAGATCGTTTTATGGCATAAGAAAAAGAAGTAGATAGATCTAAAGTTAAAGTGGACCCACCACAGAAAGCCGCGGGAGCAGTAACACTCACCGTTGAAACATTTATAGGGTCCACCATGATGTATTTTTCAGATCCAACCTATTCATAAGTTAACATAGAGATATATGGTGTGTGTGTGTGTGTGTACGTGTGTGTGTGTGTGTGTGTATCAGCTTGATTGGAAACTTCTGTGGCCCCTAAGAAGTTTTGAAGGATGTCACTGTACCCATTGTTTTCTATGGTGGGGTCCACTTGAACTTTAGATCTATCTCATTCTTTTTCTCATGACATAAAACGATCTCTCCAAATTAATGGACGGTATGGATACAACACATGCATCATGGTGGGGGTCCACAGAGCTTGGTATAGCGATTTGGCTACTGACCGGTATCTAATCCGCATCCCACAAAAACATGAGAAAAGGCCTGAGAGGGATTCACGCTTGAGGGGGAAAAAAAACCTAAAGAGGGTTTTGCGGGAGTTTTGCAGGAGATTTGAAATCCCTAAATCATCCCAAATCGCGAGTAAATCTCACTCAAATCTCTGATTTCTCGCCGTGGACCTTTCAATTGAAATCGAAGAGAGAGGTGGTGAGATTTTTCTTACCTTTGGCGTACGCGTACCGGCTCTGTCGATCGAGAAGCTCCTGTTCCAGCTCCGGTTCCGACTTCCGATTAACCAGGTACGAAAATTGAAATTTTTTTCCCCAATTCTGATAATATCGCTAGTAAGAAATGGAATATTCCGACTTCTCGACGATTTCTCGCCCATATAAAAAAAAATCGTCGATTTCTCGCCGACAACTGGCAAAGAAACGAAAAAAGGGAATTTCGGTGTCACAGCGCTGGCGACACCGATATTATCGTCGATATTATCGACATTTCGCCGATAACTTAAACACTGGGTGCATATAACAACTGCAAGTGGCACGGTCTCAACTCCTCGTCTTTTATATCACTAGCACCAATTTCGAGTTGATATTCTTCTTTGCAATCGTTTTGATCAACCACATCTTTATCCAAATCGCCAATGATGAGGGCCTTATTTCGCTCTTTTGTAGAACATTGATGTGTAAAGGGCCCATATCCTCGACAATTGCAACATTGTACTTGCGCACCTCCCTTTGAACCAGTACTAACTGGACCTTTATTCTTGACATCCCTAATGTTGGATTGAGTAACAGTAAGAGCTTTGGATTGACCCCCAATGCTAGGCTTGGCTCCTTGGGGAGTGGCCTTGACATTGGACTCACGAGGGTCGAATCCCCTCATGAACTACGGTTTTAGATACCACTCAAGGTCTTATACCATTAGGCATGCTCTGGGGTGTTGACATCGTAAGGAATAAGCTCATGCTGAAGCTCGGATCAAAAGCCCACACTAAAACGCGAAAGTGTACTAACGGGTTATCGACGTTACATCGCATCATGTATTCATCAAACTTAACAATGTAATCTATCACGGGCATTGATCCCTGGTGAAGGAATGGCCACTGATCCAGTAGCCTCTAGCGGTACGAGAAGGGGAGGTACTTTTCTCTCAAAATCTCTTTCATCTTAGCCCACAATATGATCAGGCCATCTCTAGACCTCTCCATCTTCCACTAGACATTTGTCCAGAACAATTTGGGCTAGCCCACCAACTTCATCTTGGCGAACCTTACCTGTCGATGATCAAACATATCGTACCACTCAAAATAATGGTCCATATCTACAAGCTAATCGAGGAAGGCCTTGGGGTCCCGGCAACCATCATAATTCAGGGCATCAACATTCACACTCTTCATCACACGCTCATCAAGATCATGGTGGTATAAATACTCTCCACAGGTTGGCTGGGTATGCACCCCACCATGACCAACACCTCAACCATGGCCTCTTTCACATCCTCCAACTTGGTTTCCTCTAACTTCACTTCCCGCTTGAGATTAGCCATCTTCCCCATCATCGAAGTTTGCCTGGAGGGAAGCTTCCAACTGGTCCATGCAAGTGTTGGTCTCATTCCTGATTGTTGCCAGTTCGTTACCCGTGGCTCTACTTTAGGACTTGATAGCCACGAGACGGTTATTAATGGCATTGATAGCCTTAGCAAGCTGCATGTATTCATACTTTGATTGAGAGCGATGTGCCAACTTCTTCTCTTTACAATGTCTGGCCTCTATCCAATCTTCCCTAACTTCATATGATCTTTGTCACTAACCATGCCTCTGCCCATCCGTATCGCTTTGCTATACCTTTTGCAAGATGGAGCCCACCATACACATGACTAAATTGTAGGGTGGCAACTAGAATGAGATAGCTCGATGAGATCCAATCTGAGTCCAGCTCAGTTAGGCTAAACTCAAGGATTGGGGATTGGACCCAGGCCTTAATTTTAGGCCCAATAACTGATTGGATTGAACCTGGGCTTGCGTATGCAAAAAGGCTTGATATATCTGCCAATCCAACTTACAAAACACCAGTGCCTTGGTATTTGGCCGGTGTGTTTAACATGGCCTGAGCCCAACCCCTATGGATTGGACTCGACCTGCACTCGTCCTTACCTTATGGACTAGACTCGACCTGCATTCTTGTCCTTACCTCATGGCTGGACTTCGACGTGCAAGGGCCCAGTCCGGATGGCTACGTCCCACACACATGTCAGACAAGCATGGCACTTGCAAATGGTCAATGTCAGAAAAAAGGTCCTTTGACAACAACGACCAAAGGAAGCAGGGTCCCTCCAAGGCATTTTTGAGCAAAAGGCCTCTTAGCAAATCAAAGAGCGTCTTCCCTCCCTCTCTCCCAAAACCCTCATTTCCCTCCCTCCCAAAACCCTCATTTTTCTCTCAATCTCATTTTTCTTCTTCATTTTTAATTGTTTCTTTATCAATCAACAGAGAAAGGAATCGGTGGACAAAAGGAGCTTCAGATTTCAAGTCTCTCGAGAAAGCTGCCATTTCATGATTCCTTGTACTGATTTTGAAGTGATAGATACATACGAGAAATATTAGGTACTTGTCCCGTGAAAATTGGTGTTTTCTAAAATGAAAACGGGCTTTCCACAATTCCACCTTGTTCTGCACAAATGGGTATTTAGCACAAAATAGCCCTTCTACAATTGGATTTTGGAAAAGGGCATTTATCCAAGCATGCACAAAACCCATTTTCCCAACAAAAAGTGAGTCCCACAGCATACATAACCATTTTAAGCATCCTCCAAACACCATAACCATTTTCTTAGTTTCCATGTTCCCTAAAGTAGACCTGTTCCCAAAACTTGACAAACCCCTCCCCATAACCAATTCCCAAACAACTACAGCTGCAACACACTCTCAAGAGTTGGTTTCTTAAACCAATTAAATAAGGGCAAAAATAAACTTATGCAAACCCTCCAACTTCTGCAAAGCAGTAGCTTTAGACCAACTTTTAAATCAAGGCCTGTTGGCCCTCAACATGTGATGTGAGCATTTTAATTTTTTGGTAATTCAGCTTTATTAAAGAAAAAAGTAGGAAACTGCATGAGAGAGATTAAGGCAGCAATATAGAAGTACAGTGAATCAGTGATGGACTGTCTAGATTGATGATCATGCATTTAGTATAAATCAATTTGGACCATCCCTTCATCACCAATGATCATGCGCTTGAGATCTTCTTATCAAAGTGATCGTGTGATCGAAGTGATTCTTGAGATAGACGGACGATCAAGTGTAGCCCACATGATGAACCATCGAGATCCATGATTAGACCTTATTCCACTATAATCAATCTAGACCATCCACTCCTGTCCATTGATCAAACGGTTTGGATCATTTGATCAGAGTAAATTATAACATGCAATGGTAATCAAAGGTGGGGCACATGACAGCTCGTCCAGATCAATGATCAGATCTTTTCCAATATGAACAATCTGAATTGTTAATTTCTTGGTAATCGATCCAATCATTTGGATCAACTGATTTTTGAGATACACAAGCAATCGAAGGTAGGCCCAAATGTTAGCCAGTTATGATCGTAACCAGACCATTTCCTATATTATAATTCAAGGGCACCCATTTTTCAACAGTTAAATGAATTGATAGACATCCAGTCAAATGATGGGGCCCACATGATGGAGAGCCCAGATCGATGAAGTCCAACCATCTGGACAACTAAGACTATCCAAACAAAGTGATTCTTGAGAGAATAATATCCACGGTGAGCCTCATGTGATGGATGGCCATATAAATGAACAAATTTCTAGTATAATCAATCTAGATAGTCCATTTTCCTAGCCATTGCTCAGATAGTCAGATGGCTAGGATCATTCAAAGTAACTTTTCATAGGGATGCAAAATCAAATATAGAGACCATATGTTGGATATTTGCCGAGCAGAATGTTTAAAATTGAATTTCTTGTTCAATTGAGTTCCAGGAAGTTTGCCAGACAGCATAAGGTCTATTCTTAGAATAACAGATTGTGTTTGCCAAACAGTAAACATGCCCATTCCATAATACAATTGTACGATAATTCACGTCCTAGAATAACTTTTCTCCATTTACAGGCTTGTTGTGCCAAATTTTGAAGCTAGCTAGTACAAAACCAATAGAGGCAGAAAATAAAGTATACCTGCATGGAAACGAGAAATGGTCGGATGCTCGAGTACAAAGTCACATAGATCTATCCGCCCGAACATGTACGCCGCTTTTCCAGATCTGCATCATCATACATTGAAGACAACCAAAGTACTTGGAAAATACTCATATTAAATTCACATGCACCAAAAATGTAATAACTATGAATTACTATCTTGACTTCAGAACGCTTAATAGTCTTTAAAGAAATTTCCAAGAAGCATAAACAAATCGTGGAACCAAAGTTCTTTTCTTTTTTTCTTTTTTTCCAGATGTCTATAACCACTAACCGACTTAAAGTAAGATACTACTAACAATAGGCTCAACGTGGCAATAGCTAGTTTGTTCATCTGATGGGTTCGTTACACATTGACATGATGGGTTTGAGAAGTTAGTGCCAGCTTCGACAAAAACATAACTAGCTATCACACTTTGCTACCGACATAATCATAGAAGAGGCAAGCACAACAGATGATTTTTTTTTCACGCCTACAATTTTGTGTTCCCATATATGCCTGTTCAACTGGAAATAAGTCATTGTTTTAACACCCACGTTTTATTAACAACATTAACCTCCCTCCCTCATTGGAGCTACCATTCAAAAATATCAACATCCTTTTTACATTATTACATCAAGTTGTCAGTAGAGGGTCATTCTACATTGTCATGGCATAAAGATGAAACAGAAAAGTAACAATGAGGTAGAATCTTCTAAGGAGAAAAAGATTGAAACAACCGTCTATTGATTTATATTTTAACAGAAAAGCTTGAGCATAAACCTCAAACAAGCAATATAAAGGAGGGCTCTTTGTCTAATAACCCTAGAATAGAGAATCCAAAGACTTCAACTTTCGAGTAGAAAAAGAAAAAAGAAAGAAAGAAATTTGTATGCCCGCTCTTTATGACGTTCTCTTAACTGCAGCCATAAAAAAGATAAAATTAATTAAATACCTCTAATTAGATATGAAAGGAAGGCCCCGCTTAAACATGGGGTAAAGGAGAAAATGGAGAAATTTTAACTTTTAATTAGTTGTTAACTTAAAGCTAAGAAGTCTTCATGTCATGATGATTCAAGCTAGAACCCATCATCAAGTCTGAGCTGTTGATCTTTTTAGAACGATCTAATAGTCTGATTGACAGGATCTCTTCACATTTCACGATGTATGGTCTCCACAAATAGAAGCCATTCACCAAGTCTCATGGCTTTTGGATATGGCATGATTTTCTATCGATGGACATAAAGCTCTCGGGTAGTGGCACCGCACACCAAAATCAACCTTGCATGGGCTGAGAGTGTTTCCAGGTAATCAAGAATTCACCTGATGAGGATTTGAATCTATTCACTTCATTCCCCCAGATCAGAAAAGCTTTGTCAAGCAGGCTTCCATACATCTGGAAAACAAATTTTCATCAAGCTTCTATAATTCAGCTTATTCAGCCCATGATCAATCTGTCAGTGACAATCTTCCCAAGCCAAGAGAAATTTCCTATAGCTTCCACAATGCATCTTCCCACGTAGACATCTACAATATCCAGTTCTTTATTTTTTATGAAGGATAACCAGATCCAATATCGTAAACTTTCTCATTCTACTTCAACAAAATATTTTTTATGGTCTCCACCCTCCATGCACATGGGCTCATCATTTCGATGACAATCATAGAAATTGAATACATTAAAAAACAGTAAATTTTGCAGGTTCTGAAGCATGTCCACCAAATACACATAATCACCTGGTTTCTTAAAATGCAGCAAGGACCAACTGTCTTCTGCTTCAATTTGTGACATCTGCCAAGCAGAAGACATTCCCAGTATAGATAACCATAACCAAGTCTCCCCCACCATAACATTGACCTACAGTGCACAACAGACAATTCCTTCTATTTAGCATTACTTGCCCATCGTTGCTTCATACTCTCCTCATGGACTTGTCCAATGTGCTTACATATGCATCAGCTCCATCACTTACCTGTCCTTGACTCAGTAAAGGAACTAAGTCCACTACATGCAAAGAAGCTCTGCCATATACTATATCGAATGGTGATTTTCCCCCAGACCAAACTATCGTATGCCATTAAAAAATTGTGCTTTGGAATGCAAATTCGGCTTGAGAAAGGATTAAATCCCATTCAGATGGTGAGTCCCCAGCCAAACTAAATAAATTACAGATACTTTGATTCACCATCTATCTACAGATGATAAGTTATGTAGGGCCAATACCCAACATGTGCTGAATTTTGTACTGTTTGCTGTAGTTTTGGGAGCTGGATTTCAGAGACTGCATTGACTATTATTGGAAGATAGAGGTGCAGATTTGAAGATTCTGTAAAGATTTTAGGGATGATATTCTAGATTTACTTTTACTATTTTAGCCCATTACAAATAGGCCAAATCTTTGAAGGTCTATGTTGCTATTTTACGAAGATTTTAAGGTATGGAAATATTTGGCGAGTAAATATGGTTGGTTTATTATCTTTTCGCATGATGAAATCTTCTCCTTCTGTAAATCTAATCTGGTCCACTTGCACTTGTTTCCATCATAAGAAAGCATGTTCTTTCAATTTTATTATTTTATTTTATTTTATTTTCCATCATAAACTTCTTATCATCTGCCATAACCTTCTGTTCAAAGGATCGATTGAAGCTCTTGATCCAATAAAAAAAAAAAAAAAAATTCCAAACTGCATCCTATCATGAAAAGGTGTTCCAACATGCATGCCATAATCCTGGTACCTTTCCCACACAATATGTAAGTTGATCATCAAATCATTCTACCTTACATTATCCATAATCTATTTGAAATCAACTTCCCCACACACTCCATTGTCATTCATGGATTTTGACATCGAACTTGATAATCGTCCACTAAGCTCAATCAAGCTAAATCTGGAACATTTCCCGATTAGATCTTGAGCTAAAAATTCTTCAAAACTCACACATGAATGCAGGAAAATGGAAAATTATGGATAACTACATAGAATCAGTCTACCAATCTAATGGCATCGAAACAAGGTACTAATGTTAGGGGTGGCAATGGGCCGAGGCTGGCCATAGCCCGGCCCTGGTCCCCTAAGCCATGGCCCTAGCAGAGTTGAAACGGCCCTTGTAAGCAAATGAGAATAAAAAGTTGGTCCCAGGGGGACAAGGCCCTAGTCATCCATTAGGTAGGTCCAATGGTGTAGATGCCCTGCCAAAAAAGTATGTTGATTCAAAAATTAGGTAGGACACATTTCACATAACGAACAGATGGCCACGAAAAAATTGACCACATTTTTCTTAGTTATCCCTTTGTTTATAATACCATTCTCATGAAGAAGGGAATGGGTGGATATCTGCTAGAAGGAAAAAAGGGAAAGAATTCTGCCAACACCGAGGTATTCTATAGCCATAACAGCCACCACCACTACCTTTACTACGGGTTGTAACAGCTGTTACGGGCACGTGTAATGGCCGTTACAATCGCTTTTTTATTGAAAAAAATAAAAAATAAAAAACCTATATCGACCCCGTAATTGACCGTTATGGTGTTGTTACAACGAGGGCCGTTACAGGCCATTACGGAGGCTGGAACAGCCTTTACAAGTTATTTTTTCCATAAGCCTGTTACGGCCTTTACAACCCCATAACATTTAACAGTTGCCACCGTTACCTTTACATAACGGCCTTTATGACATACCATGGCCAGCACTAAGAAAGTTAAGACTACTCTCAAGGTTCTTCCTACCTTGTTTGTAAAGGCTTTTCATCAGGATGGCTGCCAGTTAATTTTGCAAAAGTCTTCGGGAAAGTAGGTGAGGTGATGGAGGTGGTGATACGTTGGGCTTAGGGGTCATTGTCCCCTTGGGGATTTGCTTTCATTCATATGAGGATGGAAGAAGAACTGGAAGTGACAATCTGTTTGTTGAATGGCGAAAGGTTGGCAGGGATGAAACTTTTGGTGCAAAGAGCAAAGTGCGGTCCGAAAGAGGTAAACGGGGAGGCAGATCTACTACAAAAATAGAAGGAACATCTCAAGAATTCAAAAAGGAAGGGGATCTCTACCTCTGGCAGAGTAGGCACTGAGGAAGAGAAACCTTATAGGGAGGAGGTTGAAGCTAGAAGGTATGGAGGATTCGAAGCCGAGGCTGATAGAGGCAAGTCCTTCATGGAGGCTCTAGCTGGGAATAGGTCGGCACCTCCTTCCCAAAAACCCAGAGTAGTAGGAGAGGGAAAGGTTCATGCACTGCCCCATGATAGGTGGGTGTGGACGGAGAAATCCTCTTCAAGAAAAGAGGTTCGTATTGATTCGAGAGTCGTGGAAAATGCTAGACCCTTTCTCCTTTGGTCTGTGTTGGCGGAGACAAAGGATGGGGCTATGCTCTCTTAGGGACCACGGTTAAGTTAGATTTCATTGCTTTTATCAAAGAGTTCTCTGATGAGGGTCGCATTCCGGTTGAGCTTGGGGCATCGCTTATAACATTAATCCCTAAAATCGAATGAGCAGAGGATTTGAAAGACTTTAAGCCCATAAGCCTCCTTGAAAGCCCTTATAAAATTTTGGCCAAAGAGCTTACTTCAAGACTTAAAGGGGTGTTGGATAATGTTATCTCCCAAAATCAAGGGGACTTTGTGGAAGGACGTCATATTCTAGATACCACACTTATAGCTCACGAATGTTTAGATTCTCACCACAAGGAGAAAAAACCAAGAATTATTTGCAAGTTGATGTGGGGTAAGCTTACGATCATGTCGACCGGGATTTTCTGGACTACATGCTAGATAGGACGGGCTGCGGGGTAAAATGGAGGTCATGGACGCAGGTGTATTTTTGGTCTCCAACCTTTTCAATCCTTCTAAATGGCTCCCCGAAGGAATACTTCAAGGCGTCTAGAGACCTAAGGCAAGGAAACCCCCATTTCTCCTTATCTCTTTCTCGTTATTGCAAAAGTCTTCAGTCAAATGCTGGAAAGGAGCTAGGAGTGTGGTCTTTTTTCAAGATTCAAGGTGGTTGCTTTTGACAATTTGTTGATAATACAATCATCTTTTGTGAGGCTGATGAAGATATGATTGATGATTTACGAAAAGTGGTTCTATGCTTTGAAGCGGTTATGGCCCTAAAATCAATGTTGGGAAGAGTGAAATGTAGGCATTCATTTATCTAAAGGAGGTTTGTCTCCAATTGTCTAACGGAGGAGCCGGGATCAAAGAGCTCAAAGCAATGAACAAAGCTCTTCTCAGTAAGTGGATCTAGAGGCAAGGGGCGGAAGTAGGGAGTCTCTGGAATTCCATCATCACGGTTAAATATGGAACTTCTTCTGGCGGCAGGTGGTACTCCGGATTCATCTCTCTATAGGGCGTCGCACATCTGGAAAGATATCATGAAAATGAAACAGGAGGTCCTCTCAGTTGTTGGATTCGTGCTCGGTAATGGTGCCAAAATCCGGTTTTGGGACAACATTTGGATTGGGGATCAGCCGCTAAAGATTACATTCCCTAATATGTACCTTCTTGCCTCTTCTAAAGACTCCTACGTTGCGGATCATTATGCAGTTACTGCCGGAAAAATTGTCTGGAATGTTCAATGCAGAAGGGGCCTCCAAGATTGGGAGATTCCAGAATTTGCGAGCCTTCTGGAGAGGATATATACAATGGTCCCTTCCACTTCGTCAGAGGACAGCATTTATTGGAGACCAGATAAATCCTCATCCTTTTCTTTTCGATCCCTCTATAACCAGTTGCACTTGCAGCAGCCCAACCCCAAGGCAAATCTTTCTTTTCTCTGGAAATACCCAACTTCCCCAAAAGTTCTTGCTTTCGGTTGGCTGGTCAGAAAAAAAAAAAAATATATCCTAACAGTGGATAACCTGAGGAGGAAAGGGATGGTTCTTCCCAACATTTGTCTATGTTGTATGCGGGCAAAAGAGTCTGTTGATCGCTTGCTTCTGCACTGCTCTTTCATTCAGTCCATATGGGCTGATTTTCTGCTTCGGTTCAACTTAGACTGGTGTTTTCCGAGCGAGGTGAACCACCTCCTTCAGGCGTGGCATGGGGTGAAATTAGGAAAAGTGACAACTATTATCTGGAAAATGGCCATTCTCGCCATCTGGTGGTCCGTTTGGGGAGAAAGGAACAACAAATGTTTCAGGAATTCCTCCAATCTTGCTGGAGTGGTTGCGTCTAAGGCTAAACGTTTCATGATCGAGTGGGCTACAAATGTTAAGGGTCTTTTTGGTTGTGAGTTTTTCTTCTTAGGAGTGTAGTTGCTGCATGCCCTCTC
Source organism: Magnolia changhungtana (assembly GCA_030180095.1). Lineage (NCBI taxonomy): Eukaryota > Viridiplantae > Streptophyta > Magnoliopsida > Magnoliales > Magnoliaceae > Magnolia > Magnolia changhungtana. Next base: position 4,601,244 of record JASAUF010000467.1, on the reverse strand, counting down.
AGCAGGATGTTTTCCCTCGTGTTTCTTTTTTTTCCTTCTTAATGAATTCATCTTTCAAAAAAAATAAAAAGCTTCCAAGTTGCAATGGTGTTCGAGTGTAAGGTTGGTATTCTCCCTTCCACCTATTTAGGGCTTATGCTTTGTGTTGGGAAGCCTACTAAGCATCTTTGGGACAAGGTGGTAGAAAGGATTGAAAGAAAATTATCAAAATGGAAGACATGATATTTTTCCTTGGGTGCCAGGCTCACTTTAATCAAGACAATCTCTTTTAATATGCCGTTGTATTTCATGTATCTTTTCAAGTGTCCCCAATCAGTGTGTGTAAGATTGGATAGGATGTGAAGGGATATTCTTTGGCAAGGCTCAATGGAAGATAAAAAGTTCCACCTTTCAAGTTGGAACGAGGTGTGCGGGCCAGTGATCCATGGAGGTGCGGGAGTGTGTGAGTTATCTTCTATGAACTCAGCCCTCCTTGGCACAAAATTATTGCATCCAAATATGGAACTGAGGACGGGGGATGCGCGACCAGGGGATCTTCCTTGTATAGGCCTTCCCACATCTAGAAATCAGTGTTAGGCTTCCGAGGGGCTTTTGATCATGTGGTCCTTTTGTTGGTGGGGGATGGTTCTGTGAAGACCAATGGTGTGGAGACACATCATTACGTACTGACTTCCCTCTCCTCGCTAGTCTTGCCCCAAGAGGGGGTTTAAAAGTGGCAGATTGCTTCTCCATCGCTGATTTTACAGCTAGTTGGGCTCGTCCGTGCAGAAGAAACTCAACGGATTGTGAAGCTGACAAGTACATTGCCTTGCTTGATCATTTGAAGTTGGAATCCCCTACAAGAGAGGCCGATTCTATGGTGTGGAAGGAGCATAGCTCAGGCCATCTTACAGTGAAGTCCTTCTACAAGAGTCTTTGCAGTAGGGATAATATACATCAAGAGATGCATGCATTTCACTTCTAGTTCTACGGCATGCCCCCAAAGGTAGCAACTTTTGTGTGGCTGATAGGAAGGAAACGAGTTTTTAATATTGACAACTTGCAGAAGAGATCAATGCCCATTCCCAATGTGTTGTGTGTGAGCAAGACACGGAAACTATAGATCACCTTTTCATTTTTTGTCCCTTTTCGATTAAAGTCTAGGAGCATTTCTTAGCAGGTTTTGGGGTTCGATCGGCCATGCCTGGCTCAATTAGGGAACTTTTATGGGCTTGGCGCAAGGGCTGTGGGAAAAAGGGAGATAAGACAGTGGTTAATCACGTTACCGACTATATGGTGGGCTTTATGGGGTGAGAGGAATCAAAGACGGTCTCGCAACTCTCCTTTTGAAGTTATAGTTGTCTCCATATCAATGTTGGTTTCGAAATGGGTGGCTGCCCTCAAATGCATCCCTATGTGACGTCGCTTCATGTTCTTTGTAGTTAGTGGTTGTTTGCTTTTTGGGTTTTGTATTCTTTTCCTGTTTAGCTGTTGCTTGTGGGTCTTTTTAATAAAATTCCATCACGCTTATATATATATATATATATATATATATATATATATATATATATATATATATACCATGGTGGCCCACTTTTGAATGGGCAGGCCTGACTTTTGGGCCAAGGCGTCTAAATGGAAGGACCCTCAAGATAAACGGACCAGATCTCCTATTTGCATGCAACCCAAACTGAATCTCACAGTTGTGTGAAACATGGTGCATATCTTGGTGCCCAAGGCAGGGCTGGGTTATTCATCATTGGCCCATGCCCGGCCCTTGGCCCAAGTTGAGGGGCTCAGGCCCTAGCTCCACTAGGCTGGGCCACCAGACCCATTCCCACCCTAAGAATGGTATCTCACTAAATGATTAACAATTCCATTGCAGGGGGGGAAAAAAGGAACTTCCTATTAGCTTTTCAAAACATTAATCAACTAACCCCCGAAGTATGGCCTTGGAGATCTTTCTACAGGCCAAAATACAAACATAGAGACCAAAGAGATCTTACAAATCTGAACTTCACTATTTTTAGACTACCTATGAGCTATGACATAAAATAAAAAATAAAAATAAAAATAAAAATAAAACTAACAGATTGACACATTGACTTCTACTTTTAAAGGACACATGGACTTCTACTAAAACAGAAAGCTAAACATATAATAAGAAAACCAAATGAAGACTGGAAATCTGGAAATTCCCAAAATACCCCTGCATACAAGCTCTATATAAAATCAGCCATATGTATGGGTATTTTGGTCATTTTCTGAAGATTCATCAAGTCCAAGACACGTGTGTTCCATCAAGGTTGTCTGATCAATGGTTGCATGAACCATGAAGCAAAGCGGCAGATTCCAGTGCAGCAGCAGGTAAGTGCCTGTTTCAAAATGTAAACAAGAATAAATAAGTAGGAAGCAAACGGGAGAGTTTGAAGCGCAATTCAAAGCAGGAGTGACACTGACCCCTAGTTAGAAGTACCCTGTTGATCTAATCAGTAGCCGACACAAATTGCATCTTGTCCATTTATATTATCCAACCAACCCTAGATCTGGTACAAACTCCAAATCCTCAATCTGAAGAATCTAGACACTTGAAAATTGAAATGGTCCAGATCAGCTATATGGATGATTAAATGGTCCAGGTCTCTTATATGGCAGTCATCCAATCTGAAGTCTGGACCGTTGGATGGACCTATCTGGGCCTGATATGTGTTTCAATGTCTGAGCATTAACCACCAGCTTGTATAGCATGGATGCATCCTCTGATTACTCATGTATGGCCCCGGATGCATTGGTCTTATTATCACAACCGGGTTGCATCAGTCTCATCATCACAACCGGATTGATTTGCCAGGGCTTGACAGCTCAAGCAGATCAACCTGGAGCCTTGACTGTCCTTGGGGATGATTTTGGAGACGACCTTTTGTTCTTGAAGTGCATCACCGTCTGTCTAAAGTAATCCATCTGTGTCTGGATCGATTAGAAAGCTTCCTGCAGTCTGCCCTTTCTTCTACCATGGCCACAGACTCCATGCACAGCCTTTCTTTCTTTTTTTTTGAGAGAGAGAGAATGAATTTTATTAAAAAATGCCGCTGAAGCGAACAAAGAATACAGCCCCCACACCAAAACAAAGAAAAGGTCCACCTGAAACAGCCTAAGTACAAGCAGCCCAACCAAGGACTAAGCTTTCCACTTTACAAACGACCTCTTCAGGTCCCATGTCCTTCCCCAAAGAAACCAAAAGATCCCCATTAGAAGTAATCTCCAAACTGCCTTCCTTGTAGTAGTGCCTTCACTGCCATGCCATGCCCAAATTAACTCACTCACGGAGTTTGGCATAACCCAAGCCACTTGCATCCCGTTAAGGATATGATTCCAAACTTTGCAGGCAAAAGAGCAATGTATAAACGGGTGATCAATCGACACCCCATTTTTCATACACATGAGGCAAACATTAGGGAGAACAAGAGATCTTTTTCGCAGATTGTCAATTGTGAGAATCATTCCCCGCCCAAGAAGCCACACAAAAACCGCCACCCTAACAGGAGCCCCATAAAACCAGAAATGAAGCGGGTAAAGCGTGCATAACGGAATAGAGTCCTCAACAATGATCTCGTAGAGAGACTTCAACAAACACTTCCCTGATCTATGCCTGGACCAATAGACGTGATCATCAACATTGACATCAGGCCTAATGCGATTAAGGAGGTTCAAAAGCGAAGTTACTTCAACAATCTCTTCTTCCGACAAAGGCATAAGGCACGGAGGGGACCAGACAACTGTTTCCTCCACAAGGGAGAAACAATCAGCCACCAAAACAAATTTGTCAACAACTACAAGGGTGATCCTTGGGAAAATGGTCTGAAGAGTGTTCATCAAGCCAAGGGTCAATCCAAAACTGAATGTGATTGTCTCTACCCACCGTGAAGGAGATACCATGCCTAACCATATGTTGTCCCTGCTATCGCTTTCCAAATTGTGGACGCCCGATAGAGTGAGGCCTTTCTCACAAACCACCCGCCCTCTTGCATGCTATACTTACCTGCTATCACCTCTCTCCACAATATTCATTCCTCTGCTCCAATGTGCCAAATCCACTTCCCCCATAGACAGACTGACACTTCCACGTGGCCAATTTCCACTTGATTCTTTCGATCACCTTATTTCGCAGATGCTTCATCGACTTCCCTATACACAAAGGAAGCCCTAAATCGTTGGAAGGGAAGGCACCAATTTTGCACCCAAAAACTAAAGCCGGAAGATTGAGTTCCTCCTCTTCAACGTGCACTCCTAGCATTTCGAACTTCACAACACTAATCTTCAATCCTGACACTGCCTCAAAGCACGCAAGAAATTTCCAAAAGTTATCCATCGGCTCCTCCTTAGCTTCACAAAAGAGCAGCATGTCATCCACATAAAGAAGGTGAGTGATTTGATTATCAACCCCTACCATATGAAAACTTGAAAAGAGACTCTTTGCCGCCCCTCTTGAAAGCATACCGCTTAGGGCTTCACCAACTATCACGAATAAATATGGCGATAGCAGAGCTCCCTACCTCAGGCCACGCAATGATCTGAAAAAAAACCTTTCAGCGAGCCATTAACCAACACTTAAAAGGACACAAGTCCTGATCCATCCTCTCCATTTAACGCCAAAACCCAGTCTCTCCATCATGTAGTCGAGGTTGTCCCAGTTGACATGATCATACGCCTTCTTAAGATCTAGCTTACACACCAACCCCGCTTCCCTGCCCCTATGTCTGAAATCAATGCATACGTAGGCAATAAGAGTGATATCTAAGATCTATCTTCCTGCCACAAACGCCCCCTGACATTCAGAAAAAACCGAAGAGAGTTGCCCTTAATCTGGATGCAAGCATTTTAGCATGGATTTGTACAGACTCCCAGTCAAACTACTTGGCCTAAAATCCTTCAACCATTCCACTCCTTGAATTTTAGGGATGAGCAATAAAAGAAGCACCCAATTCTATAGATAATCAACTCCTTTCCCAAAACTTGGCGACAAAGTCCATAATGTCCTTCCTAATGATGTGCCAAAACTTTTGGAAGAATAAAATTAGGAATAAATCTAAGGCCAGGCGCCTTATCCCCGCACATAGAGCCAATAATCACCTTCACCCAAGGTGTTCCAAAACGGTAACGGTGGCCGTAATGGCCAACACCGTTACCATTATGATACGGGTTGTAATGGCCTCCATATCGGCTGTTACGGCCCTTTTTTATTTTTTGAAAAAACCGTTACAAGAACATTACAGCTTGTTTTTCTATAACAACCATTTCAACCCTATAACGCGTAATGGTTATGATCATTACCATTACGTAACCAATTTTGAATACCTTGCCTTCACCTCTTCCTCGATAAATGGCTTTTCCATATCAGTCGTAGCTTTAAGATATAACTTCTTTAATTCCAGGAAATTCAACTTCGATTTGCTCCACTTCTCTTCCACCAACAAATTCATATGAAAGAAAACTATAGCATCGCATATCTCCAATTTGTCGTATGTAGGAGTTCCTCCCACAACAAGCGAACAAATTCTATTTGCACACACCTGCACGCTGGCCATATTGTAGAAAACACGGGTATCAACCACACCGCCCTCGATCTTTGCCTCCACTTGATTTCCTCCTCAGCCCGCCTAGCATAGACAAAAAGATGTTGTCCCTTCTTTGCCTATCTTAGAGGGTTAACCTTCCCTCTTCTTCAAGCACGTCAGAAGCATGGATTTGCTCTGCCATCTTGTTGAATTCCACCTCCCTCCTAAGCAAAAACCTCCTTTCTTCCACTCTCTCAGCTTGTCTTTTAGCATCTTCAATTTTTTAAAAATCTTGAACCCTGCAAATCCTTCAACGATGAAAGAGGACCACCATTCTACCACAAGCTGATCAAACCCCTCAATTTCCAGCCAAATTGCCTCAAACCAGAAAGGCTCAAGGCCCTAATCATCTTCACCCACTTCCAGGAAGATGGGGCGATGATCTGACACAATTCTTGGGAGACCCCCTTGGCTGACTAAAGGAAACATATCGATCCAATCCATCGAAACCAAAAATGTCCAATCTCGACAACATGGGAGAATCCCTTTTGTTCGACTTGGTGAACGTGGCTCCCCCCATAGAGAGATCCACCAAGTCGTGCTTGCCCACCCAATCAGCGAAACAAGCCATTAACGCAATCCTATCACACTTCGACTTTTCGTAAGAAAAACAAACCACGTTGAAGCCCCCGCTAACACACCAGGGATTCGACCACTTCTATCTGACACCATCCATCTTTGACCAAAATTGATCTCACAAATTACTTCTGCAAGGACCATACACCGCAGAAAAAATCCATTGGAACCTTAAAACAGGATCACGGAGCAACATAGACAGAGAAAGACTTGGGAAAAACATCAATCTTCTGCCACACGTCAGACTTCCAGGATACAAGGATGCCCCCAGCAACCCCAAAAGCCTCCACAAAAGCCCAATCAACATCTTTAATACCCTAAATGGAATTTAGCGTACCTTTGTCGATAGCCTGTAATTTTGTTTCCTGAATAGAGATAATCTCATCCTTCGATTTCTTGCACATCTTCTTCACCTGAGCCCTTTTGATATTGCTCCCGAGACCTCGTACATTCCAAGAAATAATGATCATTGATCACTACCTCTCCCTGGCCTTGCCCTTTTGACTTCACTCTCTTTCGCAGAAGTCCTGTAATTAACCGAGCATTCCAAGTTCAAAAGCACTCTCCAACCTTTGGAAGATTTCCTTGGTTTCGACTAAATATGAGACTGGTGGCATCGTATCGCCTTCCTTATCACGAACTGATAAAGTCATAAACGTCCTTGTCTCCCGTCCCATAAGACATGCCCATCAAGCCACTCACACAAATCAAGACATCTATTGTCAACATGAATTGCTCCTCTGAGATTACCCCTCCAATATCCCAATCTGATGGTATTAGCTACAAGATTTCGCTATCCAATGCAGGAACAGATTTCGCTTTCCCATTCGCCTTTTCTGCACACAGCGAAGCGACCATCATTGCATCCTCCAGCAAGTCAATCTTCTACGACCAAACCTTCATCATCATCTTACCCTCACCAAGATTCCTCTTCAGGCTCAGTGTCAATCTGAAGGCATCGGTGTGGATTGCTACTCTTCAGGCTCCGTTAAGCATACCCGCTCTTCGGAGGCCTCCAGAGAAGCAATTGCGTCAAGGGCTAGAAAAGAAGGATTCGTTGGCAAATAAGGGTAGCAGCCAATCCACACACTCTAACTTCTTGGCCCTATGTGAGAAAAAAAAAAAAAAAGAAGAAGCTAGTCCGCACATGGCACAGCCATTGGCTTATGTGTCAGCGATACTTGGTAGCTTCCCACATCAGGAGTAAGACGTGCCTTTTGAGATGTTTCCGTGCCAACACAGGAAATGTCTTCATCCTGCCACGTGTCTTCCTGAGAGACATCGCTAGCCTCACTCTCCAATGCGGCTTTAGATGAACGGCTAGAATTCCTCCTCGTGCTCTGCGTGTGTCAGTTGTATGCTTCTACCGTGAGAATAGGGCACACGTCTAACGAAGCTAGATTTGGAGCATCGACCCTGGTATTGAGCCTCGATTCAAGCACAGCTTTAGGACCCGAACTAGGTTTGAGACCCAGTCAAGGTTCGATACCCAAACTTGGGTCAAGAGCTCTCTTGAGGGAGGCGCACGAACAATTTTGAACTCCCGTAGCACACCCGTGACCACGCGTCACAGCCAGGTGCTAAAGTGCTCCACCGATCGCTTCAGCGCCATTCTTATTTTGACACGCGTCCAGCAAGATTGCATGTAGTCCGCTAGAGCTCTGAGATTGAGCTCCTACCGCATCGCTCCACCGTCGGTCATGGTTCCCTGCTGCTATGCCAACCTCCCGCAAATTCCAAAAGGGCCCCCATCTCAGTTGCACACCTTCCTTTAATTCTCGTTGTACCTGCATCGACACCTTCCTGTTGTCAATCATGGTTGTCACCGACGCCAGAACTGTCAATCCTTCCCTTCTTGAAATAGCACCCTGGCCACTCACACCTCTCCATTCTCTATCAACGGGTCTAGAAGAAGAAACTTGCCTACATAGGAGGCAACAGCAATGTAGAACTCACTGAAGCAAAGTTCTAAGGGGATTCCCCAAAAATAATACCACGCATCATCCTCCCATCGATGAACTTTAAAGATTGGGCCGTCAATGTGCAGGCTCCTCCCATTGAGAGGAGATACACCCTCAACTCCAGTTGCAATCTAATCCAAACTTCGTTAACGCTACGAATAGGCTTCCGTCCCCAACTTACAACTATCATCAAGCAACTCCTTGATTTCCACCTTCGTCGCTCCCTCCTTGGTTATGGCAACCACAGAGTGGAATAGAGTAGTAATGAAATAGAAAAGCAAGAACATGGAACAATCCAAAGCACTTAAGATAGGATCTTCGTATGCTTCCCTTTGATTCATTACCAAGCTAGGAGCACAAATCTCAAATAAGCAATAGAGGACAGCTCTTTCTCTCGAAACTCTAGATTTCAAGGGGTTCAAAGACCTTTTTTTCGGAAGTAATGAAAATTTTATCAAGAAGTGCCAAGACGGTGCAAAGCAAACTATAACCGAAACATTACAATCTTCTAAAGATTTAATACAAGAAGCCCACTCCACCACAAGAAGTTTTGCTTTTGAGTAGACCTCCTCCACCTAAGTGGACTCAATTCAGAAGCACCTTTCATTCTTTCCCCCCAAATAGCAGATAATGAAGCCAACAAGATCAATCTCCAAATAGTGTTTACCTTCCTTCCTAGCCCTACTCCGTGACAAAGCAAGAACAACTCCCCAGTCAAATCCAACATTACCCAAGACATGTCAAAAGGCCAAAGAAGCATATCGACATCTTTCTCACATGCGAGCAATGGATGAAGAGGTGATTAATTGTCTCGGTGTCCTCCATGCACATCACACACACACACACACACACACACACACACACACACACACACACACACACACATTGGGTTGTATCATGGACATCTTTTGGAGATTTTCAATGGTAAGGATTCTCCCTCTTCTGGCAAGCCATCCGAAGGCCTCTAATTTTGAAGGGGCGTTATAATGCCAAATATCAGTCGTGTGCACGTGGGCTCAATCCCTCTCAAACCTCCAAAGAACCTTTTTTTAACACGCAAACCCACACCACACAGACTCACACACATCCACACCACATGGGCACTCAATCCCAGGATTTCAGTGTTGAAACAGAGTATATCTACTACTAAGCCATGGAGTCAGACCCAAAACAATATACCTCCAAAGAACCTCATACAAGGACAAAACCGAGAAGTAACTTGATCTATCCTTTAACCATATCATTATGTCCCTATCATCACTCACTAGCATGAAATGGTGGAGGCAATCAAGTAGCCTCATAAATTCTTCAATTTCCTCATTTTGCACGTTCTTCTGACATGGAGGGACCACACCATTTCAATCCCAACAAAGAATAGCATTTTTAGCTTCAGCCACAATGACAAACAAGAATGCAGAGGTACACCTTGCTAGATACCCCCTAACAGCTTGAAGAAGCCTTTTGGCAATTTATTTACCAAGACTTTCACCAACCAAATGCATTCCCTCCTCCAACCCCTCCACTTTAGCCATCATCCCATGCGCCCCAATGAGTAATCCAAAAAGTTCCAATTGACATAATCATACGCCTTTTCTATGTCCATCTTGCACACAATACCTTTCACTCTTGAACCACAAGTCAATGCACTCATGTGCTATTACTGCACTATATAAAATCTATTTTGCCTGCAATAAAAGCCCCTTGGTTCTAGGATATGATGTTGGATAATGCTGCCCTTTGGTAGCCAACTTTTTTTGAGAATCTTGCATGCCCCCCGATGAGACTGATAGGCCTTAAATCCTTTAAGCTTTTCACCCCTAACATCTTTGAGAAGATTGCTATAAAGGATGCTCCTAGATCAGCTGAAAAATGGCTCCTCTCAAAAAACTCCACCATGAAGTCCATCAAATCACATTTCACCACATCCCAAAATTCTTGTTAGAAGGCCAATGAGAATCCATTGAGAACCAGGCCTTGTCCCTTCCCAATGACTCTGTCATTGCTTTGACTTCATCTTCCGAGAAGGGTTTTTCCGATGAGGCAACCTCCACATACAAGAAGCAACCAAACTCAAGATCATCAAGTCAGGGTCTTACCCACGCATTGTCGGTGAGCAGGGATTCATAATAGTTGACCGCCGCATCACAAACATGGTCTCTCTCCTCCAATCTTCTACCATCTACAATCACACTCCATATCTTGTTGCTCACAAACCTCGCACTAGCAATACTATGAAAAAATCTTGAATTATTGTCCCCTTCCTTTAATCAAGTAGCCTTCAAGCGTTGCCTCCATTTTATTTCCTCCTCCTTAAGACGGTTGGAATAGTCTTTTGAGTTAACTTCACCCTACGAGCTTTTTCTTTTTCTGAAAGCTCCGATGTCTCCGCCTTTAAGTAAAGGGCCTGAATCACCTTTAAAAAAAATCTTCCATTTCTCTCTCCTGGTTTCCCAGAACCTCCTTTTTCCATAGAGAAGGACATAGAGAACCTTTAACTAGTTCTTAGCTCCAGCTAAAATGTTTTTTTATTGGTGATGAAGATCTTATTAAGAATGAAAGAGGATGATCCAACCTCATCTTGCCGTCCATATTTGAAAAAGAGAACAGATTACCTGCCTACAGAGGCATGGCATTTTTGGGCCTCCAGATTGTGTACGCAAGTGTGTATGATGATCTGAACCATGCATCTTATGGATTCAGCCATAGATTGACTTTTGATCAAAATTTTCTTTGAGTGACTATTTTAACCATCTAATAATGGGCCTATATTCTCACTTACCAGGAGCCATTGCTGATTCTTGTCTTTTAGTGTTCATTTTTATGCCACCAAGTGAAGCGCTAGAACTGTCTAAACACTGCCAATCACTATTAGAAGCATGAAATGGACCACTTAGTTGCAGGATCCTTCTAACTGGGTGCTGCTCCCACTACGAATCACACTTCGGACTCTCACTCCTACTCCCACTTCCTAACTAATGTATTCTTGTTCCCGCATTCAAATCTATTGCCGCTTCCCTTCATTCTTTGTGCAGCTATAAATGGACAGTTCTGATCCATGTGTGACATGTATTCAAAATGACATGGAAGCACAGAAAATGGCATGCCTCCAAAGGCACGGAATCTGTTCTCTTTGAAATATTGTCAAAAACACACATCTTCACTTTTATATAAATTAAGGTACTATACAAATTCCCATCTCCTCATGATGCATTTGATTTCAATTCCTTGCTCCATAACATAATTCCTATTCTACATTCAATACAATTCCCAAAAAATAATAATAATAATAATAATAAATAAATAATCTGAATAATGATGATAATAACAATAATTGATATACAGATCAATCACAATGTAGAACAAAATAAAAAACTGCCACTGACGATCCCAAAATAAAATCCATCATCATCATCATCTAAGCCTTATCTCAATTAACTGGGGTTGGCTACATGAATCTTGTTTCGCAATTCCACTCTATCAAGGGCCAGACCTCCAACATAGAATTCATGAAAGCGTGAAAATAGAGAAGAAAGAAGATATATTAGATAGAGTTCTGCTTACACATCGAGCTGGTCGATGATGGAGCCATCCTTGAGCACTTCAAGGGAGAAAGGGTGGGAAGGCCGGTCACCCCACGGAGGAATGGTGTAAGGAACTGCTGCTGCCGATGCTGCTGCTTTCGGGGTTTCTTGGGAGGTGGGCTTAGGGTTAGGGTTTTCCTCTGATAGGGTTTTATCCGGCTCCGGAATAACATCAGTATTGGTAATCTGCTCTGATTGTGGGTGCTCGTCCTCTTGCTGTTGTGGTTGCTGTTGCTGTTGCTGCGGCTGTGGTTGTGGTTGTGGTGGTGGCTGTTCGGTGGTGTTATCTGGAGGTGGAGGGTTTGGGTTTTTGGGAGGAGGAGGGCCCATGGGCATTTTCGTCATTTTTTTTTTAATGCAGAGAGGGAGTGGGGGAGGTTACAGAGTTGCAGGGAGAAGAAATGCAAAGGGGATGGGAGATGGACGCCAGTTTCGTTACAGGGAGTTCCTGTACGAAGCGCCTTCCGTACCGAGTTTCTCGGTACGCTTTACTCTGTGGGGCCCATTGTGGATGTAAGTTCTTATCCACGCCGTCCATCCGTTTTTCAAGATCATTTTATAATATTGCCTAAAAATCGAAGCTTATCTAAGCTCAAGTGGACCACACTAGAAGAAACAGTGAAGATGATGACGTACACCGTTGAAACACCTTTGTTTATTATCCAACCTATTCATAAGGTCACACAGATATTGATGAAGGGAAAAACCAGCTTGATCCAAAACTTCTTTAGCCCATGAAGTTTTTAATAATATGTGTTCAATTCTTACTTTTGTATGTGTTGTGGTCTACTTGAGATTTGGATATACTTTAATTTTGGGCCCATGCCCTAGATTGAGCTGATAAAACGGAACGGCGTGGGTAAGACCCAGCAGCGTTTACTAAGTACGTAATCAGCTTCATACCGAGTTCAGTCAGCCGCGACTATTGAACCCACGCTGATGTATATGTTGTGTATCCACTCCGTCCGTCTATTTTGCCAGCTCATTTTAGCCCATGGGCTAAAAAACGAAGCTGATCCAAATCTCAGGTGGACCACACCACTATGGTTATTGAATGTTTGTGTGCCACAAAAGTATTTGGGATCAAGCTGAGATTAGGCGGCAAATAAACGTTGGGCCCCTCGAGTAAGTTTTAAACGGCGAGCATTCTGCCACCACTGTTTCCTAATATTTGGTTCTGCCTTATTTTTGGACACATGCCTTGCAATGAATCGAGCAGTGTAGATATACAACGCATACATCAAGGTGTCATATCCATCATGATATATCCATCATGATGTATGTGTTCTATCCACGCCATCCATCTATTTTTCTAGACTAGTTTATAGCATAATCCCAAAAATGAAGCAGATCTAAATCTCATATGGACCACACCACAGAAAAGAGTGGTGATTGAACGCTCACCATTAAAAGCTACTAAGGGGTCACAAAAGTTTTGGATTAATATGATATTCGTGTTTTCTATTCATCTAGGTGTCCATGGTATAATCAACAGGTCGGATGACAAATAAACATTACAATGAACCTTAGAACACTCACCATTAAAAGATACTCAGGGTCACAAACGTTTTGGATTAATATCATATTTATGTTTTCTATTCAACCAGGTGTCCATGATATAATCAATAGGTTGGATGACAAACATTACAGTAAACCTAAGAAAGGTTTTACCATTGGGTATTCAATCTCCATTGTTTTCTTGTGGTGTGGTCCAGTCGAGATTTGGATCTCCCTAATTTTTAGGCTCATGCCCTATTATGCTCTATAATGACCTCAAAAAGTCAATGTACGGCTTGAATAAATTAAAACAGATACATATTATTAGGCTCATGCTTTATAGTGCTTTATAATGATATAAAAAAGTAGATAAAACACATAAATATCAAAATGCTCTATAATGACCTCGAAAAGTAGATAAAACGCATACATATCATGTGGGGGCTCACAGGGCATCGTCAGTAGCCACCTTGGTACGAACGCTAGTACCCAATCTGTGTCCCATAGCCTTACCAAACTCGGCAAATCCGCTCTCTGTAACCAAAAGCTTTACCAAGCCTACCATGAAGTCCCTTGTGAATATGACATCTACTCCATCTATCGGTTTCACCAAGCTCATGTTAAGAGCCAAAACTCAAGTGGGGCACACCACTAGAAAAAAGGAAAGATGCAAATGTCCACCATTGAAACCTTCCTAAGGCTCACCTGATGTTTATACGCCACTAAATCTGTCCATTGGGTGATTCCCAATAGGACTAAGTGCAAAAAAATCAACCTAATCCAAAATCGTCCTTAGCCCCAAGAAGAATTCAATGGTCAATTGCCATTGTTTCTCATGGTATGTCTACTTTGAATTTTGGATTTTCCCTGTTAATGTTAGATTTGGATTTAAGTTTCAACCCAATTTGATTTCAAACGGGTGGAAACTATTGAAGACGGGATAAATAGACGTAATGAAATAGATTCAAATCTGATTTAATCAACCCATCTTACAAAGCATGAGGAGGATAATCTCTAGCTTAAATTTTGATTAATCTGACCCCAAATGGATGAAATATAGTCCAATCAAGTAACAATTAGCGTGATGTCTAGTAATTGTCTAACCACTGGACAAGATCCTATTATTAGATGCATGTAACTTGGCTGAGCTAGTGACAACACAATCAAAGGAAACACATATGATGAAGGGTATGCATTCACAAAATTCTACACTGTTATCTATGATCTATAATGGATAATTACATTGGACAAGTTTTTTAGATTTTCATAATATCTCAAAAATCTACTACCAGGTAACCTATTAAGGAAATGGAGATTCCTAATTTAGAAAGATTTGAAAAACTTACAATGGCCATGCCCAAGGGTGGGCATTTGCATGGTTGTCAAGCTGGCATCCCTCATGTGGGCCCCACAATGAAAATCATCACTCCAACCATCTCCCTTACCTCACCGAAGTATTCTCTCCATGTCCTCTAATTCCCAAGTTGTCCGTCCAATGTCCTTAGATCTTCATCAATGTCGTGATTTTAATTGAATAGATTTATTACTTTACTATCATGGTTAATTTAGCCATCTAAAATCCTATACAATGATTAATATAGAAAACAACAGAAAAATTACAATCACTATATCATCATGTTTGATGACATACATCATTCGATCACGGCTATACATACATATAATTTTTAATTAAATCAATAAATTACATCCAGAAAATTTATTTAAGACCATCTTTCAACACTATAAATCCCATCACATCATCCACATTTAAAAGAAACAATTGAAACAGCTCCCATATGTCATGTTTATCATTGATTCAAAGTGGTCATTGGCAATGTGTCAACTTGAATCAAGTGGATCTCCCCATCCACAAGTCTGTTTGTGCTCAAATTTGGAACAAATATTCCTTGTTAAGTTTTACATCATTTGGTCACTTAGAATGCGAAACAAACATACTCATATAGGTGATTATTAATTAATATCTAATAATGGAACCACTCTGATGCCACTTTTGTTGAAATCTTAAAAACATAGCATAAAATAATTTTTTTTAAGTTCTAGATTAATCGATTAGGTCCTATAGATCACTGTTTAGAGATTATCAAGCTCCTATGATTAGCAAAAAATGTAAGTTTTAGATCTAGTCATATATTTTGATTGTCAATGTCGAATACCATTTGATTGCCAATGCCATACCTTCAAATTACAAAGTTATCTCTTATATCCATCTCATATGAGGAGAGGACGAAGGGCTACACATAAAATCCTAGAGTGGGGCTAGGGCCGCACACAAAGAGATGTGTCACGGTAATGTTAGAGTTGTGCCTTGAAAAACTAATGAAAACCTTATCCACTAGTAATGCGAATGTTGTATCGAGATCGATGATCTCAGACATAAATTATGATGATCACATGTCATATAAGGGCAAATAGCTATGCCTTAGTTAATATGTAAAGGTACCTAAAACATGCATGACTAAGGGTTGATAGAGGAGGATTTCTCTAGTTGTCCTTGGAAACTCGAGATTAGATAACTGAACAAGTGAGCTTTGTGGTCCATAGACCCCGGTACTCTATTATATTATGACGATTTAGCAAGTTTTAGGATAAAACTATGATTAGTGTCATCACCATGATAATGGATATGATCTTGGATAAGGAGGCTTGCAATAACTTAAGGTGGAAGGTTTCAACCATCGAACATAACTACAAGCCGGTTTGCCTTCACTCTACCCTACACGGGAGTGAGTATGCCATGAATACGAGATAATGGTTTTGACTTATTGGGTACTTGCATCAGTGTATCAAGATCAAGTCTCTGGTGTAGGGACCCATTTTCTTAAATTACAGTTGACCTAAGGGTGCATTGGAATTTGATTAATCTTTGAACCTGATGACATGTGAGTTTCAAGGTTATCTAGGTGACCAATTAAAGTGGATGAGGCTATGTGCATTTGTTAAGATCTATTTATTCTCACATGAGCTAGCTAGAGATCTACTAGTTTTTTTATAAACTCATTGATAATATAGATCTTAAAGATCAAATGTTATCGAGTGATTTTCCACTGGGCCCAGTACTCAAAAGATTTTAAAGGACTTTATGGAATTTTTTATCCATTTGTATTTTCTTTTAACCATTAAAATTATTTTAATCACAATTGATGGTAATCCAATTATCTATATTTAATAGTCTACATTGATATGCAAGAGCATTGACCTTTCATGGATGACCATGATAGTAGAAAGATTAGATAAAAAAATATATGCATGGATAAGGTAGGATTATAAGATTCCAATAATGTAGGGCAATATGAAAAATTGTAGGGTGGTGGAGTAACATAATAGATGTCTTCATTATAAAAAAATTCTATTCTAGAAGGGAGAGTGCCCTTGACATAAGGAGCTTCGACACCCGCCCTCTTTGGGTGTCACATTGAGAGAGAGAGAGAGAGAGAGAGAGAGAGAGAGAGAGAGGTGTGTAGAGATGAGAGAGATCTATTTCTCTCATACCATCTCTCATCAAACATGTGATGCTTGGGCTCTACATGAGCAACCCATCTCCATTTTTTTTTAGTACCATGTCCCACTTGATACTAGTGAAAACCCAATTGATAAACGGTCTAATATACGCAATCTTAGCAATAAAGTATCCTGAGGAGATCAAAAGATTCTTAGTTAGATAATATAGAACTCAACTATATATCTTAATGCATGAACCACCAATACCTGCATATGAGCCACGTTAATTAACTTCATGAAGTAGGCCAAAGCATATTACATTAGAATCTTGAACTCTCCATATGTCATCAGGTTTAAGGATTAGTCAAATCTGGTACATAAATAAGTTGATCATGGTCCAAGCGTGATTAGTTTTTTAATATGAAGGCTTAAATTAATCATCTAAAGTAAGTATTCAACAGGTCCAATACCAAGAGCCTATTCTAATGGCACACTTACACTCCTATGTCAGGTAAAGCATAAGCACATTGAATTGTTGTTGAACTCAATGGTGGAGACCTTCTATCCCAATTCATCATTTATTCCCTCCCATAGCTTTGTCCTATAGCCAGTTAGGTGATCGCAAAAGAACGAACACTCCCACAGGTTTGTCCCATAACCTGTTAAGTTGGTCATGGAATAATATGACACAAAGATCCATGAAATACAACTCCCCCTCAAATAGTACCCATCATATCCAAACTCAAGTTTCCAATGCAACAATATATATATTTTTTCTTTAACTCATATAAACCATTTAATATATATCATCACATACTAATCATGGTATTAATGATATGTTTAGATAAGACCTAAATGATAGGTTTACATAGTACCTACTATCATCTTAATCTACAATCAAGATAATTGAATCGACGATTGAGATTCTCATTAACTTCAAAGGACATACAATACAAACACCTACTACCTTGTAATTTTGTGATCCTGCCTTAACCCATTTATCCAAATTTAACTAATCTTTCCATCCTCAATGACATCCAACATTGATTCAATATCCATACAAATCAAGTAATATACAACACTAGATTTAAACCATCAGATCATTATCAAGTACAATTAAAATCTATTTAATGGTTAAAAACATTTGTAAAATCTCTTAAAACCCTTTTCATACTAGGCTTAGCAAAAACACCACTTGATGCACATTTCATCCTCAAGATATATGACATGAGTAAGTTCTTAAGAAACTGGTGAATCCCTTGTTAGATCATGTTAGCCTCAAGTAGACCTTAATAGATGTGCCTAGCCGCAACCACTTTTGTTGGCCACACGATGACATTATAAAGTGAGCTAAAGCACATGTAATTAAGATTTTGAATTCCACATGTGGTTTTAAGTCTAAGGATTAATCAAAGATAGTATATCCTCGGGTTAATCACAATCTAAGCATGATGGGCCTCTTGGTCCATAGACTTGAACTTGATCCACCCATGCAACCAATAAGTCCAAAACCATGAGCTTATTCCCATGGCATATTTACACTCCTATGTGGGGCAGGGAAAGACACATTGATTAGTTGTTGTGCGTGATGGTAGAGACCTTCCATATTGACTTGTCATCACTCTTCTTACACAAGATGGCTACGTAATAATGATAGCACTACATGTATGTCCTACAACTTGTTATGTGGTCATAGCTTAGCAAGGTAACAAGATCTCTGGCTCATGACTCTCATTTGTTTAGTAACTGTTGTGTCTACTCTTAAGCTTTCAAGGTCAATAAGAGAAATCTCTCTCCTCTAACTTATGCCATGTATATTTAAGATACTTCCACATATTAACTATGACATTTTGTGGACAATGGGTGTGTTCTCTTCAAGTATAAGAGAGGTTTTGTATTTAACTGGAGTTGTCACTAGCTGATTACTCCAATTCTACAGTTGGCTAGACCATGTAGAAACGTTAGGATAGAGAATTCGAAGGTTCTTTGTTCTAAAATGACTCATTGATCTGCGATTGAAAATTCTAAGGGACTACAATTATGGAATAGGTTAGACACACAATTTGTCCATATAAACATACAATTTCTACTTCACAGAATCAAACGTACTATTGAGAACCAGGTTTAGTTCTCGCGTACTAATGATGCAAAGTGTTTTATGCCGTATTAAATGCGGCGCATATAACAAGCTGTAGCCCGGTTGGATAAATCCACATCGACTATCCCACTTGTGAAAGCGATAACCAACCAATTCAAGTTTTTTATGGGCAATATCTTATTAACTTAGTGAGTCGCAGAGCATACGTTTGGATAGGTTGGATGCTAAGTGTTATGTATGCAAAGTTATGTCATGTTCTGTGTGATGTTGTATTGAATGCAATGCCTATGACAAGTTATAGCTTAGGCTGCATAATCTATCTTGACTCTCCCACTTACCAAAGCGATAACAAATAAATCCAAGTTTTCTATGGGTAAGATCTGATAACTCAGCAAGCCATGGAGCATATTTTTGAACTAATCGGCTCAATGATGCTATGAATGCAATTCTATTAATGGAATAAGCAAGGGGGTTGAGAAGAGAAAGAGCGTTGTATGATACTTGTATAAAGATGGATGAAGTCGAATGAAAGTTGGATAGTAGGATGGATGATAATATCGCAAGGATTAGGTTGAGTGGCTTGGATTAGAGCTTGGGTAGCTCAAGATGTTATGGATCTTGCTGGGTTGGGCTAGATCTAAGTTGGACTCTTTCACACTACTCTTAGTCTCATTGGTGGAGGCATGGAAATGAGAGGCTATGGGGGTTTCTCCTTGAATGGAGAGGTTTTGAAAATGAAAAGGTGTGTTGAAATGAGAAGAGAAAAGGGGCTATTTATAGTCCCTAAGCTCACTTTTCTTATAATTCCTAGCAAGTTTAAGATTGAAATGTGTTTAGATGGCTTAGATTTAAGATTGTCACGTGGCAAGATCTTAATGATTGGATTGGATGGCATGGATTGTAATTTTGGTCAAAGGGAGGGGCACCGAAGTGTTTCGGTCTTTTCAAACGATTAATTATACCTTTCCAAAGAGGAACTTCACATGCGTTACACCACCTTACCAAAGCAGGGTGGCGGCCGCCAAAGCCACATGAAGCTCCCTACTTTTGCAGGTGAGCTCCCATGCACCTGTAGAGGCTCTACTTCTTTTGTTGCTTATTTGCTGGTGCTCTGGATTTTAAATGGGCTTTAGGTATATGGACTTGGATAAGGATTGATTTAGAACTTGATTTGATGGGTGAACGGACTCAGTGGGTCAACTCAGTGAGTTGACTTGGTGAGTTGATTAGTTTTGAGTAGGGTAAGTTGGGCCTTGACTTGATTATAGGATTAAGATTTTGGATTAGGTTAGATTTAGTGTCAACTGGAGTGACTAGGTTGAGTTTAGCTGGATTTAAATTAGGTTTAGTTGGATTGACTAGATTGAGTTTAGCTAGATTTTAGGATTAGGTTTAAGGTTTTGATTATATTTTAGGGTTAGAGTTTTGGAGTTGATTGGGCAGACTTGATAGATGGGTGAATTTCATCCAATTCGATCATCTTGTCAGCTTGAGGTGAGGTATGGTCACCATGAGAGTGTTGGCTTCACACTCTCACGACTCTCATAAACCATAGTCATGGGATCCATTCCCAGTTGCGCGGGGGCAGTTGCACGTGGATTGGACATAACGCCCACTTTGATCTTCACAAGATAATGTGAAAGCAGGAATTTGATTCTCACGATCACACACGTGTCATTCTACTCTAATCCAATCATAAGATTCAGCCAACTACATGTATTGATAATGGCCACCCATACCGCATGAATCGGATTGCCCCGTGCACAGTGGGGCCCATTTAACGTAGCTTGTTTTCAATTAATAGTACCCAATTTCCAACCCAAAACTATTCCTAATTTATTTGAATTTTTTAGTAACAAGTGGTAGATCTTATATCTTTACCCAAAATTACAAGTCACGCCTCCCTAAAACCAAATAAGAAGTTGGCAAGGGACGGGATTTCCTGCAAAAGCCTTTCGCATGTAGTTCCTGCGCTGGGACCTAGGTGGGGCCCACTGTGATGTTTGTGAGACATCCACCCGTCCATCCGTTTTATGAGCTCATTGTAGGACTTGAGCCCAAAAGCTATCAGGATCCAAGACTCAAGTGGGCCACACTAAAGGAAAAGGTCAGTAAGGAAATTACTACCATTGAAAGCTCCTTGGGGTTGACAGTGATGTTTACATGCCATTCATGCCGTTAATAACATCATTCCTACTGGGATGAATTGAAAACACAAATGTTGTCCAGATTCAAAACTTCTATAGTCCCACGAGTATTTTAATAGTTGGGAGTTCAATCCTCACAATTTCAGCCCACCTGAGCATTGGATGCAGCTTGTTTTTTACTGTAAGTCGTAAAATTAGCTCACATAACGGATAGACGTGGATTTCTAAAAAATATTATGGTGGTCTCACCTAGGTTCAGCTAGGAACTTCCTGGGAAAGGCTTTCCCAAGGAATCCGCGTCCAGTGGCAAGTGTCCAACATGAGCCTATTGACAAATGTGATGTTGCCACATGTCTTTCACCCTTGGATTCTTACCCAAGTAACCTATATATAACAGTTCCAACTTATAAATAAGCCCCTAACCCTCATTGGAAAGATGCCTTGCATTGCATTAGAGGGAATTAACATCATTATTATACAATGATTACATGTATGAAAATATCATGGTATTTTGATATTACAATCTCATGTTTGGGGATTGAATTCTTCATTTGAGTAAAAAAAACATTGTTTTGCTTGAAACCAGCATTTGGTGGACACTGAAATTGTTATCATCAGACTAAGTTTCATAATTGATGCATGTTACCTATATTTACATGCAACTTGAGTGTCACGTGTGGTAGGTCCATATGGATGGACAACATGGATAAAACACATGTATCAATGTGAGGTTTATAGATGTAGTGGATCTTAAAATCCGTCAGAAATCTCATTGCATCTCCTACTAGAACTAAAAGGATAAATGCATAAATTAATTAAATCTTTCCCATCAATTTCCAACTATGGATGGAACTTATATCCCACCAAATGCAATTCAATACCATGTACATACCAAAAATATTTTTGGTCTCTACATTACAACCATAGCTTCACACCCGTACATCACATTCATAGCCCCTCACCTAAGAGTCTCCCACTCATGCCTCACCCATAACTTCACACCCATACACTACATCCATTCTCTTACGTTTGTGTGATGCAGACATCAATGGTGCACCCTTTAGAATGTACCAGAGGATGAGGCGTCGCTGACAGAGTACCAGAGCGGAGGAGTTGATATGGATGGACGTTGGGTCCATCGGACCTATTTTCTAACGCACTACGAGTGCAGGAGTGGTATGACCGCACCCTAACCATAGATCCATGGGTCAGATTTCACACCCTACCACACTGGTGTTTTAGTTTTATGCATTTTTGTTTGTTTCCGTATTTCAAGGGCTTTATTGTACTTTCTTTACTTTTCATTTTTTTAAAAAAAAATATTATTTTTCTTGTTTTCAGGAGTTTTAGTGCACTTTTACTTTTCCATAGCTTATATATACGTTGTGAGAAACCTAATTTTAATTATTATTGAATGAATAAATTTTTTTTTCTTTTCTTCCTCTTTATTCAAGATATTAGGGTTTCAGGATTGACCCTTGGGTGTTAAGGATTTCATCACGATTTCAAGTTTCCTTCTTTCTAAGATCTTCGAGGTATAGGAAAAGGTAAGAATCATCCTCATTCTTTTCTTTTGACAGCAAAAAGACCTATACCTTTTTCATCTCGAACCCTTCATTCTTCACCCCTTTCGTTTCTATTTGAATATCCCTTTTCTAGTTTGAACGGAAAAAATGGATGGTTAATCAGTAGAATCAGATCCAAACTTGACTGTAGACTGACTTATACTAAATCTAGGATATTCTCATATTCCTATGTCCTCCCTTTTTACTGTTTATGCGATTTTATGCTAAGGGGCGTGATCGTGACGGAATGACCTCATCTTTATTTTGAAATTTACTTAATCCTATTAACTGAAAATAATTAGTTAATTGGTGTATTTATTCAGACATTCTTTAACCTGATTATACATGCATCTAGAATTATGTCATCACATATACTTGCATCGCCCTCACATCATGCACTACAACCCATAGCCTCAAACCCCTAACCTCTTCACACACACCTATAACCTCATACCCTCCCCACATCCTAAACAAAGGCCCTCCATGGACTTATGAAACACCATAAGGCGAAGTTTTCTTAAATATCTTTCTTTAGAACATGCTTGCCATATTTCTTCATCATACATCCCTTGCATACATTGTCTTTGGCAACTCAGATATCTTAGGGTCAGTTTGGGTGATGGGATTAGAAGGGATTAGGTGCGATGGGATTCAAATAAACATAATTATTGCTCACGGTAGGGGTTGTCCCCTAATACCATGGGATAAAATTAATGCCCTACTTTATTGATAATATGGTGGTACATTGAATGAATATACTCACCATCATTTGAAATTATCAAGAATAACACGCATGTGTTATATCTAAACTGTCCATTTGTTTCGTAACCTCATTTTATGGCATGGACCTAAAAATGAAATAGGTCCAAAACTTATGTAGCACCAAAGAAATTTTCAACGGTAAGTATTCAATCCCTGTTGCTTTCTATGGTGGTGTCCACTTGAGCATTAGATTTACCTGATTTTTTGGCCCATGCTCGAAAATATTCTCGATAAATGGGTGGATGGTGTGGATATAGTCCACACATCATGTTGGGACCTACACAACTTTCCAAACATTGAGTGAAATTGGCACAGACCCAATGCAATTTCATTTAATGTAATTCCAAGCATTTCCATCCTTCCCAAACATGGAGTGGAATTGGCACAGGACCAGATGAATCCCATCCCCACCTAATCCCTTATAATCCCACTGCCCAAACTGACCCTTAGAAACTTGGTTGTGTGGGCGAGAAGCGCCCTAACTCCTTTTTTCATAAGAGAGGCCTTTGCTCAGAATCTTCAGACCCTAAACCATACGGGTAGTCATATAGTCGAAGTCAAAGTCATCGAATTTTATATTAGATTTGAGATTTGTTAGGTAGTGGCAACTCCTTCCATTTTACTACTTTTGTTAAAGTCCCTCCGGGGGAGCTAGCCGTCTGTTCACATCAGGATACTACGTGTGTAGATCTCGGTATTTATTTTGGAGTCTAGATCCATCCATCATGTGTGTGCCCCTTCATATTTTCCATGGAACTAAAAAAAGGAATCCAATCCAAATATAAAATGAGCCAAGCCATGTAAAATCATGCCCAAAGCCTCTAAAATCGCATGTGATGTGTACTATTTCATCTTTGGAATGGCCTTATTTTTGGGCTCTCCGTGAGATCATTTGCTAAATGTATTGGACATTAAAAAAATAATAATAATAATAATAAATAAAAAATAAAAAATACGGTGTGCCCATCCTAATCGTTCTGTCTGTCGTGGGGGCACACTTGAGTTTTAGATTTGCATGATATTTGAGCACTGAAGAGAATATCGGCAGATGCACACAATGCATACATTTGGTTGTCACCCATACATCACAGTGGGCCACACGTTACATTGTAGTTTAAGCTTGATTTGTTGTGTGACTATCTTGTTTTGATTAAATTACCGTTGCTTTTGTTTTCTTTTATTATATTAAAGAGTGAGAGCAGTTCTTTTAAATTAGCATAAACAAAAATGTAATGTAAGCATGTATAAAGGCCTATTTCCTTTGCATCGTTTATTCTACAATACTACTAATGTGGCACTCGCCATGGTGCTCGCATGAAATCCAACCCTCCAAGGTTGCCCCCACCATGCAAGTGATAAGGCCCACCAATTAAACCCATCCATTCTCACCTCACGCGACCTACACATGAATTTGTATTTGTATTTTTTTTTTTTCTAGATTTTTTTCTCGTGTGGCTCCCCTAATGATTGGATATACCTGATTGTTGTGGCATCCCATTGTTTGTTTTGTAAGCATGGTACCCACAATATGGGTAGTTGAATAACAACTAAAGATAATCATGGCGCCAATGGCTCATTATAATTTAGAGCTATAATAGATTGATGTGAAAAACAATGCCCTTAAATAAGAATTTAGAAGAACAGTTCTACATGGAATAACCTGAAGAATTTTTAAACAAGCTTAAGAAGTCTATACGCAGACTTAAACAAGTTTCCTGCCAACGAAATCTTATTGAATTTAAAGAGAACTTTGTCATATATTTGAACGTTTGCAATAGTTTATATTTTTTCTAGTTGTATGCATATGGCATCTCACTCACTAAGGGTCTGTTTGGATTCGCGTATAGGATTGTATTGCATTGTAAATACAATACAGTAGATGTACAACACCGGATGTACACTGTATCAAGTGCCCTTTTCAAGTTCAATCCGATTGTTTGGGAAGGACTGACTTTGCATATGTATTCAGGGGATGTATGCATGGTCAATGTTTGGTTTGGAAATCTTCTCTATGGACTTTGTCGTCACCGCATGCATTCATTACACCATTCATTACCAGGTCATGTCTATGTGGGCCCCACCACCGTGTATGGATTTCATCCAAACCGTCAATCAACGTATATGTGGGCCCTATCACCGTGTATGGATTTCATCCAAACCGTGAGGTGAATCCATCAACAGGATTCTGTTCAGATAAGATTTCTCCTCACGTACATCTAGACATGGCAGAGTATGGGATTGAAATATTTTGCCGGATAGACCCTCTGCGGAGGGCATAGGAGAGAGGTGTATACGTAAGTACTCATCTCCTTCTGTAAATGAGGGTACATGAGAGAAACGGTATCCATGAATGAAAGGAGGGATACAATTCATTAAGAAGAAGTATCAGCTGTTGTCCCAGAATATATGTTGGGAAGAGAAAAAATTACCTTCTCTCACTTCTGTCCTGTCGGGTATAAAATTTACGTCTGTAAGAACACCCTACCTTCAACGAAAGCGAAGAAGACGAAGCAAGATTCAGCGTCTACGTTAACCGGTGGATGGCCGTAAAGCAACATTTCCTTTGTCGAATGGGTTAAAGATGACAGACAGGGAGAAGGATGGCGCAGGAAGATGAGATGGACGCGCGAAGCACCAAAGAGATATGATGTCTTCTCTGCTATGGGTGGCTGTACAGTGCAATTACATCGTTGCACTGCCCAATGTTTTGTTGAAAGACAATCACAACCGCATGTCCACCCTCTATCTAGTTCAACGATGTATTCGCATGCCACGTACTGAATCGGATTTCAAATCCAATTCAAACGCGGTATATCGTATTTATTTAACTTAAAACAATACAATACGTCGGATCCGGGCGATCCAAATAGACCCTAATAGTGCTAGATCTCTTTTATGCAACAAAGTCGTTTCTCATAAAGAACCTTGAAACGAAGGATTTGGCAAGCTGATATTTGTGATTGGCATCAAGATATCACCGAAACGAAGGATTCGGCAAACTGAAGGATTTTAAAACAAGCTTAAGAAGTCTATAGGCAGACTTAAACAAGTTTCCTGCCAATGTTATCTTATTGAATTTAAAGAAAGCTTTGTTGATTGATGCGTATATTTGAAGGTTTGCAATAGTTTATATTTTTTTCTAGTTGTATGCATATGACATCTCACTCACTAATAGTGCTAGATCTCTTCTATGCGACAAAGTCGTTTCTAATAAAGAACTTTGAAATTAAGGATTCGGCGAGATGATATTTGCGATCAGCATCGAGATATCACGGGACAGATCTTACGGATCACTTCGGCCATCTCAAAGAGCCTATATTGAAAGAGTCCTATAGAGAGATGGGATGAAAAGGAGTGATATCTCCCGATGCATCAATGACAAGAGGTGATAAATTCAATAAATTACAATGCCTGAGGAACAATCTTGAATTATCAACTCTATAACCAAGCAGCTGAGAACAAATGCAATGGCACAATGTTAGTATTTGCTTATCTTATTCACATGCCTTTTGTTCAGTTGCAAATGCCTGAGTTACCGATCCATGGCGGGCAAGAATTCCGTGTGCCAACGGCTATCATGGATATTGGGAGCAATGATCCACTGACAACAATTCTTTGAACCTTATTCAAGTGTGAATTTCTCAGTGGGTCCAACCGGGCCCGCCTATGATCAACGAAGACCGTCGGATAGGAGGGGTCCAAATGAAATTGCACAAGACCCAAAAATAACCATGTTGGATGATCAGAGCCATCCAATTAATGGCAGGCAAAATGGATGGTAAGAGAAAAATGGCATTAAGGTCTGTCCAGCACAGTGGGGCCCATTTAACGTAGCTTGCTTTCAATTAATAGCACCTATTTTCCAACCCAAAACTACCCCTAATTTATTTGAATTTTTTTAGTAACAAGTGGTACATCTTATATCTTTACCCCAAAATTACAAGTCACGCCTCCCTAAAACTAAATAAGAAGGTGGCAAGTGTCCACATGAGCCTATTGACAAATGAGATGTTTCCACATGTCATTCACCCTTGGATTCTTACCCAAGTAACCTAAATATAACACTTCCAACTTATAAATAAGCCCCTAACCCTCATTGGAAAGATGTCTTGCATTGCATTAGAGGGAATTAACATCATTATTTAAAAAAAAACATTGTTTTGCTTGAAACCAGCATTTGGTGGACACTGAAATTGTAATCAACGGACCAAGTTTCATAATTGATGCATGATACCTATATTTACATGCAACTTGAGTGTCACATGTGATAGGTCCACATGGATGGAAGGCATAGATAAAACACATGTATCAATGCGAGGTTCATAGATGTAGTGGATCTTAAAATCCGTCCAAAATCCCATTGTATCTCCTACTGGAACTAAAAGGTTAAATGCATAAATTAATTAAATCTTTCTCTTCAATTTCCAACTATGGATGGAACTTATACCCCACCAAATTTAATTCAATACCATGTTATTCTACATACCAAACATATTTTTAGTCTCTACACTACAACCATAGCTTTACATCCTTACACCACATCCATAGCCCCTCACCCATGAGTCTCCCACTCATGCCCCACCCATAGCCTCATACCCATACACTATATCTATTCCCTCACGTCTGTGTGATGTGGACATCAGTGGTGCAACCTTTAGAATGTACTAGAGGATGAGGCGTTGCCGACAGAGTACTGGAGCGGGGGAGTTGATGTAAATGGACGTTGGGTCTAACAGACCCATTTTCTGACGAGCTACGAGTGCAGGAGCAGCATGACCGCACCCTAACCATAAATCCATTGGTTGAGTTTTACACCCTCTTACACTGGTGTTTTAGTTTTAGGTGTTCGTTTCCTTATTTCAGGGGCTTTATTGCACTTTCTTTACTTTTCGTCCTTTTTTTTTTAAAAAAAAATATTATTTTTCTTATTTCTAGTGGCTTTAGTGCACTTTTACTTTTCCATAGCTTATATATACGTTGCGAGAAACCCAATTTTGATTATTATTGAATGAATAAAAATTCGTCTCATTTCTTCCTATTTATTCAACAGATTAGGGTTTTAGAATTGACTTTGTTAAGGATTCACCATGATTTCAGGTTTCTTTCTTTTTAAGATCTTCGAGGTGCGCAAGAAAAGGTAAGAATCATCCTTCTTCTTTTCTTTTGATGGCAAAAAGACATATACCTTTTTAATCTCAAACCCTTCAGTCTTTACCCCTTTCGTTCCTATTAGGATATCCTCTTTCTAATTTGAACGGAAAAGAAAAGGATGGTTAGTTAGTAGAATCAAATCCAAACTTGACTGTGGACTGACTTATACTAGATCTGCGATATCCTCATATTCCTAGGTCTTCCCTTTTTATTGTTTACGCAATTTTATGCTAAGGGGCATGATCCTGACGGAATAACATCATCTTTATTTTAAAATTTACTTAATCCCTTTGACCGAAAATTGTTAGTTAATTGGTATATTTATTCAAACATTCTTTAACCTGATTATACATGCATTTAAGATTAGATCATTACATGTCCTTGCATCACTGCGGCCTCACATCATGCACTACAACCCATAGCCTCAAACCCTTAACCTTTTCACACACACCTATAACCTCACACCCTCCCCACATCCCAAACAAAGGCCCTCCATGGACTTATGAAACAGCACAAGGCGAAGTTTTCTTAAATATCTTTCTTTAAAACATGCTTGCCATATTTCTTCATCATACATCCCTTGCATACATTGTCATTCGCAACTCAGGTATCTTAGATATTTGGTTGTGTGGGCGAGAAGCGCCCTAACACCTTCTTTTTTCACAAGTGAGGCCTTTGCTCAGAATCTTCAGACCCTAAACCATGCGTGTAGTCATACAGTCGAAGTCAAAGTCATCCAATTTTATATTAGATTTGAGATTTGTTGGGTAGTGACAACTCCTTCCATTTTACTACTTTTGTTAAAGTCCCTCAGGGGGAGCCAGCCGTCTGTTCACATCAGGATACTACGTGTGTAGATCTCTGTATTTATTTTGGAGTCTTGATCCATCCATCATGTGTGTGCCCCTTCATATTTTTCATGGAACTAAAAAAAGGAATCCAATCCAAATATAAAATGAGCCAAACCATGTAAAATCATGCCCAAAACCTCTAAAATCACATGTGATGTGTACTATTTCATCTTTGGAATGGCCTTATTTTTGGGCTCTCCGTGAGATCATTTGCTAAATGTATTGGACATCACATTAAAAAAAACAAAAAAAAAACGGTGTGCCCATCCTAATCGTTCTGTCTGTCGTGGGGGCACACTTGAGTTTTAGATTTGCATGATATTTGAGCACTGAAGAGAATATCGGCAGATGCACACAATGCATACATTTGGTTGTCACCCATACATCACAGTGGGCCACACGTTACATTGTAGTTTAAGCTTGATTTGTAGTGTGACTATCTTGTTTTGATTAAATTACCGTTGCTTTTGTTTTCTTTTATTATATTAAAGAGTGAGAGCAGTTCTTTTAAATTAGCATAAACAAAAATGTAATGTAAGCATGTATAAAGGCCTATTCCTTTGCATCGTTTATTCTACAATACTACTAATGTGGCACTCGCTATGGTGCTCGCATGAAATCCAACCCTCCAAGGTTGCCCCCACCATGCAAGTGCTAAGGCCCACCAATTAATCTCACCTCACGCGACCTACACATGAATTTGTATTTTTTTTTTTCTCGATTTTTTTCTCTAGTGTGGCTCCCCTAATGATTGGGTATACCTGATTGCTGTGGTATCCCATTGTTAGTTTTGTAAGCATGGTACCCACAATATGGATAGTTGAATAACAACTAAAGATAATCATGGCGCCAATGGCTCATTATAATTTAGAGCTATAGTAGATTGATGTGAAAAAAAATGCCCTTAAATAAGAATTTAGAAGAACAGTTCTACATGGAATAACCCGAAGAACTTTTAAACAAGCTTAAGAAGTCTATACGCAGACTTGAACAAGTTTCCTGCCAACGATATCTTATTGAATTTAAAGAGAGCTTTGTTGATTGATGCATATATTTGAAAGTTTGCTATAGTTTATATTTTTTCTAGTTGTATGCATATGACATCTCACTCACTAATAGTGCTAGATATCTTTTATGCAACAAAGTCGTTTCTCATAAAGAACCTTGAAACAAAGGATTTGGCAAGCTGATATTTGTGATTGGCATCAAGATATCACAGGAAACAAA
Organism: Magnolia changhungtana; assembly: GCA_030180095.1. Classification (NCBI taxonomy): domain Eukaryota; kingdom Viridiplantae; phylum Streptophyta; class Magnoliopsida; order Magnoliales; family Magnoliaceae; genus Magnolia; species Magnolia changhungtana. The sequence goes on along the minus strand of JASAUF010000467.1, from coordinate 4,570,775 downwards.
GGATTCGGCTACCTAAGGATTTTTAAACAAGCTTAAGAAGTCTATAGGCAGACTTAAACAAGTTTCCTGCCAATGTTATCTTATTGAATTTAAAGAAAGCTTTGTTGATTGATGCATATATTTGAAGGTTTGCAATAGTTTATATTTTTTCTAGTTGTATGCATATGACATCTCACTCACTAATAGTGCATGATCTCTTTTATGCGACAAAGTCATTTCTAATAAAGAACTTTGAAATTAAGGATTCGGCAAGCTGATATTTGCGATCAGCATTGAGATATCATGGGACAGATCTTATGGATCACTTCGGCCATCTCAAAGAGCCTATATTGAAAGAGTCCTAGAGAGAGATGGGATGAAAAGGAGTGATATCTCCCGTTGCATCAATGACAAGAGGTGATAAATTCAATAAATTACAATGCCTGAGGAACAATCTTGAATTATCAACTCTATAACCAAGCAGCTGAGAACAAATGCAATGGCACAATGTTAGTATTTGCTTATCTTATTCACATGCCTTTTGTTCAGTTGCATATGCCTCAGTTACCGATCCATGGCGGGCACGAATTCCGTGTGCCGGTTCTAAATGCATGGCACACTTTTAACAACCTATCATGGAAATTGGGAGCAATGATCCACTGACAGTAATTCTTTGAACCTTATTCAAGTGTGAATTTCTAAGTGGGTCCAACCGGGCCCGCCTATGATCAACGAAGACCATCGGATAGGAGGGGTCCAAATGAAATTGCACAAGACCCAAAAATAACCATGTTGGATGATCAGAGCCATCCAATTAATGGCAGGCAAAATGGATGGTAAGAGAAAAATGGCATTAAGGTCTGTCCAGCACTTACTTGAATGGCTATGGGTAACCCATGGTGGTGCCCTCCTACCCAATGTTCTGTCCTGATCATAGGTGGCCCTACACGGGCCACGTATAAATTCAGGCCATAATAAGGTACAAAGAATTCATACCTGATTGTGGCTCGGGACTGGATCACTTCTAAAATGACTCAGGCATTTGTAGATAGTTATTGGGTAGCTATAATCACAGAGTTTGGAACCATTTTTGACTTGGGACAGCTCCAATTATCCACTGCACGGCCTGAAAATTGGACATGTTCCATATGGTCAGTGATCAAAACTGCTCATCCAGTGGGCCCATCTTCAACGGGTAATGATTTAAAAATCTCATTTACCTACAAACATAAGCCTCAAATCAGCGACCTAGGATAATATCTGTGAAAGACACTAAACAAGAAATACTCCACCAATCAGTCCAATCAATGCAATTTCTGATGAGGATTTTGGGCAGAAACCACTTCCTGCTCGGACCCAAATGACGAATGGTCGACTCACTTAAGCATTGTACCACAGTTCCAAAATACGCAATATCTATTCACAAAACAATAACTCTCCAATGATTTCTCATAAACAAATCTGATACATACATTTACATAACGAGGTTTAGCACCGTTTGGAAGTAAATACATACCATTCAAATCACAATCTGCAATCTCACTTGCAACTTGGACAGGGGAAATCAGGAAAACCAATGCTGTTACTGTTCTCCGAGCTGACCAAAATTGAAAGGCAGATCAGGCCAAGATACAAAATATGGACATTTTCTCTTCTATTGAATGAGAAAACGAAGTGTAGAATGGAACTTACAACATCACAGCAACCCACAGAGATAGAGAAACCTTATCATACATTCGCAGATAATTCAACCTACATATTGAATTTGCTATAGCTTATTAGACTTGCCAAACCTCAAAGAACCCCTGATCTTCTTTGGGAGCAGCAAAACAATCATGCCAATGGGACCCATGTACACATACAAAGAGGCCTCTGTACTTTGCAAGGTTCCACTCATGAGTGGGTCGGGTCCTCGCTCTTCTTGAAGAGAGAATAAGCATTGCTGTATATTGCCACCGCGTTTGAAAGCACAGCAAGGACGATCATGAACACAGATAATACCTTGTCTCCCTTTGTGGCTATCTTCTGCGAATCCCTGTAATGCATGGAGAAGAAAGTTGAGAAGATGTTGAAGGTACTTGGGAGGTTAGCAATCAATGGGCAAGAATGAACTAGCAGCTTTTCTTCTTTTTCTTTTTTCGGGCCAACATTTGGATGCAAGTAGGCGCTGCCTTTCGGTGGTTTAGACTTTCCATCAGGCAAGACCCTCTGTAGATGGGTGAGGCTGTGGGGGAAAAAAAAAAGATCCCCCCATCCAAGATTTCTAGCTGTCAGATTATTGGCCTGCAAATTGTTGGGTAAATGAATGTAGACAATGGACCAAAACGGAAGGAAATCCAATTGGATGGGTGGGATTATTTGATGGAGGAGATCTATTAGTCCACTGCACGTCAATGGCTGAGCTCAGTAGATGAACAATTTGGATCGCTCGAAAGATGTCAAAAAAATTGGATTTTTTCAAGGGCTTTTGAAAGGGTTTTTGGTTAAGTAAGCCTATGGCACGTTATAGGTGACGTTCATCATTTTATATACAAAAGGACCGTGATTTGATCCTGGAACTCCCTCTGATGGGGGGTATGCTCTTGGAAAACCTTGGAAAAGGCAAACATAGTCCATGCTGTTTATTTCCTTTTCTCCCTGCAAACAGAGGAAACACAGAATTTCCACAAAATTTGTTTTCAATTCCAGAGTTTTCCATGTTCCCCACCCAAATTCAAAAGAACATATACTGATTCAATTTTTAGGATATATCTCATGTGTTGATCAGAAATGGCTAAAAGCTTATGATGAACATGGAAAAGAGTGGTAGAACCATGGCTACAAAAACACATAAGCAATCAGTAAAATCAAGCATGTGATTTTGAGTAATAAGCAAATTCATGTCTCTTTTCCCCACAATCTGTATCTCTTGACCTTAATCGACCAAAGGTGGTAGAAGGAAAAAATAATCTCAATGTTTTTAACCAATCACAACATTTCCGTTAATTCCAGCATTAGTAAATCATCCAAAATGATAAGAAGATGAACCATGATGCAAAGATGAAAAACCGTCAACTAGGGGAGCTCACCTGAGTGTAATGGCAGCTGGAAAGATGTACCCAATGCAAACTGCAGCAGTTGCTCCAGTGAACTGGAAGGCATCCCAAATGCTGGGTATGAAATTTGCACCCAAGTAGATGATGCAGATTAGCCCTATGCTGATCAATGCAAACCTCGTGTCATCCAAAACCAAAGGCCCTGATGAGGGAAAGAGGAGACCATCCAGGTTGAGCCGGAGTGCAAAGAAGACAATGGGGAAGACGAGCATGAGGTGTACAGCATAGCTCACACGGACTGCATCATTGAGCAGCGAGCTGTACGGGATGCCGAGATTGGTGCTGAAGTTAGCAAGCACATCGTCGAGGGTTGAATCACCAAAGAGGAGAAAACCAAAGAAGCTTGTGGCTATATACACGGTAGAGCAGAGTCCGAGTGAAGTTCGCACAATCGATTGCATCTGGGAGGAGTCGTCAAGCTCGTTGTCAATGGTGTGAACTGCAGAAGAAAAATGAATAGCATGATTACTCACAAAGGGTCCATTTGGTTACTGTCAAGGTTGTGTTCAGGTAAGCTCTTTTGGACACCTGTGCAGCTAAGGCTGCCTGGATGGAGGCTTGTATGGATAGGCCATTATGTTTGTCCTGGATCTCCTGATGGTTGTTTGTCAAACAACCTGGAATAGGGATGGATGGCAAGCATGTGCCACCTGTACACATTTTGCACACTGGCAAATGTGGACATGTGGGGCACGTGTGGATTGATAGTGGAACAAGTATGTGTAGTCAGCCTAAAGATTCACCATGGCACATGTGGCACATGTGGCACATGTGGGTCGTTGAAGATGGATGGCAGCACATGTAGCACTTACTGGCACATATTGCATAGTAACACATGTTATCATAGTCCTGTGGTGTGCTTTATTGGGAATGTATCTGCATAAGTATGTTTCTGTTATGTCTCGGGGATTGTACAACCTTTTGATAGCCCTAAAATTTTTATTGGAATTGGTTGCCACATGCAGTTGAAAAACCATGAATAGTGCTGTTATCCAGATCCCAAACAGAAGTTTTTGTGCAACGAAACAGGCTAAAAAAGTAACACTTTTGTTAGTTTCCATGCCAAAAATCTCATTTTAACTCAATATAAGCCGAGTTAAACAGGACAACCTCACTTGACCTAGCATCTCCAGTTTTCCAATAAATAAATAAATAATCAAGACCTGCCAAACTCAACTTTTAATCAACCAGCCACAACTTCTCTGAGTTTTGCCTTTTGCTTGTTCTTCAGATTGTTATTTCTTACCCTAATAAATTGATTCAGCAAGTTGAGAAGTCTAAAAAGAGCTTCAGAACTGACCAATATCTGAAAATCTTTCACCAATGAGAAAATGGATATCGAGATGAAGAATCCATGTAATGGACATTAAATAAATGATCCATTTTAATCCTTATTTGCAGATTTTTTATTTTTTATTTTTTTTCCCGCAAATAAAGAAGTAAAATTCACATTTTAGGAAATAATTATATCATATCTAGTCCTCTAAACTTATATCCAACTACTCAAACTTACCTTTTCCATGATTACTATGTGTATGTGTTTCATATATGATTGTTTTCTCAGTTTGCATACCATTGTAATGACAAATATATGCTGTGACAAGTACAGGAACCACAGTGAAGAGTTTCCAGACTGATGCCATATCAGTTATAACAGGGAGCCATCTGGGCATTGCTATACTGCCATTTATTAATTTGATAATTGTGATCCCAGCAGTGATAACAACAAACACCACCGCCAGCCCAACTGATAAGGCAGACGTGAATCTCAATGAATCTGCAAGGAAAAAAAGAAAGAATATTTAATCAGTTAATGCAACAGAATAGGACTGGATAAACAAGTAATGGTTAGCATCTTTAACCAATGAAATGGTTTTGAGTTGAATTCTATATGATGGGGTAAGCATAAAGCTAAAATAAGCATCATTCTAACCAAGTAAAGCGTGCACTTAAAAAGTAGGACAACAGGATTCATGGCAGTAACTATATTATTATTATTACTATTACTATTATGATTATCATTACCAACATCATTATCATTATTATCATCATCACTGGGGTGGTATGGCATGTGCAACACGTGGAGAGAGAGAAAAATGAGAGGGAGACACGGAAGGAATGAATGGGGCTACATGCACAGAGAGAGAGAGCGGGTGGGGGGTGGTCTATAATGGTTCCCACGATGGGCGACCCATCTCCACTTTTCTCACTGCCGTGTCCCACTTGAATTCTAGATTTGCCTTGTTTTTGGGCTGATGCTGTAATATGAGGTGACACAACAGATGGACAACATGCATTTCACAAAGTTGTCACAATGCGCCCCACAAAGCCTTTGGTGGCTCCCTAATAGGATGTCTGTATGGGCTACACACAAATAAGTAAAGTGGGAGTGGGCTATTGCATGGAAGGATTGTATGACAAAAATGGCCTCAGTTGACAAATGTGGGCATTCACACCCCTTGAATTTGGGGAAATCCCAGCTGTCTGTTGTAAGCCCCCAGAATTTTAAAATGCTCTAAATACAATGACCTACGTTGGAATCCCTTCTATGTCCTTCTACGTCCTTTTAAATCTTAAGTTCTAGGAATCTCCTAAAACCTAATTGTGTGGGATGTAAAATAGACATTATTATTGTTATTGTTAAATGTTGTTGGATTTTTCCAAGTTACCAGTACGCCAAGCCAGCACTATATCCAATCTATCAATAAGAGGAAGAATGTCAAGCTTGAACCCACTACTCGTGAAAAAAATAATAAGATTTAGCTAGTTACTGAATAATCACTATTTTCTATAAGTTACTGAAGCATCACTATAAATAATAGATAGAAAACTTACCTACACGCTTGAAGCACGCCAATGGAGCAAATACAACAACAGTTGTAACAAAAAGAACGAAAGCACGGCCATTCCACCAGTGTTCTCCAAACCATCCTTCCAAAATCCCAGAGTGATGAACTCCGCTTGAAGACGTTCCCGAGAGTACATCACCTTATCAGATTAGTGACAAACCCACTAGTTTTGTTAGAACTTGTGCAAAAACCCAAGCAAGCAAGCAAAAAAGGAACAGTTCTGACTGCTTTAGTGGAAATGAGTGCAAGAAACACTTCGTTTTTTCTTTTGCAAAGGACAAGCAAGAAACACTTCAAGTCTCAAATAAGTCAGCCAGGATAGGCCATTTTATTTTTATTTTTATTTTCATTTTTTGAGACTTAAGGATAGGTCACTCTGAAGATAGTTAAGGGAAAAAAGAGCCAAAGGAAGTTATGAGGTTAAATATAGTACCACAACAAATCCAGCATTGAGTATTGGGGAAAACAGGTGATGAAATACATAAGAAATGTCAGAGAGAATTAAGGTCATAAAATTACACTGGACAAACAACTAGAAGTGCAATGAATATTTAATATCAGACAGCATGTACACAACAACATTTATAAGATTCCCACTCAATCAGATCAACATGGTTCATAGCTTGTGACATAGTTCTTGAAATCAAAAGAGAAATAGCCCACACCAGCTAATTAATCAGCTAAATAAGTGATATGACGAACAAAGACTATCATATGCTATAACACTTATTCCAATTGGCCAATCAGGCTATTCCAGAAGATCACAGGAGGTTTTATTTTTATTTTATTATTATTATTATTTTTTTTTTTTAAAGAGCAAATTTGAATACCTGTTAAATGGAATCATCATCATTATCATAGTCATCATCATCATTGTAAGCCTTGTCCCAAATAAATGGGGTAGGCTACAAAATCCATTTACGCCATTCCACGCTATCAAGGACCATATCCTTAGTTAAACCAAGATTCTCAAATCTTCTTACCACCTCCACCCCACATCCTTTTAGGACTTCCCCTTGCCCTTTTGAACTGAAATGCGAGGCTATTATCTGATAAGAGGAATTATAGGGTCCTCATATGCAAATGTATAGTATTGTTGACACAAAGTTCTGTACACGTGGGACCATGGTTGGGGGATCCAAACTGCTTTATGATGGGCCTCCACTGTGGATAACGGAGTCCAGGAAATATCCCAGATTTTGGCAGATCCCCTTCCTTTTATTGGACTATTTTCCATTGAATCTTGGCTGTTCCAGTATGTGTAGTTTTGGTGCAGCAGAAAGCCAAAAAATTTCTCGTGCATACTAAGGCATATTATGTGTACAAGAGAAAACTTCAGAATACTCTCAGCATTCTCAAACGAGAAATCTGTGATCGTTCACAAAGAACACAGAGATAAGTATGCTGCCTACTTGTTCTAACAAAATCGAAAAGTAGATGAGAAGAGATGGAGATTCGTGCCAAAAAAAGAAAAAAAAAAGAAAAAAAAGGGAAAATTGTATTGAAAAAAAAAAACCTTAACTCTGCCTGGTAATGGTTGCGCCGGCCAGCCCTCAGCCAGGTAAAGGAGGGTTGATGTCAGGTGAAAGGCGGTCATTGAACTTTCTCCAAGCAATCATGCGAATTCTTGTTTTGGATTGTGGTGAAAACAAGATTCATATAGTCAACTCCAAGTAGTTGGAACAAGGTTATTATGAGATAAAATAAAACACTCACAGAAGTCTGACACACTTTGAGAGATGAAATATCTCTTATAAAGATTTCACTTGCATTTGACATGTGTACATACACTATTTATGAAAAGTTACCTAAAAGCATCAAAGGATACATATTTTCCTGCTGTCAGGCTAATTACGAAGGTGCCATATGCTGCTATAACAGCTGTATAGTGCATACATCATACACGGTGAAAATTTGTAACCTGACAACCATTTTAGTCACAGACATGATGTAACAACAAAATCACCAAAACATATAAAAAATATAAGACTGCATGGTCATATAAATGGCCACTAAGATCAAATTTCATTATCTTACAATCATTTAGGGTCTCTTTCGATTGTTGGAATCAAGCTTTCTACCAGGGACAAGAAATCATTTTCTGCCAATGTGACATTTTCCACCATTTATGACAATAAAGTAAGGTGTGGAAAGAGGGATTTATTTCCACAATGTTCCTCAGAAAACAGCATTTTCCTTTTCTTCCAAAAAACTTGATAATTCTCATTTTCCACACCTTATGAGAGACAAGTTTCACTTCTTCTTCTTCTTCTTTTTATTTATTTTTATTTATTTTTAATGATTGAACATTCTATATTTTCCCGTAAATCACGGAAACTAAAACAAACAACCTTTTAAGGATTCTTTTCCATAGATGACGTTATCCACGAGATGACATTTTACTTTCCATATCTACTTTTTGGATTCCACTCCAAGCAGGCCCTTATAGGTGATGCAAGAAAGATATTTCTCTCATTCTCTTTTTCGAATGCATGACGTATGGGAGAGATGTCCTTATAAATAGTCTAGGTAGTAGGAGAAATGTCTTTTGCAGAGCATTTTAGTTAGTTTACTTTTTATAAATAGTGTATGTACAACATGTAGAATGCAAGTTTTTGTAACAGAGAATTCATCTCTGCAATTTTGCCCCAAGTCCCTATTAAGTGTTTCATATATTATGAATAAAATTTTCTATTCAGGGTTGTGAATCTCCAAGACTCCAACCCTTCACATCTCTTTCTTCTGCGAGTAGGCAGTATGCCTATCTTTTTGTGTAAGCAGGTGTTTTTTTTTTTTCATATTATTTTGTTATTTTTATGAATACCTTTCTTCATGTTATTTGAGGATCCCACATCAGTGTTGCAATATTTTCATGTGAGAAAAATCGAAGGTCGAGTTTCTCTTGTACATGAAAAGAAACTTTTGATGCTATGGCTTTCCACAAAGCTGAGACTCTACACTGTATTTTCACATTAACTGTCATATTTGATACATGAATCGAATGTTAGAATAATTCCAATACAAACGTTCTATGCACCACACACCATCCATGTAAGGCCCATCAAATCAACAGTTTTCGAGCAAGACGCAATAATTCTCATCCAGTAGAGTCTATAAACCAACAATATTACCCTAGACAGGTGACTCCCATTGAGAATCACCCATCTTTTTGATACAATATTAATTGTCTGTTTGATACATGGTTTACCGAATGTTCGCATATTTCAAGTTTTCTCGGCAGTGAGTCCCATCACTCAACAGCTTGCGTCATGAACCATGATCCCATGTGCATAGGCTCCTTTCTGTCATAAAATTGTTAGGTTAGCTAATGATCAAGACACAATGATTCACATCCAGTTTGCCGTCCATAAACTGGCAGCATTACCCCGTGTTAGTCCACAATCTCCACATCAAGTAGTTCTTCTTTCATGATCTAATAACAATTACAATAGTCAGTTATTCATTTAAGTTGTCACTTGTGCTTCTTCACAGTAAAAAAGCACCCATAAATGTCATGACTATCTCTTCTTCTTTTTTTTTTTTTTTTTTTGTTTTGTTTTGTTTTTTTTTTTTTTTTTTTCTCGAATAGTTATAACTGTCATGACTATCAATACTAGAAAGCAGCAAAATGAGCAAAATTTGATCAATAACTCAAGAAAACACCACAAATATGAGAATAAAAGCAAAATCTGTAGGTCAGAGATTATACCAATGATAATCATGTACACGACCAGCACACCGACATTGTTAACAACAACACAAATCTGCAACAGTATCCTCCCAATCCTCCCAAATGCATCCCCCATAACTCCTCCGTAAGAAACTGTCCTCCCAGCCCTGGTATACCTCAGCAGCATGTTGATCGAAGCCTCTGTCAGAAACGCAAAGAAAACGATCATAGCGATCCCAGGCCCGAGCCCAAGAACCTTCATCGTTGCGGGCAATGCCATGATTCCAGCACCAACGATGGTTGTTGACAGGTTAAAAACAGCCCCAGCGAAGGAAGCACCACTAAAACCATCAACGTGATCAGCATCTTCCGCTCGCTTACTAGGAAGCAGAGGAGCATTCTCATCAACGACCTGCTTGTTTTTCTGCAGCTTCTTCTCATTCCCCACGGTAAGGCTTCCGATCGTCATCTTTTCAAAAATTCAAATCTTCTTGTGAATATCAAATTTTACAGTGACTACTTAAAAAACCAAATAATTCAAATTCAAACCTTGATCTTTCGGATTGAAATCTGATTTCCAGAATCCTAACAAATTTAGAACAAAAAAGTTTGAAGTCCAACAGAAGTTTCACCACTGGTTGGAAATCCACTCCTTGAAAATGTAATTTGGAACAAAAAGCTCAAAATCCCATGCAAATTTCAACAAATAGAATCAAAATCCCGATTTCTAGGGCTTAAATTGGAGAATTTGGAACCAAAACCTCAAAATCTACAGAAATATCATCAAACTGGTTCAAAGGCCGACTTCCAGGGTTCTTAAATTGAAGAATGTAGGACCAAAACCTCTTAATTTCACAGAAACTTCATCAAATCAGTTCAAAATTTGTTTCCTGAGAATCCAATTCGCAGCAAGAAGTTCAAAATCTCACGCAATTTTCAGTGAATCGGATCAAATCTGACTTCTAGGTTTGAAAATCGATGAATTGAGGACCAAAACCTCGAAATTCGACAGATATTTCACCAATCTGGTTCAAAATCAGCTTCCCGAGATTCAAATTTGAATCGAACTAAAATCCGACTTCTAGATTTCGAAAACCGGACAATTTAGGACAGAAACCTCGAAATTTCACGGAAAATTCACAAAATCGGTTCAAAATCCACTTCCTGAGATTGAATAATGGAACAGAGAGATCTAAAAATCTGAAAAAAAAAGAAAGAAAGGAATTTAGGGCCAGAACCTCGAAATCCTACAGGAATTCCACCAAATCGTTTAGGAATCCCCTGCTAGTTTCTAACTCGAAGATCTTCAAACAAGATCAAACCCTAAAATCATCCCGAGAAAGGGCAGAAAAAACCAGATCAAAGAGAGAGAGAGAGAGAGAGAGAGGTTCTTCCTTTACGGAGTACGGTCCTCGTTTTTCCTCAGCGTTGGTCTGCCATTAACGTCTCTGTCAAGCTCCCTGTCTTTCGGGAGCTGATTAGGTGCGGCCCCGGCCCCACCCATGACGATACAACCCTTATCGTGGGCCCCACCTTTATGTATTTATTCTATATCCATACCGTCCATCCGTTTTCAATATTATTGTAAGGACATCACATAAGAAATTAAGCACATTGAAATTCATTTGGACCACATAATTAGGAAAAAGTGGTGATTGACCATTAAAACCTTCTTGTGGGCCAAAAAGTTTCTGATCAATATGATATTTATTTTTATTTTTCAGCCATGTTTATATAAACTCATTAACAGCTTGGATGGAAAATAAAAATTACATAAACATTACAGTGGATTTAGGAATTTTGTAACGGTGGAGTGTTCAACTACCACTGTTTCTTATGGTATGGTCTACATGAGATTTGGACCCGTTCCATTTTTGGGCTCATGCAATAAAATGAGCTGGAAAAACGTATGAACCATGTGGATATATAATACATACATTAAAATGGCCCCACTGTAAGGGCCGCACCGTATTGGGTGGGGCCGAGCCTCACTTAATTCACTTCGCTTCTTTCTGTCTTTTTTGTTTTTTTACCCGAGATCCGCATAATTTTTCAGTTCTTTTACCAACACTAAAATAGATGCAATTACCGAAATGCCCTCATTTACTATTATGTTTTTTAAAGAGAACCGTCCGTAATTTCGAGGTTGCCATTCACATGACATCCAACCCATCCAACAAAAGCAGCCCACCACGGGGACGCCGTTTCTGGGGTGTGGTCTACCTACTAATCTGCTTCATTTTTAGGTTCATGTCCTAAGGGCGTGTTTGGACGGGCCCATCCCATGGGATTACATTATATTAGGGTGGATGGTAGGTAATGATGGCTGCGTCAGTGGATTGCTGGCAATCCCATGGGATTGCTATATGCAGGGAATCTACCATGAGTATGTTTGGCCCGCCCGGCCAATCCGGGGATTACCCCCGGCCGATCCCTTCAAATCCGTCCGCCCAAACATGTCCATGGGATTGTTATATGCAGGGAATCTACCACGAGTATGTTTGGCCCGCCTGGCCAATCCAGGGATTACCCCCGGCCGATCCCTTCAAATCCGTCCGCCCAAACATGTCCATGGGATTGCTATATGCAGGGAATCTACCACGAGTATGTTTGGCCTGCTTGGCCAATCCAGGGATTACCCCTGGCCGATCCCTTCAAATCCGTCCGCCCAAACATGTCCCATATTCCTATATGCAGGGAATCTACCACGAGTATGTTTGGCCCGCCTGGCCAATCCAGGGATTACCCCCGCCAATCCTTTCCAATCCATCCACCCAAACATGTCCCATGCAAAATAGATGGGATTAAGAGGGATTGGGTGGATTTCAAGGTAATGATGGTGATGCCAGTGGATTGCTGGCAATCCCAGGGGATTGCTCCAATCTATGCAGAAGTTCAACGTGCCTGTTTGGCATGCACGGCCAATCCTGAGATTGCTCCTTCCAATCCCTTCCATTACAATCTAATCCCATCCAGTCTGCCCGGCCAAACAGGCCTAAATGAGGGGGTGAAATAGATGGACTCTATGAATATTAAACACATACATCATGTTGGGCCCCACAACACCCAACACATCAATGCATCACTACTGCAGGGTCCACCTAATCCGCATCCATACTATACACATAATACCCGGGCCTCACAATTTTCACCTTATCACTGTTTTTTCAAGGGCATGTTCGTAGGTCGGCTTATCAGCTATTTTTTAAGGGCATGTTGATAAGCCCCTCAAAAAGGTAATTACTCAAAAAATTGTCCGATGAAATCCTCATTTGTAAGAAATTTTGTGGTAAAATTCCTTCTCTTTTCATTTATTATTTTTGTTTGGAGAAACTTTCAAGTCTAATTGGAAGAGACTGCTTTGATGCCTGAGAGAAATGTCCATCCGTCTATGTTGAAAAATTAGTGGTTTTTAACAAATAATAAAAACAAAATTCGAATTTTCAAAATTTCAGGATTTTCCCGCCAAAACGTATTTTGAATTTTTTGAATTAAAAAGTGCGGTGTGTGTGCTTTGTCCCACATCGGAAATGTAAAAGAAACTTTTGTGGTTTATATGAGATGTTGTGAAAGGTATTCTTACTTGGAGCTTTTTGGAGGAGATAAAACTTAGGTTGCGTGTTCCACACACGCCGTGTATGTTCCTGCTCGAACTTTCAACGGCGTGGGAGAGCAAGGGTCGTAGTGGCGCTAGATGGCGAAAATACCATCTCTCCCATCAGATCAAATACAGTCCATAGCTCCTAAAGAACACTGTGATCATCTCGACCGTCTAAATCTGTCCAAGAAATTCATCACGTTAAATTGTTCCATAGTGGACCTATCGTGATTGTTTGCCTCCGGATCCGTCTTGTCTTATCCCTAAGCAATTGCGTCTGTAACCCATCGGCGGTGATAAAGGGGACGAATCACGCTTTAAGGACAGCGTATTTTATACGTGATTCAGCCTAGTGAAATTTCTATTTTTTCAATTATTTCTTTTCTGATTTTCGGTGTATTCGACCAAATTTTCTAACAGTCTATCCGTTCCACGTTAATTTCAATGGGAATGACTCTATCAATGGTTTGGATGACATATAAACTTGGTATGAAACCTGAGAAGGTATCACGCATTTTTCTTCCCCACCTTTTCATGCCGTGTGGTCCATTTGAGTTTTGGATCTACCTCATTCTTTGTCACGTGCCCCAAAATGATCTCTCCGAATGGAGGAAACGTTGTGGATACAACACATACATTATGGTGAGCCCACTTAACTTGGTGACGTCACTTTAGTGAAACACGCTACTTTCAGTTTCAAGCTCATCCGCGTCCACAATGATAGTCAGACGAGCAAGTCTGACAGCTCCAGTCGGATGCGGACTGCGTACTATCCAACCCGTCTCTGGCCACGAACGGGCAGATCTACGTAGGGCCTACCTCATTAATGTATCTATTTATTCATGCCATTCATCCATTTTCTTAGTTTATTTTAAGGTATGGTTATAAAAATGATGCAGACCAATGCTTAAGTAGACCACACCACACCACATATGACTCCTGCATTTAATATAACCCAAGGTTACTATATGGTGTGGTCCACATGATTGTTGTATCGTCTCATTTTTTAAATCTTATCTTAAAAGGAATTGAAAAAAGGGACATACCCTAAAATGATATGGGAAAAGGGATGGACGACCTAGATAAACCATAATAGGGGTTTAGCCAAATGTATTTGTTCATGGCTAGAGATGGGCAGTGGGGTCTAGTCATTGAACATATACCACCGGAAAGGGATGCCGATGGTCTTGGCGGGGGCTCTGTGGGGCTCACTGGCATCCATCCATTTGCACAGATCATCTTAGGTGATGTCCCCAAAATTGAGGTAGACTTAAGGCTCAAGTATATGATGCCATAGGAAACAGTGAGGATTAAAGGCCTAATGATAAAAACCTCTTGGAGGCTGCATAAGTCTTGAATTAAACTGATATTTATGTTTTCTCTTCATGCAGGTCTATATGACCTTATGAACATGTTAGATTACAAATAAATAACTAGGTGGGCTTGGGAAGGTTTCAAGGCCATCATTGTCACCACTACTTCATGTGGCGTGGTTACGTAATGCCCCAAAATTTGAGACCCAAGTATGAAAACTCAAATCTTGCATCTTAGGGTATTAAAAAAAAAAAAAAACAGTCAAGTGCATTGCCACTTACACTGACAACGTCATGGTTTTTGTCGCTCGAGTATGATGCTCTACCTACGTAAAATCGAGTGTCGCGTAGGAATAACACATATGAGAAAAATCTCCCACCTATGTATTTAGTCATATTAGCATTCATACCACATATGAATAAATCAGAATAACATATTTCAAATTTAGCGAATATCAAAGAGAGAAACATAATAAATAAATTATAAAGCAATAAAACAAATATATATTCAAAGTACATAATCTAAAAGGGTACCCATACGATCTAAATAAACCATAAATGAACGAAAACACGAAATATCAATATTAAGGGAAAACCATAAAAAGAACTAATAGCTCTAGCTCCCAAAGCTCAGCCCACTACGGCCTCCCAACATGGTTGTCCAACTCTCTTTGATCCATCTTTAACCCAAAGATGCTATCATCGCCCCCCGCTTACACACACACAATTTTTTTTTTTTTTTTACATAATAACATATTAATCAAATATGGTTCCATGAAAGCCACACCAAAATAGTCATAGTCTTCGATGCATCTTATTTAAATGCATGGGTGTATGTACATGTTCTTCGATTTAGGGATGCACATTCAACTGGACCAAGAATGAACATTTCAAATAGTTGGCCCATTCAATGCAAATGGAATGAGTCTTTCAAACGGTCGACTCATTCCCGTGAAAAGAGACTGGGTCTTTCAAACAGTTGACCAAGCTCATAAAGGTCGTTTGAACAGTACACTAGCCTTTCAAACAGCCAGCCAAACACCCGATAATGCCTGCGTATAATGGATGCATGATTAATCCAACCTTTATTATTTCAATTCATAAACAATCCATTTATTCAAAACCTCTCTCAACTAGTGGCCAAACAAACAAGTAGGCTTTACCATCTCGACATATAAATCCAATAATAGGTTCTTCCAACAAAAGCTAACTAGACAAGCCAATAAGGCACAAATGAAATTTCCCCCAAACAAAGCCAACAAGGCACAATGATTCGCAAAGATGGTAATTCCACAACCAAATTCCATTTAACCCAAATATAGGGTGGCCAATAGTTCAAAGTACAATATCATATATGTGACGATTATATGAATTACAAGCGGGGCAGTCCGGGCACCTGAGTCAACCCACAATCGCGCATAATTCTTGTGGATACCACAAGTGAGATCTGGTTGTCGGGACTCGTGATTCCAAACATCATAGCATGCCATATGGATGAATTACAGTAAATCATATCATAATTACATCTCCATAGTAATCTTATGAAGTACGTGGCAAATCCAAGTACATTTGAGCATATTAGGGAGTGCACGTGTGTGACCCAACCTAAGCATTAGGCTAAACATGATACATGAGCATATACATGATTCTAATCTTGTCGCGGATTCTAATAGGGAACTAAGCATGTTATAGATTCTAGTAATTCATCATAAATTTAGCGTTTCATGAGATAGATTACAAAGGCTATAGCATAATTGTTAAATGTTGAGACTATCGTAATACTAAAAGTATCACAGAAAGCTTAAAGGGTAAATCTCACCTTAGAATCAGAGATTCTCGGCTCCGACACAACCTTGACATAGAGAATTTGAGGAAAATACCTCCAAACCCTAATTCATCAGCAATTAGAGCTGTACACGAGTCGAGTCGAGTCGAGTATTTCCCTACTCGTACTCGACTCTTAACGACCGACCGCTGCTCGTACTCGGGCTCTACTCGGCCGAGTAGCATGACCCCCTGCTCGTACTCTACTCGCCCGAGTACGAGCCGAGTACGAGTAGTAAACGAGTCGAGTCGAGGCCGAGTTTTCGAGTCGAGTCCGAGTACGAGCACACGAGTTGAGTACCGAGTGAGAGTTTTCGAGGCGAGTTCGAGTCCGAGTCTGAATTTGAGCCCAATTCGAGTAAGGTTTTCGAGTAACGAGTTCGAGCTTTGAGCCAAGTTCAAGTTATAAATTGAAATTAATTTGAATTTCAATTCGATTGTCAATTGAAAAGTTAAACGAAACAATAAAATATATAAAATGCACATAATTAGTAATTACATTACATTGTTACATAATTACATTAACGTATTTACATAATTACATTACATTGTTCAAAATGACAATTTATAACCAATAACCTCTATAAGATGAGTGTCTTCCTGTTCCTGTATTGTCATCTGATCCATCGGAACTGCTATCTATTTTTTCATATACAAATTGATTCACTTCCTCTGAGTCAGAAGGTGAAGAGATTTTTCCTTCGTGCTCTTCTACACTTTCAACTAGATTTTTCAAACTTGCTTTATGTGAAGAATTGTATGTAGTACCCAATGCCCTATAAAATTCACCGAGACGAGTCAGAAATTTCAATTTGTTACTCTTTTTCTTCTTCTTATTTGTCGTACTCGACGAGTAACTTGACCCTGCTTCAACATCGTGTTGTCTTTGACTCGAATATCGCTGAAGTCTAGAAGCATCTTCCATACTGCGTTTTATGGCGATTTGGAATTGTTCTTCCTCCAAAGCTTTTAATCTGGCTTCCTCCTCTGCATTTTTTGTGGATGTCATTTGTGTACCAGATCCAGAAGCAGAAGGTTTGGATGGAGTGGAAGGCTTTCTATTCGAATCTAACAGGGCTTGAAAAAGAATTTGGACATCCTTAGGGGCATTGGGGCATGGTTTTGCATCATCACCTCGACATGACAAGTGTAGGCGAAAACGATTAGTCTTGTGCACAAACTTTGCGCCACACAAACCACACTTAATCTTTGTTTTTCCAGACCGTGGCGGTGATTCAACTAGGGAAGCATAGTCCCAAATGTTTGTTGATGGCTCAGATGACGACATATCTACATTCAATTTTTAATAAAAAAAATCAGAATATTGATAAATAAATTGAACTTGATATAGCAACAAAAGAAAGCAATATAAATGTATCAAAATTCAAAAATAAAAGTAAATGAACAGTATATGTAAATAAATATCAATGATTCAAAGTCTTCCAAACCACATTCCAAAAGGACCAACACTTTCGTGTTTGCACTTAAAGTGAAATAATATTACAGATCATTCAACATTCAGCCAAAAAAATTGAAAAATCGAAAATAATTACTGATCTGTAGGTAGAGACTCATCACGAATCTCAATCTCCTCTTCTTCATCATCATCATTCATATCTCCTCCCCATATCGGGCGCAACCAATCTTGCGTGACAAATCAACGCTTCAATCAGTGTTTGGCTAAAGTGAGCTTCGATACTTGCTCACAACCTCAAGCTCCCAGTCTTTGAATGCGGATTCTGATGCCACCGTTGAAACTGGTATTGATAATATGTCCCGTGCCATCACAGATAATGTAGGGTATTTTGATTCATTAACCCTCATCTTCCACCATTCCAACACATCAAATTCAGCTCGCACTACGATTGACTCCTTGAGGTACATTTCTAACTCTGATTCCTTAGTATCAACTCCCATTCGTGCTTGTGCCAAATATGATATGTATTCATTTAGCACATCCGAATTACTAGGTACAGAAATATCCGCATCTCTACTTTCTTCAACACCCACTGCAGGTAAAGTATTAACATATGATTTATATAGATCTTCAAGGGCTTCACGAACCTTAGACATTTCTGCTGCCGCTCTTTCAGTAGGATAAAGCTTCATGAAAATAAAGCTAACCAATCCCATATTACAATGAGGATCAAGAACAACTGCCAATGACATCAACAGATGACATTCGTGCCAGTATTTATCGAATTTCGTCTTCATACCAACTGTCATCTGACGTATGAAATCTGGATCCGCACTGGCATTTTTCTGCAGAGCATCCTTAATCTTCCAAAGAGACGGAAGAAACAGATTCGCGGTTGGATACTGATTCCCAGAAAAAATCTTCGTGTAATCGTAGAAAACTTGGAGAAATGTGTGAACTTGTTGTGCTTTGACCCAATCATCTGTGCTCGGCAACCAAGAATACGTTCTGTCACGCGCCACATATTCAGGAAATGCAAGCTGTAATTCTATTGCCGCATCTAACATTTCATAGGTCGAGTTCCAACGTGTACAGATATCCAACTTCAACGTTTTTTTAGATGGCACATTCAAACGTTGGATGATGTCATTCCATACACTCAACCTCGATGGCGACCCCCTTATATATTTCACACTTTCTCTTATGTTCTCTATAGTGTCGTCGATTGCTTTCAGCCCTTCTTGTACAATCAAATTTATAATATGGGCACAACATCTAACTCAAATATTTTTCCTTCAAAAAATAAATTTCAGTAGCCTTGAAATCCGGTTACGTAAGCATGAAATGACATCATTTGTTTGAAGCATTGTCTAAAGTTATTGCTGAAATTTTCTTCTCAATGCCCCAGCCTTTTCTAGACAACTGTAGATGCAATCTGAAATAAGTAAACCAGTATGTGGAGGAGGAAGGTGTTTGAAATTCAAAATTCTCTTGCATAGTTTCCAATCCTTATCGACATAGTGAGCGGTTAATGAAATGTATCATTTTCTTTGATTGGACGCCGTCCATAAATCAGAAGTCAAAGCTATTCTGTTCACTGAAGCTAAAACTTCTTTCGGCATCTTCTCCTTTACGTACATCTTCATGCTTTCTCTCTCACACTTGTGACGCGGAGATATTCTCGACCCGAGGGTTAAGGAATTGACAGAAAGCCCTAAACCCTTTACTGTCAATCATTCTGAAAGGTTTTTCTTCCAAAATCACTAATCTAGCAAACCACTCATTTAGCTTCTCCTTGTCAAACTTATGAGTGGACACTACGCCTTGGGAGTCGTCCCCTTCTGACTTCGTAAATGACAACGTCTGTTGGCCGGGAGGAAGTCTTGCTTTCTTAGGACACGTCTTCAAATGTCTAATTAGATGTGTCGTAGATCCTCCTGGAATCTTGCAATAACCGTCATTTACAGCTTATTACACTTTATCTTCGTACACCGTTAATCGTCACATCTTCAAATCATCCCACACCATTGATCTCTTATTCTTCCCTTTGCATGCGGTTGACGTGTCTCGTGTCTCCCTCTACTATTAGAGGAGATGTGGTCGATGCACCCATTCCAGGGTATTTGGGCTTTCGTCTTGACTAGCCATCTATAAAATAAAATTCTTGATATGTTATACGCTATACCTAGGGGCTAGGGTCCTAGATGGCTAGACTGGCTAGACCGCTAGACGGAATAATTACTTAATCAGTCTAAATCAGTCACCATTCAAAAGTTAGATGGATTGTAATGCTTCATTTTCCAATTTAAATGCTACGCCGAAATTCCGGTAGCATCTCCCCTTATCTCTCCAGAATATATTAATCTTGTATTTAATTCTCATGTCAATCATCAACACAAAGTGTGGACATTTGACGACAAAAATAAATACATGAAATATATCCAGAGAGAAAAAGGAGAGACGAAACCAGAACAGGCATATGCATTTAAATTGGAATAAATGAAGACATTACAATCTATCTAACCCTGAACTGTCCAAAAAGGGACAATTTGAATGATTTCTATGCATCCAAGAACACACTGAATCTATGTCTGGCAACATAGAAATCTTCAAATGGGCAACTGATTATCCTATATACTACAAGTCTACAACTAAAACAATACAAATAATTCATATCTATGTAAACAAAGGAGCATGCTGAAATTGACATTTATCATATAGCTAACTAATAACAATTAACAATATATCATATGAAAAGCCAAAGACATCTTAATGTGGTGCCATTTTAACACTAACAAAGTAAAAAGTAAATTGTTATTTATAAAGTATATTAAGTCAATTCAATGTATGTATTGTATATCCATCTATTTTGCCCTCTCATTTTAATGTGTGCCAAAAAAAATGAAGCATATCCAAATCTAAGTAAACACGCCTACCAAACAGTTCCCTAAAAGTGGTGGGCGATCAAGCGTTCGCCTACCAAACAGCCCTAAAATTGGAGGCAAGTAAACAAGACAATGGTCAAGGGCCCCAAAAAGTTTTTAATGGTGGGATCGAGCGTTCGCCTACCAAACAGCCTTAAAATTGATATAATCCCATCCATTCGTCTGAAAACAGCTAAAATTGATCCCATCCGGTTCACAAAGCTAAACAGCCCTAAAATTGATTCCATCCGGTTCCGCATTTCCTACCAAACACGCCTAAAATTGATCTAATCCCATCCAGTTCGCTCGCCCAAACAGCCTTAGAAAGTTCAATGGTACCGACCCATGCTCAATCCTCCTCCATCGATCTTAATCCCACAATTATATTAGCAATTTCTACTATATATTAGCAACAAAAATAAAATCCACCCCAGTGCCTTACCACGGCGAGCGGTAAGAGGAACGACCGGCAGGCGGCAACAAGCAAGTGCGATGGCGGGGCGATGGCAAATAAGAGCCGAGGCACCGACGAGTGGCAAAGAAGAGCCGAGGCACCTGGACGAGTGGCAGGCCGACGAGCCGAGGCACCGAGAGGACGCAAGGACGCAGCGGCAGGGTCTAGCATGCCGGACGGGGCAGGTGTGAGAGAGAGAGAGGGAAGAAGAAGGACGGCCGGACGGCTCGGCCTCTTCCTCTCGGGAGAGAGGGAGAGAGAGAGAAATTTTTGAATGCTCGCCGGGAGAGAAGGGGTCGGGCGCTACTTGAAAACGACGGGTGGGGTGGGGTAGGGTTTGAGCGAGGTGAGTGCTTTGGACGTGAAAATGACGGGTGGGGGTAGGGTTTTTTTTTTCGGGCGTTTATATAATACACATGTACGAGTCGAGTACGAGTCGAGTACCGAGTCGAGTACCGATAGACTCGTACTCTACTCGTAATGTAAACGAGCAGTGAAAACCCGCTCGTACTCGGCTCTAACTCAGGCGAGTCGAGTACGAGTCGAGTATTCCGAGTCGAGTCGAGCGAGTACTCGAGCCATAGTCTGCTCGTGTACAGCTCTATCAGCAATACATCATTAATAACTTAGATTTTAACATAATTAAACTTTCCATGAGGGTTTAAGGATTTTAGCTAACTCGACTCGAGCAAACCCTAACTTGATTTGATGAGCAAGGCTCGAGATTGGCGCATAACTGACGCACACACGAAGTCGAGCTTAATCATGGCTCATGGATGAGAACGGGCTACCACAAATTGCTTGCAGGAACTACCAACCTAAGCATGAACAAACCCTTACATCAAAAACCCTAAATTCAAATGGAAATGAAGGGTTTTCTAACCCTAATCAGTACAAAGATGCGAGAAATAAGGGAAAGATGAATATGCACAATGTGAAGACTCCTTACCTAACTAATCAGAGGATTCTACGGTAGGAGAAGGCGTGAAATTGTGAGAACAAACCAGATATAGCGAGGAACGACCCGGTATGACAATTCTCACCTGAACCACGATCTCTCACAAAAGCTCCCTATTTGTCCCTCTTATTCTCTTTCTTCATTTCTCTTCCTCTTATCCAAATTCTCCACTCTTGAAACCTAGGGAATTAAAGAAAGGAGCAAATCTTATTTATATCCCCACTTAAAAAATTCAGACCTGTCTTGCTTTTGTGCTATTCAAGCTGGTTGATCCAGCAGGGGCCATAGTAGCCTCGTATTGGCCTGGTTCACTATTCTCGGGGTCCTATGAATATTCCTTGAGTGTCACGCTGACCATTCACTCATATCAAGCAACTTGTTTAGTGAAATAGGGTGTCGAATCCCATGAATTAGACACTGGAGTCTATTGGACAAGGAGGTCAATGGTATAAACTTTGATTCTAACCTGTGGGGCTATTCGAATGACCGGTACTGTAGTCTCAGGAAAATCTTTGGTCGAATTTTCAATTTGATGTGTTTTTATAATAGATCCCATCAGATCAAACATCCGAACTAATAGACGGAGGATCTGGGGAGTTTGAGTTCCATCTATGATCTAATGTGGTTCATCTAGTTAGGGTACGTGATTTGACTGAGCCATATGCTCTTTAGTCGGGTTCTAACTTGTGAATTCCTAGGCCTACGAGTTTATGCATGCGCAAGCACATCCAGTTTACTATTAAAATAGAAATTCTTATAATAACATTCTAGAGCATCCAATACCCAAAGTATTGGAGGGCCGGGGTGTTATAGGTCCACTTGAGTTTTCTATCTACTTCATTTTTAGCTCATCACCTGAAACAATATGTCAAAATAGATGGATGAAATAGAATTAAAAAAAAAAAATACATCACGGTGGGCCCCACAAAGCCCTTGCCAGAACCATCCGTCTCTAGCTAGGTCCCCGTGGGGAAGTATCCATGCAATCCTCATCAACAAAAAACATCTAAACTCATGTGCATCTTGTCTTATGATTCTTAATTTGGGTCATCATGGTAGAGGAAACGAAATCAGTACTGATTAAACTCTTTGGGCATATTCTAAGTAAAATTTATGGGGCCCTACCATGTGATGGGTGTGTCTTATCCACACCATCCATCCACTTTCCACTTCGTTTTAGGTCATGAGCTCAAA